>KK114405.1:10160-83224 GCA_000611955.2 Stegodyphus mimosarum
ATAGGAAATTCTGTATGTTGTACTGACAAAGTATGTGGGCCTACGGTATGATGTTTTCTGTAACATCCCAGATTGCCAGAAAGACGGCTATTGCTTTGGCTTCCTTCGCTACAGCGTAGAAATCAGAGCCAAAAATGCGGCGTTTAACAACGCATCAGTACCATGATATTGTCTTTTCTGAGGAATACTGCTTTTGTTTTCAGTGTCACTATGACAGCATCTATGTGTGGAATTACATAGGAAACAATCGTTAAAAGCTTGAATTCTTCAGTGCCCTACATAGTCTCTTGGCATAGTAACCCAATAAAAGGTTGCCATATTTTTGGTTAGTTTAATCTTCTCCACCTAATGATGTCATGATCGTCGAATGCCAGAAAGCGCTTTGATTGGCTAAAGGAAAATCAGCCCTACCAAAGAATATGTACTGTTAAGAAGGAAAACTTCGCAGAAGCAGAAGTGGCTCCCTTCCAACGAAAAGGGAAACAACTGCGCATTCGGGAAATATCTGTCGCCAAAAAGCGCCAAAGCTCGAAGCTGAATGTCGAAGTTGGTTTGGACAGGTTCGACCGTTACGTTTAGCAAGAGTTTAAACAAAGAATAGGTTCTTTGGTTTCAAGTAGCGATATGGACAATGGAAGTTCAACAGCCAGTGAAAGTGAAACTTCACCTAATATTTCATTATTTCCGAGTTTAAATTATCGCGACAAGTTAAAGAACGATTCATCTTAACCCGTGTTCCTCAATTTCCTACACATGTCGCGGAGGGGGAAAATGTCGGCTAGGTACCAAAGAACCGGCATATCACAGAAGGGAAATTCTCGCCAACAGATTCCGTAGCCAAATCCCTTGGCGAACGTTCCCTTTTCTTTGTAGCGGCGTTGCAGACAGAGTGGTTTACATTACGTCTATGGAGCCTTTACTTCTTTACATAGATGTTCTTTGGCCCTACCTTATACACAGTCCAGTCACATTAATGTGACCACCACGTACTTTCCATGTCAGAGTTAAATAACCAATCACAGAAGGCAGGTGGCAGCACAGTGCAGTTGAGCGTATATAAAGGGTGTGTGAGGGCTTCGGAAAACATTTCAATCGTTGGCGTAATGCAGAAACGAAGCGATTTATCCGACTTCCAAAAGGGCATGATCATTGGCTTTCGGGCCAAGGGTGGAAGCATTTCCGAAACGGCTGAGTTTGTGAACTGTTCGCGTGCCGCCGTGGTAAAAGTGTACCGTGCATGGCAAAATGGGACTGTCCAAAATCAGCGACGTGGCAAATGTGGTGCACCACGGGCCATAGATGACAGAGGCGAACGACGGTTGCGGAGATGCGTTCGGGCAGATAGACGGGCTACCGTTGAGCAACTGACCACCAAAATGAACCAAGGGGCTACCAAAAGTGTCTCCCAAAGTACTATTCAGCGAACATTGCTGCGTCTGGGCCTCCGAAGCAGACGCCTGGTTCGTGCACCTATGCTGACTGCTGTTCATCGACGGCGAAGGCTAGAATTTGCACGCCAGTACAGCAGCTGGACGTCCACTGAGTGGCGACAGGTTGCGTTTTCGGATGAATCGCGTTTTATGCTCCATCGGACAGATGGACGTTGGCGTATAAGGCGTGAAACCTCTGAAAGGAACCACCCTGCAACCATTGCCGGAACGGTCCAAGCTGGAGGCGGGAGCATTATGGTCTGGGGAATGTTTTCCTGGCATTCTCTAGGTTCACTGATCATTGTGGAAGGCACAATGGATCAATACAAGTACGCATCTGTCCTTGCGGACCATGTTCACCCCTACATGCGCATTGTTTTTCCTCAGGATGATGGCATCTTCCAGCAGGACAATGCGAGGTGCCATACAGCTGCCAGTGTACGTGCGTGGTTCGAAGAGCACCAGGATGAGTTTACCGTCCTCCCCTGGCCAGCAAACTCACTTGACTTAAACCCAATCGAGCATCTGTGGGACCATCTCGATCGAGTTGTTCGCGCCATGGATCCTCAACCGCGTAATCTAGCGCAGCTGGCCACGGCATTAGAGTCGGCATGGCTCAACATCCCAGAGAACACCTTCAGGGACCTATGTGACTCTCTTCCTGCACGTCTCGCAGCAGTCCGCTCTGCGAAAGGTGGTTATTCTGGCTTTTGACAGATGGTCACATTAATGTGACTGGACTGTGTATGTGTGTGGTACTTTGTAGCTTGGAAGCACTGGAAGCTCTTCATATCTACCTCAACTGAAGAAGCACTGTGTTCGGACTTCTTACAAAAGTCAGGGTCCAGACGGGTCTCAATAAGGGATCTGGAAAGAGCAGGAATAGAACATCTCCTGTTGTATGCAAGACTACCCCCAAAAGTATCAAAGTATCATGGATGCTTATCAAGGTATCATGCTTAATAGTCACTTCGTCTTCCTTGTGAGTTTCCGGATAAAGCATGCTTTGTTTGTATTTGATGCACTAGTTCTAAAGTATTTAATGTGCCTAGTGCATATCTAATATAGCTTGTATATATAATAAAGCCTGGTTACATAATATAATGCTTTGATCTGGTGCATTTTTATTAAATCATTATCCACATACTGTTCGTATTCATCACATTTCATTAAGCACTGTTATTTCTGTAAGTAAGTTATGGAATCGATACGAGAAAAGACTAAGCAATTATGTTTGTGTAACAAAAATTTGGAAAACGATTATGAATGGTTAGTGGTAATAATTAATTCACAAGAAGCAAAATGTACTATATATCAAACGGTTTTTGAAATTTCACAAGAAGCAAAATGTCAAAGTGTGTCAAAGTGTTTTTGAAATTGAATATACAAGTGTTTTAGCTACAAGACTGAATAAATTATCAGAGTCTTATAAAAATAAAAGCAGTGCTTTGTCATTCAGTTGTTTAATTCCTAAGTTTATCGTAAAAGCAAAATATGAAGAAAATATATGAAGCTGCTTTGGAAGGAACTCAAATACGCCATTCAGTTAAACGCAACTATTCCTATAGCGCACTTGATTGCAGCTTGAAATTAAATAAAAAAAATACTAAGATTCCAAAGCAGCGGCAAAAATACCTCGTATGATAACAAAATCTGACGCAATTGTTATTAAAGTACCCAGTAAAAAGGCAGGAATAGTTTTGAACAAACTGAAAAATTATAGTCCACCTGAATGATTTTGATTTCAACTGATGTTTGAAATATGTAACAGGAAAATATTTCGAATGTGTATCTAATATTTTACTATAGAATTCAGTACAGTGAATTAGATAATTCACTGTCTTTGAGAGTGCAGATGAAAGTGAAGATGGAATATTCTAATGTTTGAAAATTACTAGGAAAAATTTGAGTTTAGAATGAACAAGAATTTCTTATTTTAGTACCGGTAATGCAAATTGTAATTTTGGAGCAAGGCATTCCTTATACTCTAATACCTTTCCATTAAATGACTGTGTTGTTAAAACTATACTCGCATTGCACATAATACTCTCATTGCACATAATATAGCAATATGCGCTATGCAGAACTTGAAAGTGGGCATAGAAAGTATATATTGTCTTAAAAATATATGTACGTTTTTCAGTGTAAGCAAAGAGATATGAAGCACTTATACCGTTTCATTTATCTGTAGAGAAAGAATTATGTGAAATTCTGAGTCATGTACTTACTAAGAGGCTTTCCTTGAAGCTGTGCATTGAAAGAATTTTAATTTTGTGGAGAGTGTAAGTTTTCATTTTTTAAACAGATCAATTGAATGTTCTAAACAAATATCCAAACTGCATTTATTTGACGATAATTCTACAGAAATTATACCTGTTATTGAAATATCTATATTATTCTCGCAAAATTTAATATCGATACCCGCCTTAACAGTTGAAACGTTTTCTTCAAATATTTTCAGTGTTTTGATGAAATTAAGAAATAAGCCTAAACTTCGATATTATGAAGAACGTTTTTACTTTCAAGCTCACGAACATTTAAAAAAAAATAGGTAATGCAGAACTGCAAGAGATTTTCGTTGACTTTAAACTATTTCTTTCTTCAGCATTTAGTTATTTAAAACAGTACATTTTGGAAAATTGTCACTTCTAAGTCTGTTACATAATTAATTTCCAGCACAACAAAAATTTAATGAAACTATGAAAAATTACGAAATTGTAAAAGTGTTTTGGAAATGTAAAATGGGAGTGAGAAGAAACTTATAAATGGTAATTTTGTACACATTTTGTTTTAGCCTATCAATGGCTCGTCTAGGATTTTTGTAACAGGTCTTCTTTATTATTACTTTTACAACAGTATTTTACATTTGAAAAAAAATGCTGCAATTAAAAATTTAAATGGTGAATATAATTTTGAATTTATTTTCTTTACGCATTGAATTATATATCTATATATATATATATATGCGTGTTTGTGTGCGTTGTAGGTTTTGCGGAAGATGAAAACTAGTTTACATTTTAGTCATGGGCGAAATGTTGTAGACAGATGTAGCTCCAACACAAATAAGATGCGTCAGGGAGGATAGCTTGAAGATGCTATGTAGATAAAAAATATGGACTTGCAGATAGAATTGACAGAATTCAACATAATTTTATAATTGGATAAAGCAGTTCCGCAGGCAGAGTATTTGCTTCACACTGGATTATGGGTTCAGCGTGCACGCCACAATTTTGAAAAACATAGCTAGTTCATCTTCAGATAATGCAAACCGAGCGGCGCGTACAAGCTGGAGTAAAGGGGCAAAAGAGAGTGCATAGTAAGTGTTTAAAGACTCGGATCCATTGTTTAATCCCGCAGAGTATTTGGGCATGAGCTTTCGCAACGCGGAATATTGCAGGGAGAAAAATGATGCGTAAGTGCAGATTTGAAGAGGGGCTGTTCTTTAAATTTTGAATCAGAAAAATACAGGTCTATTGTTAAAATTTTGTCAGTTTTATATTTTATATTTTACATATGCCCCTTTCAAGGAGAGAAAGGTCTTTTGAGCTTTTGGCTTGATAGAAAAGCTTTCTGAGCAAAATGTTTGAGGGGGTGAATTGTTTTTATTTACAGTTTTTGAGAATATTTACGGTTTCATTGAGAAAACAAATAAATGACTTCAAGATGAAATTAAAAATACTAGAAAAATGAGTATATTAATAATGATAAACAAAACCAATGTAAGAGGAATTGTTATTAAGTCTGGATAGGTGTATCTGTGGAGTTATTAACTTTGAACTATTCTCACCATTTTGGCAGTATTTACATGCAACAGGTTCTTCGAAGAAGTGCATCTTATATCATTACACGTCAAATTCAGGAATAACACAGTAAAAGTTCTAATAACTGAATCTGTAATTAATTGGAATGTATTAGTCAATGTTTTATAGCTCTTAGTAATTTCTGATGCACCAGTTTCGATGAAAAAATTCTTTTTGGATTGTCAAAAATTCCTAAAATGAGCTTTTTTGTCAAATAGTAATATTTGATTTTCATATATTAACGCATTGGTTTTCTGTCAGATTATTTATATAGAACAGTAATTAGTTGGAATATATTAATTAACATTTTATAGCCTTTAACAATTTCTGAATGCACTAGTTTCGATGAAAAAAATTCTTTTTGATCTTTGACAATTCTAAAATGAGCTTTCTTTCGTGTTGAATACCAATATTTGATTTTCATATGCAAAGGCATTGCTTTTCTGTCAAATTATTTTATGTAGTCTCTTTGGTACAGATTGTTAATTCGTCAGAATTCGCAATTTTATGTGGCTCTCGAAGACATTTCAGTTATATATTTGTTACAAATAAGGTATTGCAAAGATCAGAAGCTTTTAGTTATTTGAGATCCGAAATTACATTATTTTCCCTTCCATTAAAAATGAAAATGAATAACGCACCAAAAAATCTATAAATGAGCTAATTAATCTATCACATGAATATAAACCTTATTAAAGTACTTGAAGGTATAGATTTTATTAACTTTTATTCGTTTTTGTCAAAAATAAATAAGCCGAGTTACGAATTTTTGCACTAAGAATAATGGTTTGTTTGGAAATGCATTTACATGTGAAACCTCTTCTTCAAATTTGAAAGTTAATAAGAAAGGAATCTGATTGACCGATGTGTATCTATTATCTGTGATAAAGATAATTTATTTCTAAGGCTGCAAATTTTACAGTAATCGAAACGCATCAAGCTGTAGTAAGAAAGTTTATAATGATTTACATGCAAACATATGTGTTTTTGTTTATGCATCGATACAAATTTAATAAATAAGAGAAAAAGATTGGGTTGTTATTATTTGCTCTAAAGTTTTCTATTAAAACTTTTCTCTTAAAATTTAGAAAGTTTTCATAATTTGTTTTTTTTTTAATTTAAATTAAAATAAGTTACTTAATGGTTAATTAAGCACCTTAGCATAACTGGAAAGAGATGTCAGTCTAAAAATTAAATATTTATCTCTCAATATATTTGAATTACAAAGTATAACCAACAAAAACGTCTTACACTTTGTAATTCAAAGATACTAAACTACAGATTCCAAACTTGAGATTTCAGTTAAATTTCAAGTAAAATACAAATATAAATTTGGATTTTTTCTTTGAAAAATTATCTTAGTGTTTACTTAACTTTTAATAAATATTTAGTAAGCGAAATTTAGAATTTAATTAAAACATTTTTTATTTTGTTGATAAAACTTTTCATTTTATTGAAAAAAAGCGGACCTGTATTTGAGCCCCTTCATGCAGTTTGAGTTTGATACCACTAATCTATGATATTGAGGAAAGGATAAACATTTTTGGAACAGATTCGATTTTTTTCTACTAAGCAAAATTAATATCATTTTGATTTCAGGAAGTATTAAGTAACAGTTAACTTCGGTTAAAATAGAAAAAGTATTTCTCTTATTAAGTCTAACATATACAGTAATTAAAAGCATTAATTTAAGAAATTTAAACTTTAGAATTTATTATACAAATTGAATATTTTAATTAATTTTATGAGTTGAATTAGTTTTACGCTTTTAGAAGATTTAATTTTTTTATTTCCCATACAAAAATTGTACAAAATACTACATAAATTTAGAAGCTACGAAATACTAAGCTAGAGATAAAAAGCAAATAATGTGAATTCAAAAATGATTCAACACCTAATAAAATCCATTTTCCCCTTTTTCTATACACACAGAGTAACATCAGAAACTAAAAAATAGAAATTTCTGACGAATATTAATGGCCTGTTAAATTTGCATGAGATTTTGCAAAGCAATTTTGTTCTGAGAAAGCTGAATAAAATTTCTACAGAATTTTATCTAGAAGCATGCTTATAGAGGTTATAGGACCTTTTATCAACCTTTATAAAAACATTTTGTAAAGGACATGTCTCTGTTTTTTTTAATAGTCTATAATTTAAGTAACACATAATTCAAATTAAAATAAAGATAAACTGCTTTTGGTTCTGTATTTTATTATTATTATTATTATTATTAATGTAAGCCCAAGTATGAAAAGAAAGGTTTTATTCATAAAAGTGATTTTAAACATGATGATAGTAGAATTAACAATATTTGCGTGTATAATCGCGTAGATAATGCGAATTTGGTAATGTATCATTTATAGATATAAAGCCAAATTAAATTAAGTATCATCCTGAATATGTTATTTAATTTTCCTTTAGGGTCTATAAATGGACATTAAAAAATTACTTTCCCCCCATTCTGAATTACAACTTGAAGAAAACTATAATCATGCTGAAATACACGTTAAGTAAAAATGTACAAATTCCATTATAAGAGGCATAAAACATTGAGCATAAATGTTAATACATTTCCCTGAGGAGCAGCAATTTCGTTGTCTTAGATCTATCATCTATTATTTGACTGACATTTAATCTTTGATTTCCAAAATAACCTCAGTTTTTGTCTATCGTGTCAGCTTTTTTAGCTACAAGATACTCTCTCTTTGTCTCAGAAGTCGTACAAAATATACATATAAAGCAAAAATTACGGAATATACTGTTCACAAAGAATACTTTTATTCCTACAAAAGCTATATATATATATCGTTGCTGCAAGTTAAACTTTATCCATACAAACAGTAAAATTTCTTTACCAAACGGTAAAAATACGCATTAACGTAAAAATTTCGCCTATGTTTTTTTCTGGAGCGTCTAATCTGTGGATATTCTATCTTGACGCTCCAGCAACATTCAGCTATAATATGTGTATCCCATCTACCTTGATACCTCCATGATCTTCAAAGCTTGGTGGAATCGCTTACCCTGCTTTTCACTGACTGCACACAGATTTTCGTGAAGTTATCGAGATGGCTATGGAAAAATGAAAACTGATGCTCATGCTGCGTTTGAAACTCAACCAAGCGTTTTGAAGCTCTACAAAAGTTTCTGAACAATTTTGTTGTAACTCTGTAGTTGTGAGTTTCCAAGAAAGTCTTTCACAATGTTTTTGAATGCCAACCAAACATTCTTTTGAAGTTCTGTCATTGTTCCAATGAAATGTTCATTTTTAAGGAGCTGCCGAATCTCTGAACCAACAAACACACTGGCCTTTGTCTTTTCAAATGACAGGCTAGGAAATGTCGAAATGAGATACTTGAAACAGTCTTCTTCAATTGGCAAAGCTGTAACAAATTTCTTCATGAAACCCAGTTTTATATGCTGAGGTGGAAATGTAATGTTCTTTCTTTCTACAAGTGGGTGATGCAGAATGTTTCATCACTTTTTGGTCAGATCTTGGCGAACAATTCAACTGATCCCAGTACTTCTCACGAGCCTTGCTATCCCACATACACAAAAATCAGCGATACTTGGTATATCCGTGTTACTACCCAAAGAGGAAGCAGACCATTTTAAGATAAACATAGATGATCCATTGGTGCATTTGATATTGCAACAAATCAATGACTCTCTTTACGTTCTCATATTCTTTACACAAACAAACTGAATGGCCTCTTGGGATTGCACCAAATAAATTTCCATTGTGGAGGGGGGCGCATCAACTCCTCTTTGAGGTATTGATGATGCCACTGATTTGCGTTACAAGCTGAAATTCCCAACTCTTCCATTAAACCATGTACATTATGGTAATGCATAAATCTATCATCGCTTCGAAAGTATTGCAGAAATGCACTTTATCTTGGTCGAAAGTAGGATACCTTAACTCCTTTTTCAAGCAAGTTTTTCTTTTGAAGTCTTTATGTTAACAGTTCTGAAGGTTTTTGTGGATAGTCCCACACCTCGTGACAAATCATTCAACTGATACTGGTCAAACCCCTTACGAACGGAATCATCTTCAGTTTCAAAATATTCGTCGTTGGGATCAACTCGATATTCACCAGAATCAGAAATTCCTGAACGAAAAAGAAAATTCCTCTATTTCCGAATACGCTAATTCTTTGAAAACTAGCATTAGAAGTTCAGCTGAGGGAAGCATTGGGCGTACAGCTGATTGTAAACTAGGATACTCTATTTTACATTTGTGTTTCTTGTTATATACCGAAGTTTTCACTACACAAAAGTAATAATCACTTGAGTAATCTTTGGGCTCTTGCCAAATCACAGGCAAACCAAATGGAAATTTAGAACGTGTTCCCTTTACTCGTAAACTCTCAACGTTCTGCTCGCACACTTTGTGAGAGGCCAATGCTTCATCTTTATCCCAATTTTCATTTTAAAATATACAAAATAGGCACGCCTGACAAATCTGCTGATGCTGTTTAATCATTTACAACACCAATAGCAAAGGAAGACTAAAGAAAGGGTTCAATTCATATACAAATAAAAATTAAACTCTGTTAACTTTGATTACAAACAAGAACTCGAACTCCACGTCTAAATGCGCTTCATTATATTAGAGCGACACGCAATGTCTCACTACACTATTTAAGCAGTATCTAAACTAGTTTTGACAAGTATGCACCTGTCGCTAGTCTCATGCGGCATCATTTAGCCGGTGCCATTAGAATGGTATGTGTCAGTAAGCAGGAAAACAGTAGTACTTTCTGTGATCCACGTTCGGTGTCGCGGAGTGTGGTCACATTCACATAAAGTATAGACAAAAACGTGACGTGCTTTAACTAGAAGAAAACTAAAGAAAGAAGAAGAAAGAACTACAGTAGAAGAAAACTAACTACAGTTTTGGAAATCAGCATACCTGTTTAACTCTAAAACAGCTCAAAAGTCGAACTCAACAGAAATTTCATCACAAATTGTTTGCCAGTGTTATTTATGTTTCCTTACTCTTTTTAACAAAAGAAGAATATTTATTGAATTTTAAATCATTTCACAGACCTTTGTTCTGAAATTAAGGAAGAATAAAACAAGGCTATAATATCTATAAAATACTGTTACTGTTACGCAATAGTTGCTTTTGCTGAAAAAACTCCTAAAGTTTGAAATTAATATTGGAAATTGGACTCCAGAAATATCAGCTGCAGATAAGAAATTTATGAATATCTTTTGACTTTTGAGATATGACATCTTCTCTAGTATATTCTTAACATCTGCGTGTTCGTGAACTTCATATTGTTGTTGTACTAATAACTATCAGGATCCGATTTCCACAAGGGCAGGTGGAGCACGTGCCTGGTCCTTCCACTTTCAGGGGGCCTTCTTTTGCTTCTGTAATATTCAAAATATGTGAAATATTATGTATTTTTCAATTATAGGATTTAAAAACATAAAATTAGAAGAAGGAATAAAATGTTAAGCTTCGTGTTTTATTTTTTATGCCTTTCTTTAAAAATAAGACACTCGGCATTTTAAATTACTGAGATATACAGTATCATAAAAAAGTACATTTGTTTTACATTTAAAGTTACAGCCTGCTAAATTGATTAACAAATATTAGAAATAAGCAAAATAATATGATTTTTTAAACAATTCTAAAATTTTTTTTAAGAAGCAGAGTACATAAATAACCTAGAACGACCAGTCAGAAGAAATGATTTTTCCACATTAGGAAGAAACTGAATTTTTAATTCTATATTTCTTTCACATACTTTATCATTTAACTGATAATTAGTTTAATTGCTTAAGTTGGTCATATCTCTGAAATCGAATGAAGGTTTGCAATAAAACAATAAATTCTTCAGTTCTCCTCTTTTGTTAGTTTCTTTCAGAAAAAAACGGTCTGGTTTAACATGTGTAAATTTATATTTCATGAAACATGTACTAAATACAAGCCATGGAAAAAAAGTGCAGAAAAAAGGAAACGTATTTTTTTAAAAACAGCTTTGAAAGGAAAGTATTGTGTTGTAAGGTTATTTTATGAAATACAGTTTGCATCAGTGATATCTACAAGTTAAAAATTAGAGAGGGAAACTCAGTGCCGAGCTTTTGTACATCCGTGGCCGGAGTCTTCGGTTCTGTAAGCCAGGCCTTGAGTGGCATACTGGAAAGTAATTAAGTTGAGATCCTCTGTGCTGTTTAGAAACATAGAATTAGTGGAAAAAGTAATAATTATGAAAGGAAATTTTAATGACTTCATGAGAATTTATCTCATTTTTACAGTTATAAGCTTGTATTCTGAACTATTATTGAAGCTTACAATGAAAGAAATCGTTTATTAATTTTTTACAATTGTAATATGCCCACTTTGCATAATTCTATTAGAATACATACACACACTAGCCAGTGAATTAGAAACGCAAGATCAATATTTTATTGGATCACCTTTTGCACAGATAACTGTTCTAATTCGTTTGGGCATCGAGTCTACATGCTTTCGGAGTGCATTTAAGTCCAGAGAATACCATGCATTGGCTACTATGCAGCTTTTTAGATCTTGTAAATTGGATGGAAAAGGAAAGGACTCATATTGCTAGCTTGGGATTTGGTGGGTTGTGTCAGCTGTTTGTATACGGAAGGAAATAGCCTGAATTAAATATCAGTTACTCCAAAGTTAGTAAATCGTTTCCCTTTAAAAGACTGTATGAATAATTAAGGTTTTAAAATACCAAGAGATTTTTAAAACGTCTGTGCCATAAACATTTATGTTAATGATTTACGTCATGCCTGCGAAATTTGAGTAGTCTTTGAATGTGTTTGGTATAAGTGCCTCATTGCTCATTCATTTGTTAGTGTACTCTATGATACTTCATTAACATGAACTTCAATAATTCGCCTTCCCATGCCGACCCCATTAATTCCGTCTCTCCATTAGAAGTCACACATTCCAGAGACAATAATATTTACTCCTCGTCTACTTCAACTTCTTCTGCATCCAGAATTGCTACGATACATTAGAGTTATGATCAACTGTCCCTATTCGCCAAAGAAAAAAATAACTTGAGGCCGATCGCAAGATATTGCAACGTGTTGCCTCCTCATTTTGCACCGTGCTGAGACAGCAGGAGCTTTTCTGTTCGCAACTACAAGGGCAGGTTTATTATTACAAGAGTATTACAAGAGCAATTGAATTCTTGTACTGCAACAGCACCTTCCCTTAGCATTGTTCCTCCAATAGACTCATGTATACCACTAGGGGAATCTAAATCGTAACACATCGAAGTCCGTGGTCTACCATACATCGAAGTCCGTGGAAAGAAAAGCTGTTCCACTCCAACCATTAAGTCCTCTGAACATGTTTTGCTTACTAAAGTTAAGGAAGCAAATCGCACGTCGGAACAAACTGAGCAACAATTAACTTCTGAAATTAGTGCCAAAGGAAATGGCATTATAGTTAAGGAAATAAGGTCAACGCATTCTAAAAAACTCCTTGTGTATTGAAAACGTAAAAAAACACTGAGGTGCTAACGAAAGCTATTCAGATCAAGGCTTTTTTTCCACAGCTTTCTCATTGCAATTTTCCAGTTCCAGAAAAACTACGGTCATAGTTTTCGGAGTGCCAGCAGAAGCCATGGCTGATGATCTAAAAGTAAGTTTTCAGAGTCTGGATCCTAACTTCTCCAGTGTGCATCATTCACCTTGCAAGCCACAACTCACTGGCCAGGATACTGGCCTGTGTAACTGGATAGTCGACATCCAACAAAAGTCTTGCGACCTTTTCAAAAGCCATAACAGAGTGTTTGCCGGATTCAGCTCCTGCGCTTTCCGTCCTTTTCTCAGAATCCTCCGATGCTTCAGTTGCCAAAGACTAGGATATTTGAGGTACTTTTGGAAATCATCGCCAGTGTGTGCCACTTGTGGGCAAGCTCATACCACTGACAAGCGTACAGTGCAAATACCCCACAGTGTAAACTGCGAGGAAAGTAACAATGAAAAAGGCACAGCGCTTGAACTAACGCACACCGCAAGCGCCAGAACATGTCCATCTTACAAAGCCGAACGTCACCAGCTGAAGACCTTATTCCAGCATTAAAAAGCAACATGTAGAACAGCAAACAGTAGCTCATCCTCTAGCCTTAGGATACCACGGGTAATGTTCAAAGATGCCAGGGTGCGATGGAAAACGCTGCCCAAAATTATTCTTGAACATCAGTTTGATATAGCCCTGCGGCAAGAATACTGTGCTGTAAATGGACAAATTTCCAGTCTGAATTCGCTTAAGACCTTCCAAAGGGCTAGCAATTTAGCGGCCATCGTATATAACGGCCCGCTCAATCCTCTGTTATTATACGAGGGTGACTATGCCGTGGCTGTGCAATTTGAGGATCCCAATGGCTGTCTAATAGTGGCAAGTGTTTATATTTCCTCCTCACATGAGATCACGCCAGCACTCACAGAATTAGAGCAAATATTGACATTCACCAGAAAAGACAATATAATTGGAGGCGACGTCAACGCTGCCAGCCTGCTTTGGGGAGCTCCTGCAGAAAATCGACTAGCAGTACCATTGGTTGACTTTATTACATCAAATAATTTAATCGTAATTAATTCAAGCGATGGTCCCCTAACCTTCACAACTAACACGGGCCAAGGGTGACCAGATATAACTTTAGCTACAACTAGTGTTTATTCTTCAGTTCATGTCTGGGCAGTTAGTCAACATCCCTCGCTCAGTGTGTCAAGACTGAGTGTTCGGTGCATACTCTTGGCGAACTAGTCGTGAAGTAAACTAAGTCCTGATCTTGAACAGGGAGCTGAATGCAGCTATGTTCTGTGGCAGAAAACTGTGGTTAAGTGGTAGAATGATTGCACGTAAGAAGTATTTAAAATCCTCTTTTATTAAACCACAATTACATACAGCCACTTCCCAACTCGGGAGGGATAACAGAAAATAATGACCGCACTTGGGTCTAAACTGAACAATCAAATAATTTAAACTAAAGTTAAGTAGAAATTTAAGTAGTCGTTGCTCACAGAGCTATAAACGCGAAGTTGGCCTCTATGCTAAATGGTGCGTAGCAAGATTTAACTAATACTAACGCACTTAGATTACTTCAATAAGTAATAGAGTAACAGCACTATGGCTTAGAATTTAAATACTAACTAGTCAGGCGAACGTCGAACAGAGCAGCAATGATCTGAGACTAAAAGCTCTCTCACCCTGAGTAGTTCCTCACTAATCTTTAAATACCAAAACTTGGCTCCACTTCAAATTAGCATAAAACTAAAACGCTCGCTCATTCTAACGGCAAGTTGAAATAAGAAATCATAGGAAAGGAAAATTAAAAATAAAACTTTGTTAGTTTAAACTAAAACCTTACAAGTGATCATCATTTCATCGAGTTCGGAGTACACAGAGACTCACTGCAAGTCACTAAAACTAGATGGAAGACAAAATTCATTAATCTCCGTCGCTTCGGCAATGTTCTAGCTCCACATGTCCAAAGCCTGGTAGCACTGTGCAACAACTTCAATAATAGATTAGAGTTAGATAAGCTGTACTATAGCCTTATAAATGCCATTCACTCAGTGTGCGACTAAGTCTTAAAACGCCGCAAATTTTTACCTGCAGTAAAATACAGTGCTGGAATAATTAACTGACAGCCGAAAGAAGCAAAGTACGAACCTTAAGGCGCCGAATGGAAAAATGCTACATTCTTGAAGAAAGAACTATCATGGCCATGACTTTAAAAAAGCATAGAGCTGCCTGTAAGCGCCACATTAATAAAGCCAAACTTGCCTCATGGCAAAACGTCTGTACCCCAACGCTTAAAATATGGTGCCGCCTTTAAAATCGCGCATGACAAAGTGTTCAAGCCAACCAGCCTCGCCGCTACAACTCAAAATGGCACAAAGTCAACCATACAATTTACTGCTCATATCCTTAACAGCATTTTCAGACAAGACACCGTAGTTGACGATACTCCGGCACAAAAAGAAATTAGATTAAATGTCTCCCAATATTTTCAGTCCAATCTACCAGATTCAGAGCCGTTTCCGATAGACAAGGAACTCAGCAGTGTTATCAAAGCTCTGAATGCTAATAAGGCTCCTGGGCCAGATGGCATAGATAATGGTATCATTCAGGCAACACTTTACACTCACCCTGCGTTTTGTTCGCCTATATTATGGCATGCTGGAGGGGGAGACATTTTTCTGCCAGCGCAAAGATTGCAGTAGTAGTCTTATTTTTAAAAGGGCAGAAGAACTCCAAAATAGCATCATCATACAGGCCAACCTGTTTATTACACGCACTCGGTAAAGTTCTGGAAAGAATCATAATTCAGAGGCTACGGCATCACATAGCAAGACGAAGACTGCTGAACAGCCGCCAGTATAGTTTCATTGCAGGAAAATCCGTTGACTATGCTTTAAATAACTTTCTTATCACAATCATTCTCAATAAAAGAGAAAAAATATACTTACTGATAATTTCAATTGAGATCCAGGGCGCCTTCGACTCGTTGTAGTGACATAATGTTCTAAACAAATTAAAGGACACGGAATGCCTAAAAGCACTCAACGATTTAGTTTACAGCTACCTAAGTGCTAGGTAGGTTCAGGCCACAACAGCCGAAGGCGTCTACTCATAAAACATTCATAGAGGCTGTCCACAAGTATCATGTCTAGGATGATTTCTTTGGAACATCATAGCTGATTCTGCTCTTGAGCTCTTAATCGACGACAACGACATTGAAATACTTGCCTACGCGGATGATTTCTTGCTGATAGCCAGAAGTCACAGCAGAAGAGAATATGAAACTCGTGCCCAATATGCGTTGGATAAATTTGTCAACTGGCCAGGAGAACACAAACTCGCAATTTCCGCAGCTAAAACGCAGGAATTAGTTATAAACCATTCCGGAAGATGTAATCGCATCCCAGGAATTAAAATAGGCGGGATGAACCTGAAAATCGTTGAACACCTAAGATACCTAAGTGTAATTATAGATGACAGACTCAGCTGGCGCCAGCACATTTCCTACATTAAACAAACACTGCATAAATTATCAAATTCAGTGCTCGGATCTACAGTAGCCCAGTGGAGTTATTCTTGCAAATGCTTAAGATTTTGTATTCCGTAGTAGCAGAAAGAGTAACTTTGCCTGAGGCCTTTATGTGAGGCTCACATATGAACACGCATATGATAAATCAACTCAGCTCGACGCAACGACCATTTTTGATAAGCATCTGTCGGCTAACCCCACATCCCCCATTATTGCCCTGAATGTGCTGGCTGGGCTGCCTCAGCTTCATCTCGTGATACACAGAGAATGTGCAGTTGTTTGGACACAGCGATTAAAATGTAACACAACACTATGGAACTGCATTATTTTCGCAGAGACTATGACTGGAATATCAAGTTAACACCTTGGATCCCAGAGGAATCTAACATTCAAGTTGAACCGAAACCTTTAGCAGCACTGAAAAATCATGCTTTGTATGCAGATGGCTCCAAAGAAGAGCAAGGATGGCTGCGATTTCTGTGAAATACTTGAGAACAATATAATTCAGACCTTGTCACGAAAGCTAAGTCCCGACAACTCAGTCTTTCAAGTCGAGCTAGTTGCTCTTAGAGCAGCTATACAATTCAGCATCCAAACAGAACAGTCTTTAATAACATATAGTGACTCAGCCTCCAGTCTCCAGGCCTTCCAAGGTGAACAATGCAAAATCCAAATAGTGAAAGAGATTCAGAGACTACTGGTTTCCTTGCCAGAGAATAAGAGACCGAAATTCAAATGGGTTCGTGCACATACTCGGGTTTCTGGTAATGAAAGAGCCGATGAAATAGCAAAACAAGTGATCACAGATCCAAACACTAGAACCCTCTTCATGCAAGCCCCAAGCTCGCATATGAAGGCCAAATTGTCAACTCATGCTACAGTGACAGACTAGCTGGAATGAGGACTTCACAGGAAGAAGAATGTACAAACACATCCCTAGACTCAGCAGGGAACTCAAGAGCGGAACAGCGGAGCTAACGCAATTCCTCACTGGTCGCAGCCCTTATTTGCGTTAGTTAAACCGCTTCAGACTACGTGACAGTGACTAAAGTATCTGCAGAGCAGCTGGGGACTCAGATCATTATATCTTCGATTGCCCGGAAACAGCCAGATTTCACCTTAAGAAGCCAGCTAATGAACACTACTACGCTTGCGCTAAAAACACTTTTAATAATCTATTTGCTATTAAGCGTATTAAGGAATTCACTAACATATCACTTCTGATGTCCAACAATTCAGAGCCATGATATAATTCTCGTCGTAATGCCGTGGTTGCATGTCGTGTTGCCTTCCAAATTATCGGCACTTACATAGAATTATATTCACGCATGTTCTTGTCTCGTGCATGTTTTCCTATGCCTTTAAGTTAATTTACCAACTCCCCTTCATTTTCTATTTTATTTTATTTTGCTTTTGTGAATTTCATCACTTGTTTTTCCTTGGAAAGACAGACTTTGGGGAACTTGATCTAAGGCACTAATAAATGATTTTAGCCGTCGACGGGACCTAAACAGGCCGACATGCAGCTTTTCCAAGCTGACCGGCTGTCTCGCCTGCGCAGAAAAGAAAAGAAAGATGGAAGAAGAGAGTGCTGTTGGATGCGTCTTTCCACTACTTCTCACAAATTTTCTATGGGGTTAAGATCCGGGCTATGCGGTGGCCAGGGAAAGTGTTGGAAGTCCGACGGATGTTTAGCAAACCAATTTTGAACACTTCTGACACGATGTATAGTTACATTATCGTCTATGAAGTGTCCATCGCCGTCAGGGTAAAAAGGCAACATTGCATCTGCCAGTATAGCTAGGTTTCTCATAGCTGTTTGTTTACCCTTGAGGAACACCAGGGCATCCCTTCCATGCCAGCAGAACATGCCTCATATCATGATACTTCCACCAGACCCTTGCACAGTACGAGTAAGGCAAACTGGTTTCATGGCTTCATTGGGTTCTTGCCAAATTTGACGTCTTACATCAGGGCAAAATAAGGTTTAGCGTGATTAATCCGACCACATTACCCGTTTCCAATCCTCAGATGTCCCCTGCTTTCTTTCCCGACGCTACTGTAAACGAATTCTTGCATGTCGGGTAGAAATGAATGGTTTTCTCACAGGCACCCGACTATGCATTCCTATCCTCTGCAATTCTCTGCGCATGGTTCGAGCTGAAATCTGTAGTGAAGGGCCTTGGTTGACGATTTGTGTCAGTTGAAGAACAGTAGAGTCGCTGTTCTACCATACAATTCGTTGGAGACGTAGCCGATCACTCTCGGGAAAACTGTGCTCGAACCGTAGTTACGTCTTCTGGTGAAGGACTGTGGGTTCGGATTCCAACTTTCGAAAATCTTTGATATAGCTGCCCAGTGAGATTTGCTGTCTTCGAAATCGAGTCCCCTGCTAAACGAACACCAACAATAAACCTTTTTTTAAATGGGGAAAGATCTGTCGTTTTTCCCATTTTACTTCTTTCATCGTGAAAAGCACTCTTACACCTTACTTATACTAGCATTCTAACCCCGTGTAACCCAGGTCATAAAAAATTTGCATACTTAATCCCTAGCACGCATTCAAATGAAAATCTCAAAATTTTCCAATTCATTGGCCAGTGGATGTACGTATGCAATAAAATCAAATTTAAAAGTACTGATGTAGAAACACTGAAACGTAGAAACGCAGAACTATTGATGGCACAACACATAGATAGCGTAGAACGTAGATCCCCATTGAACAAGAAGAATTCTGATTGCGTAGAATGCTAAAATGTTGAATACGTAATGACTAGGAAATTCAGCAGGTGGGTAAGATTAAATATTCATTTTTATTTCAATTGATATTTATAGCCACAACATACTTGGCGCTCTAATCATGCTCAGTCAAGAACCTATACATTTTTTATAGTGTTGCGTTAGGAAGACAGCGCAGCGAAATAGTGTCTTAATAGGAAGAGAGGCAGAAACCAAAGTGGGCAAAGTATGAAAGCTCACCAAGAGGAAGGTTTTGGTTTAGGTAACAAATGTTTCAGTTCTCAAAATTTTCAGTTTAAGTTCCGAATTTGCTACGTCATAAGCGTTACGCAAGCTATGCGATATAGATTAATTTAGAAATGGCGCAGTCCGGAAAAGTTATTACTACTTTCAGAATACAGAGAGGAAATACCCAAGTTAAAACGAGGAATTAAGAGGCTATTACTAAATTAAATATATACAGCTGATTTACATATTATTAGAATTCTTGCACACACACTCACATACATATGTATAATTAACATATAAAAATTACATCACAAATTAAACCAAAAAAGAGGGCTAGCAGTCTAACCGGAAGTACACTCATCAAAACTGAAGCAAAAGCAATTGAATGAAATTTACAAATGCCTTAGTTTTTTCCAAGGAACAGCATAAGTATTTTCAACAGAGCCACTTTGGAATTATATAGGATGATTGTAAATTCTTGGGATAGTTCGAAAGAAATTGGTAAAAGCAAGTGCTAAATAAAATTAATTAAATAAATAATTATATAATTCAGAAAAGTGGCCCTGCTGAAATTCTTCTGCTCTATCTAGTTACATTTGACAGAAGATGGATGTGCAAATTCTGCATTTCATCTTTAAAAGTTTCCCCATTCAGAATTTTTTCTTTGGCATAGACACGTGTAATCACGGATAATTCTAAAAATGTTCATGAAATACTTCGTTGTATTACCACATATTAAAAATATTTGAACGGAAAGGAAGAGGTAACTGTAGGCTGAAGAGAAAGGAAAAAAAAAGCGTTTGTCATGCCTGTAATCATAAAGTGAAAGATTGACTAGGCAAAACAAAGTGCAATCTTTCTTTAGCTAAAAACGTAATTTTTGAAATCGGAGAAATCCCTAGAAATTCTTTTTTATAAATTTGTTGTAAACTTGATTTCTAGCACATCGAAAACGCCTAAGCGAAAAGGCTTAAACCAGAAAGTAAAGAAAAAATAGTTAAAAGATCTTGATTTTTTTTGTAAGTTCGGCCAGAGAAAAGTTGCGCGGAATATAGTTTGATCAATTGTTTGTAAAAGATAAAATTTCATCAAGAACGTACAAGCATAATTTAAAAAATATTTTTGTAAAAAAATTGAAAATAAATTTCGATTTTGTGCAAATAGTTTAAATTTATCATTAATTTTTAATTATTACTTTACTATTAATTATTGAATTACTTGTTAGTTATTATTTTACTAGAAAAATTAAAACTGATATCGCAATTTCAAACACTCGCTGGTAAACTCAACTGTTAAACTCAGCAGCTGAAAAATGTAATGGAAGTGACTTCAACAAGTGGCGGGTACTATACTGCCATTTGATGTTAAGCTGACTGTTCATCAACAATGAAAACCAAGTAAACAAAATCCAATAAAAATGAAATAATTAAAGAATATTTCTGACGTTTTTCCTTTTTCTAATTCTTCAAGTATATATTATTATTTTCTGCTTGAGACGAAAACTTGTCCATCATTAACAGTTGTTGTTGCCGATTGACAATGCATCTCTTTTCGATACTGTAAAAATGAGTTGCTTAATGTAAAGAAAGTTAATTATTTCAGCGATTTTACCTGAATGAGATCACAAAAATGTTTATCTCCATGATGAGAGTTTGCAGTTTATTATTAGTAAGAGCATAATATGTTGAATCCATGCAGAATATTCATTTTCAGACCAGGAGACGGAAAGTTTAATAATTTTTTAATTTGCTACTTCCCTCCTAGCATCAGAAATGAATTCAAAATAGCGTATTGAATTGACAAATGTGGAGAGAACAACTAATTAGATGCCAAACCATAAATGGTTTTTATCTGTTGTTAATTAATGCTTATGTACTCTTAAAACAATTTAATAACATGCATTTAATAATTATGATTAAACAGAATGAGCTAAATAAATATCTTAGTAGCTTTAAATAAAGTTTCCTTTATAGGAAACTTTATTTAAAGGCTTGGTATTCTAGCTGTCAAGTGATATTAAGTTGGGAGATGAAAATGTTTTGCTAAAGCGATTTCCTCGGTGACGTTAATTTATTGGCCTGTCTCTTAATATAGGAAAAAATAGAAAAGAAACGAATCTAAAGCAGCTAATAAAATCAAAATAGCCTGATTTAAAGAGAAAATAAAGATAAAAAGGCTCACGTGAAACTTTTCTTTCACTATCCCCAAGGATCATTAATGGCTTTCTATATTCCTTCCAAATTATTTTCCAGAAAGATCATTTAACATCATACATCATGTCACCAGAAATTATGATTATTCATGTTTGGCCCCCTACAGAGAAATTTTCCTTTACCGTCTGTAGAAATAACATCTCACATTTGACTCGGGGAGCATATAAGAGTTGCAAATATTATGAGGTGAATAAACGTTTCATTTTGTTGTGTTTCTAAACCGTATTTTATTAAATTTTCTGATCTGTAGAAAAAAAAGTGAAAAAACATTTGGCACGGTGCTTTGAAATAAAATGATTTTAGTATTTCTTTAAGCATAACGTTTAAGGATACTACATTGATAATTCACAGAAAATAATTCGAATTTAAAGAATATTTGGCTGATAAAGAATTCAGGGGAGAAAAGCATCATCTTCATTTCTGTTCAGAATAGAATCTTATTTCATTATAGTTACCTCAGCAATAATATTAGGATATATGGGGAAACTTTATAAAAGATGTCCAAGTGAAACTTTTATAATTTTTAAAGGCCGTCTGGTAATTTGACTCATACGCTAAAGTTATGTAGTAATCTACTCAAAATCTGAAGAAAAAATAAATACTTCATCAATCTGTAAAAGCATTTTTATGTAATCACAATTTAAGCATTGAAAGCAAAAATATTTTCACCAAATTTTACGTTGATATTCCGAAACGAAGTATTTTGCCATGTTTTTGTACTAAATGGAATAAATGATTATAAATTTGGCAATCATAATTATTTTCGAAATTTTACTTTTCGTATTTAGAGCAGATACACTAAAATCGGAAATAACGATTGATACCTGAAAAGTCAAGCCCACCTGTAATTAAATGTAGAATTCCTGAAAAACCGATTATCTTTAACAAAGCATATTTTAGAAAATTTTCTTATAGAGATATTGCAGTTGATATTATATATTGATATATCAAGAAAGAAGAGTTTGAGATTTAAATTATAAATGCTGAAGAATTTATACTTCTTTGTCAAGTCTTAATTATCGAAACAGAGTAAACCTAACCTATTCGCCTCGGCTTAGAGGGATTCGATTATTCCTTTGCCAAGTCTTAGTTATTGAAACAGAATATTCCTAACACATTTGCCTCGGCTTAGAGGGATTCGTTTAGAGCCTAATTCTCTCTTTTGAAATTCTCTTCGGACTTAATTATTAATGCAGCGATTACTAAGAGCTGAGGTTAATTATCGGATCTGTGTTGCTTAAACTTTAATCACATGAAAATGTTTTAAAAAATACAAATTCTACCAATTATAACTGACGAGTATAATGTAGTTTATCGCTTTTAAACACAGTCAAGTTTTGTTTTCAAATAAGGCAATTTTACTTTTCCGGCCAAATACAATAGAGATATGTCATTAAAAACTGTCACAGACAAAGCAATGTTAAATTTTTAAAGAACGAAGAAATGAATACCATTTCATACATTTATATTAAAACTGAAAGGAGTTCCAGACGTTCCTTCCAACTGCCCTCATGGTCAGAGAATCAGCGCATGCGATTAACAATTAGCAGGTTTCAGGTTCCAGTTTAGGCAGTACCGTTATCAAGCATTTTAAATTTCTCTAGATCGAGAAAAACTTTTAAACAGTCGCCCTTTAAATGCGCGTGAGGGGGGAAGTAAGTTTTTTAAGACGTTCTTCCCATTTATACATCTGACATACTGGTCAGCAGATTCCATTACAAATGGAAGGTCTTGGCTTTGATTCTCAGGGTCTGCTTTTTGAAAATGGCTACTCACAAGAAACTTAATATCTCTTCAAAGTTATTTATTATACTTAAACCATGTTCTACAGTTCTATACTAAATGACAACTCCTAAAACCTTATAAGGTATTTTTCTGGCATTCTTAGCATACCTTCGTGGTATAGCCGTCCGCACGCTCGACGCATATTCGCGGGGTCTGTGGTTCGAGTTCCCGCAAGGGCACTGCTCATTTTTCATATCTCCTGTTTCCAAATAAATAACCTAATATCTCTACAACCTTAAACAGAGATAGACAGCTTATTCTCTCGCTATGCGTTCCAATTACAATAAGCCCAAACTCATATGAAAGTTTAAAATAAACTTCTTTAATAGCACGCCAACTTGACGGTTACACAAAATATATAATAGCAGAAACTTAAACTCCGCAGCTGCGGAAAACGTAGGCAATTGTAGAACAAAAGTAGAAAGCTGGAAATCAATTCAGAAGTAGGCAAAACACATTAATGGATTGGCGGTAGCTACCTAAGGCTTTCTCCTGAATTCAGGAATGGTAGCTTATAAAGATAACTAATTTGCATCCTGGCAAGAGATGGTGAAAATAGAAATAGTGTAGACAAGACAATGTGATGAATGGATTAATCAATATAAAGCCCTCGGAAGTGACTCTCCATTTTATAACCAATGGAATAGATAGCCATTTCTCTGTTTTTTTAGTGTAAGAGCGTTACTTCTCTGTCTAATAAACTTCTTATAATATCAAGAGTATGTCATTGCCTATTTTAATAAAAGTCTTTCAAAACCAGAAAGAAATTACTGTGTCATCAGAAAAGAGCTGTTAGCCGTTGTGAAGGCAGTAGAACATTTCCATTTCCATTACTATCTTTAGGATCGGAAATTAATGTTACGCACGGGCAATGCCTCATTAAGCTCATTAAGATGGTTACAGAATTTAAAAATTATGGAGGGTCAGACAGCTAGATGGATACAGAGGCTACAGGATTATGACATGGAAATTCAGGGTTGCAAAAGAAGTTCGCATGGAAATGCAGTTGCACTCTTAAGATCTTTTGCAATAACATATAAACTATTTTCAAAAGCCGAGGAAAAATATGGTTTTCAAGTACCAATGGTAAGAAAAATTAACACAGACTTCATAACATCACAGTATGATACATGGAGCAGCGGAAACGTTTTGAGACAATCAATGAAATTAATGAAAAAAGGTAGCCTTTAATCCGACGACGAATAGATCTTCGGCTTTGTAGAATTTCTTTTAACAACGAGATGGGGTTTTCTGCCGCAAATGGGCTGCTGACGAAGAGAAGAGTTTCAAATGTCAGTTCAATTTACAGAGATCATGTGTTTCTAGTGCTGTCAGTAGCCTTGCTGGAGATCATTTGGGTGTAATGAAGATACTCCGAATGCTCATGAATGTTTCTACTAGGAGAAATACAAAGCAGATGTACAAATATGAAGCAAATTCTGTGACGCGTGCGTAGCTCGAAAAAACCGTAAGCATATACAAGAGGAAGATTACAGCGCTAAAGTGTAGGAGCCCCTTTCGAAAGAATTGCGCTAGATACTCTAGGTTTTTTTATCTCGTATAAGTAAGGGAAACATATACATCCCAGTTGTCATGGAGTAGATTAAAAGTGGCCAGAAGTTTATGCCATCTTTTATCAAGAAGCTTCAGTGGTCGCAGAAGTCTAGTTGAAAACTGTAATTCACGATTCCGAGTGCCACTACTTATTCATTCTGTCCAAGGAACAATGTGTTGTATTTAAAAAACTGTATAGAATTCTTGTTATACAAAAGACTCAATCGCTCTTTTACATCCACAGCCGACTTGAATGGTAGAGAGTTCATTCAAACAATATTGGGTTGTTTCTCTCTTTTTGTATCCTAGAGCCAGCAGGACTCGAGTCAAAAACTGCCATTATTCTTTCTGGCGTACAAATCCATCGCAAATGAGTTTTGGCCGGGACCTTCGTCTGCCAGGTGACGTGCTTATCGGACGACTGCTTGACACGCGTGTTTCGCCCGAGTGGTACTTGGAAACTCTGCAGGCGGGTTAGACGCCATTCATGGCTTCACCAGAGAAAGAATTAACGCAACGACCGAGAGGAAGAAGATGAGATACGATGATAGGTCGACGGGGGCAGAACTTGAAGGAGATAAAATCTGGTTGTGGAATATCAAGCGTCGTCAAGGTATCTCATCCAAGCTGTAGACATTCTCGGAAGTATCCCTCCTTGTGTTCAGGGAACTGTACTGCATAGTGCGTATTCAAAGAACTCCTTCTTCTAAATCTGAAGTAGAGTACTATGATAGACTTTATTTTGGCAATGAGCGTTTGTTGTTAATCAGTTGTGAGATTCTGCGATTAAAGGAGGGTTAGCTGAATTGCATTTTAGAGTTTACTTTGTCAGTAGTTTCGGGAAGTTATGACACTTTTTTTGTGTGCTGAGAAGGATCTAATTGATAACCGTATTCTCCTTGACGCATGTACAGCTATTTTTCTGTAGTAAGACATAATTATACGTTATTATTATTAGTAAGACATAACTATTATAGGCAAACTACCAGTTTAATGAGACAGCTAGGAACCCGTAACCAGAAATCAACAGCCATGAACCAACAATTATTAACGCCGAAATAATTTTTGAACGTAGAAGGATAGAGCTGTTCAAGTTGCGTCTAGCTACAATAAAAGCAATTATCCTGTATCATATGGGACCGACTACAGCGCGTCTAATGGCGATTTTTGGAAGTTAGTGATCCAATCGAGGAAAATGTGAGAGATAATGGAAAAATATTAATAGAAAACATGTCGAATGTGGTCGTTTCAGCGTTAAATGATGCCTTACATAGACGAGTATCTTGAACAGAAGTTCTGAAATTCAGATCTCTCAGCATTCGATCAGTGGCATGAACATATCATTAATAAGATAGAAAAGTATAATATTTTTAAACGAAATTTGCTTCCAAACTATCATCCTGGATAGTTGGTAGTTTGTGTGAAAGTATTCATATGCATATCGTATATAATACTTCACCGGAAGTTTAAATTGGGAACTGTAGAACGGGGAGTACGGTGGTTCTTTTATTTATCACTGACAGGCCGATGCAGCTACTACCATTAATGTGATTTCCCAGTTTCTAGTAACAAGGAGTGTTACAAATCGTCCACTCTCAAGTTGGTAAACATTTATAGACCTGCCTATGAAGTGTTACGTGCTAGTCTATGCGTTAGCCCACCCAAGCTACAGTATACGAGAACATCACAGTAGCCTGCAGCTTTACGTTCTATCTCGTACGGAAAATTTTGCATGAATTGCAAGCTTACATATATAGAGCACAAATGTAATCATTGCGTTGAAGAGATTATCAAAGAAGGTACGACTAACGCAACTTCGTAAAGAACTCGCTAGATGCAGTCGGATTTCTTGTCTAACATAACAGGGACAGAGGAGGCGACTTTTGATAGTTGTTAAACCACCACAATTTGCACTACTGGGCACTGAAAAATCCAAGATGGTTACGAGAAGTTTGTCATCATTTGCAGTGTTTCGTCAGTATCTGGCGCGAGAGTTGGAGCACTTGACTGATCTGCGTTCTACGATGGAATCTTAACTAGGCGAAGATACTTAGAGCTACTGCAAATTACAGTGCCTGAATTTCTAAATGACTTGCAGGTATGCGTTTTCATGATGAGAGGGATCTATGCGGTTCCAACATGATGATATCACGCTACACTAACTTGCGAAGTTACGTGAAAGACCAGATGTATAGTTTTCCTGCCCTCAAAGTTAACTATCTATGAACAAGTATAATCGCAGAATGTAGTAGTATAACACCAGAAATGTCGTAGAACATCCAAGAAGTCCTAGCTCGAATACAGCTGCATATTTGTTGCCGATGATAAAAATTTCGAATTTTCTTAAATATTAATAGTAAAAAGTCGTAACTCTGTGAAACATTATTTTTGATTTCCTTCTTAATAATATCCTACCTCTGTACTAATTTTTTTTACTGTGATGAATTGTGCGATGCTAACAAATATTAGTTTTATTAGTAAATTAGTGACATAGTTACGCCGATGATCGTTATCCGATATCGATTTAATTAACATTTAGATAAAACGTTTTAGTCAGGGGAGCAAAATAAAAACAAATTCTGTTTAGAAAATATAAATTTAAAAATTTGCTGATTCGGTTTTCCTGAGTTTGAAGTGATTATTTATTCAAATTTCTTAACTATGAATATTTAAATTTTCCTGTTTCACTAAATTCAATTTTGGTTTATCTAGTGTTTTTTTTTGTTGTTGTTTGCTCTCGTTTTGATTTCGTTTTTAGTCTTTAATTTAAATTTATCACATAATCATTTATTTTTTTTAAGGTTTTTATCACTCGTATAAATTTCGTGCAGCAAATATTTGCATTTATTCAATTCTTTTGCACAATTTTATAACAATTTACTTTGGTTCAAATTTTGTTGATACTGAATATGATATATAAATTTGCTTTGAATTTGGTCTTGTTAATTTAAATTATTATCACCAAATTACTTCAGATTGCAGAGCGCAATTTAATTTTAGGTTAATTTGAACTTAACTATTCTATGTTTAATTTATATTATTATGATAACAAATCTGAGTGAAATAAAACGTTCCTTGGATAAGCTACTATCATTATTATGATATCTTCATCACTCATTATGCAGCACTCGACTCATAAATCTATTAACATAGTCTTTACCGCAGTATCTCTGATAATTGATTTATCAAATCAAAATGAATATGAAAGACGCATTTTTAAAGAATCAGAAACTATATGATAAAGAAACCTTAAACTTTAATTTCGGTATAAAGAATTGTTTTCCACTTCGTATTTAGCCTTCTGTACGAAAGAGGGATTTTTACTGTGAACATATATTTTTTATCATTAAAACTGCATTTTTAATGATCTTAATTTACTACATAAATGATCGAAATCGTTAGTCTTCTGACCTTTCATTCAAAATTAAAAAGATGGAGCTATTTTCTAATAAAGTATTGAGGTCCTGAAACTTTGTCAGGCAGAACCTAAATTACTAACGTCTACTTTAAAATCTTATGCCAATAAAGAATATGCATTGATTATTAGCGTAAAAATGTGCTAAAATCTGTACTACAAATACTGGAATTTCAAACATACCTTACAATAGGGGAAATAATTATATATCCAAGATATCAGTATTCAATCACATACGTATTTACAAAATTTAAATCACTCATGATATTTTACTTTCGTTTATTAAAATAATGCTTATATACGTATTATTCATATTTTATCGAAATAAATCACGACTTTTATGAATGGAAGGAACGAAGACTATGGATTTTTTAAGAAAGCTAATAAATGAAAGTGCATGGTTGTCTCTGAGGTAAAGGGAATTGTGCACTGATCTATCTGCATTTCGCTAAGTGTATATCTTTTGTGGTTATTATTGTTGTGATTTATCTCACTTGTCGGACAGTAACATTAGAACAAACCCATGAAATTTACCTTGGCAAATAGTGCAAGATTGCGCCTGTTGTTGGCAAGAGCTTTGAGCACCATACAAGTGACAGTACGAGTTTGCTCAGTTCCGCTTCAATCTGGAAGGACAGCACCTCGGAGAACGGATCCGAAGGTCTCTTACCCCTCTTCCCCTATCAGCAACCTGTTCAGAGAACTTTCGGCTCGCCTAATATTTAGAATGTCTCCATGCCGTAAACACACACATTTACAAACATCCGTGCCTTCTCCGGAATTCCAACCCGAGCCTTCGGAACGGTAGTCAGAGTCACTAACCGCTATTTCGTTTGAGCGGCGTATTTATCTTTCGTTTTCATTTTGGGATAGGGAATTTCATCTTCTCTTTTCCTAGTATCCATGTGGAATGTCACAATCAGAGTAATAAGCAGATTTTAATGAAGTGAGAAATAATGAACTGAGTCAGTCTTATCAGAATGATACAAACCCAATAAAATATAACTTAAGCTCTTAACTAGAATTAATAGTGAACAGTTTTATAGCAAATAGTCATGCGCCGTGTACGTTTTAGGTATTATTATTAGTTTTTTCGTACAGATTGGGAAATTTTCATATACAGTTCGATCGTTAAGAATTAACATACGTCTTAATGGAATGTTCAAGAAGCATCGATAATTTGTTAGTTATTTCGAAAATAAAAGCCTTTACCTCATGTTAATATGAGCCGGACTAGGGGAAGGCTTATATAACGTTAAATTTACAGTTCAAAATTTTAGGTTTGCAAGAAATCAGAAACAATCTGAGAAAGTCATAAATTTTGATTTCAATAAATTGGATTATAGTGAACTATCATATTGTTACGAATTTCATATTTATTTGGCTATTTGTTTAGAACTGTAATTAAAATTGCTTTATTTTCCCGTGCAACGCAGACGATTTTTTAAGAGAAAGCTATGTCGGAAAAATAAAAATAAAAGAGCGCGTGCATTTAATATTTTATAAATAAATATCTCGTAATTACTGTTGCCATCCAGAAAAATCTAGAAAAATCGATATGTTCTAGTGATAATTAAAAAAGCTTATAAAAGCCGAATTGAAACATCTCAGTTGCAGTTGTAGCTGTTTAAAGCGAACTGCTGTTTGTTTACCTAATGCTGTAGCGATTTCGCTGTGAGTTAGAATTAGTTTATCTGTTTTGAATTGAGTTTTGCTAGATGTTTGAGATATTGTGATATTGTGCGAATATCTCTGAAGAAATATTTCAGCATTTTGATTTATTTCTTTTGGAAAGAATAAATTTTGTTAACTTTTTAACGTTTTGTGCATTCAATCCATAACGAACCCATACGCACGCAACAATATCAATGGAATTCAAATTCTTTAATCAAATATCAAGTAAAGTATACGTATAAAGTTACTTAATTATATAAGGTACTTCTCCCCCCTTCTTCGCATGCCTTCGTGGTGTAACGGTCAGCACGCTCGACGCATATTCGAGAGGTCCGTGGCTTTAGTCCAGGCGAGGGCATTGCTCATTTTTCACATCTCTTGATTAAAAAAACCTAATGTCTCTACAAGTTACACTCTAGAAAAGTAGGGTAAAAATGTTCTGTGAAAATATAAGAGCCAATGACTGATTTTATTAACTGCTAATACTTAATTTAAAACGTATCTTTTCTGAATCAAGAGAAGTTAAAAGTTAAAAAAATTGATGGGTTTTATGACATCGTTTAATGATTTCTGTTAGATCGTACGTTTTGATAAGAATATTTGCATACGCAATGGGACAAAATAAAGTTCGTATGTCCACAAGGAGCGTAAAATATAAATCAAAGCTTAGAAAGATGGAGATGTAAAAGAAATAAGCTAACTTTAAAATTACGGAAAATTCAAACTTGGATTGACATTAATTTGGAGAAGTGCTCAATGCATTTCTGAAAAAATTGTCAGAAGTCTCTCCTTTTTCTAGCAGCAATCATATTTGGCCGAATTTCAGCTCTTAAATCCCATTTATAAATGGTTAATTTCCATAAATTTAACCTCAAATTAAAGTTGAGTTTATTCTAATGTTAATGCAAGAAAGATTGTTCAACATCTTCTTTATCACAGTGATGAAACCTACATCTGAAAATATATAGGTCTAGAAATCTATTTTAATTTCATATCGAGGTTTATGTATACGTTTTAACTTATCACTTTAAAAATCAAAAGCTATAGATTTCAATATCCTGTTCCTATTAAGAGCTGAATTCCCTACCGAAAGAAACTTTTACTGCAGTACCAAACATAGGCAAAATATCGCAAGAGAACAGCGTCAGCCTTCATTTTGAAAATGGAGGGGATGTATGAGTGCCAGACATTCACTAAATAGTATCAAAGATAGAATAATCAGATATTCTAAAGTGCCTTTGTCAGTAGAAGAAGTTCCAGGTTCAAATTCCATTCAATACTTGGTTTCTTTCGTTTCTGATATTTTACGCTGCAACGAGGTACTTTTAGAATGTAGCATGAAACTCATTCCAAGAATCATGTTTTGTAAATTATTATTATATTTATTTAAGTACATATTATCATTTTAGTTAAAATTTATGCCATGTAGTAATTTTAAAATCATCCGCTGTTAACTAAAAGGGTACATTAGGTTCGTTTCTAAATTTTTCTGAGGGAAACTTTTGAAAAATCCCAATTTATTCAAGCTCAGGTATTAACCCTCCTGGAGTCAGATCCCAGCAAACGGGTTAGCTACACTGACAGTTTTGTAGTTGCTTTCGTGAATAAATCGAATGTGAGCCAGAGTTTCTAAAAAATTCCTCCTTAAAGATACCCCATACAGACTTGACAGACAGCCTTTCTTGCTTTGACTTAACATTTGACCAATCGCTTAATCTTTTGTCTCTTAATTTTTTAAACTAATTAATTTCTTACTACTGCTGCTGAATGTTTAGACTTCTTGTTTACTGCTGTTCCTAATTTAAAAAATTTGAAAGAACCATAGAAAAATTGTATTCCTTCTTATTTTCATGCTTTTAGCTTTTTCTATTTTTTGATTTATTTGAAATTCAAAATAAAACTTCTTTTGAGTATAAAATAGACATGCAAAATTTAAAGTCGTGAATAAATTTCTTAAAATTTATAAACTTTCCCTCTGAATTTAGAGTTCTAATGTGCTAGACCTAAAAATAATGTTAACATTTTCGACATTATTTTTCTTTTGGCAAAATAATGTTAACATTTTCGACTGCGAATAGTTTTATCTCTGTTCGTATTATCTTTCTTTTGGCAACTGAGCGCTAGTTCTCTTCAAGTATGCAATTTTTATTTTCCCAGAACGTTTCGCAAACTGTCTTGGGAAATTTACAAATTCCTGAGGTAACAGGAATTGCAAATTTGACAAAATTTACTGTTTATGTTTTCATAGTTAAAATAAGAAATTTATATAGAATCAAAGAGAATAGAAAATTACATTTGGTATTTACAGTTAAAAGAAATTTGCGAGATAATGATGCAAAGTTGAGGACATTTAACAATTTTTTTAGTAATCATATTGAAATTAAAATTTAATGTATTTTTAGTAATAACTCTGTATAAAGCTCAAAGCGTCAATGCTTTTATGGCCAAGCAAATAACTAGAGTGCAGAAAATTTTTTATTTCTGTCTCAACGGGAATTCTTGGAATTGTATGCGCATAATGTTGGAAGCTCTATCCCCAGCTGTCTCAGACAAGCGAAATTCTTTCTCGAAACGATGACTAAGCAGTGTTTATGCTTTTGAGGAAGAGATTATCCAAGTATTACCTTTGAGTAAGCTGCCTCTTTTAACCTGTCTGTTAATATCATCGAAATCAAACGTTGCTCGCTTTCATGATGACTCACATTACTAGTTGTAATGAAGAGATCATCGCTGGATTTTTGACTTTATTGAATTGCTAATCAATATCTTTACAAACATTCAAACAGTAATTTGTTATTTGGTAATAATGACAATATGAGAGTCTAACTGTACTCCCGCTTTTATTTAAATACTGAAGCAAATACAAATTCTCTTCTCCTTTCTCTTTAGTATATTTGTGAGAGAAATTTTCATCTTTTTGGCAATTTCCGATTTCTTTTTATTGTAATACAGTAAGAATTAGAGCAACTATTCTTTCCACAGTTAACTCGCCCGTCTTCGAAGAATTGCATCACGGGTGTTTCTGCTAGAATTTTTCCTTGCTGCAGTAAAAACAGTATATTGCAGAAATTAGACGTTGTCTATATTTTAATTTATATTTACTATCATAGATGTTTCTGCTTTTAGTTCTAAATATCTTTTAAATATTTCCAATAAAGATTTGAAGACTTTCATGCTTCAAAGGATATTTCCTAAATATCTTTAACATTTTCTTTACCCTTTGCATTAACTTCATTATCTGTATAAAGTTTTGGTACTTTCATTTTGACTCGCATTAGCAAGTAAAAATTAATTTTATCGGTACAAACTGTTCTTGTACTTCACTTGCTGTATTTTAATCCCCTGTATCATTTTAATCTGACTAGGTTTCGTTAAGATTTTTACAAAAATAATTTATTTTCTTATATAATGTATCACATACAGCCACCATGCTAGCATCATCTATGACACATTCATCAATGTTACGTCATTTGGTACTCAATCCTTAGCTTCTGTTCTTAAAAACGATTGTTGAGGAACAAGAGCTAAGAATACGCATAATTTCCAAATATGAAAAATAATTTCTAATTATATTTGCATATTTATTTATCGTTTATTTTTATTAATGAATACTGACCAAGAAATATACTAAACGTGGAACCTTTTTCTAGCAGTTTGTTTTGGGCTCGAGCCTTTTAATATGTTGTTTATGTATACGATTATCCATTGCAATACTAAGACTAACAGGAAGTGTTTCTCTCATATTTTTTGCCTTACAAAGTTATTTCTTTTAACTGTATTAATATTGAATTTGTCAAGAGCAATAAATTTGTTAATAATTCCCTTTAGAACGTCTTCCTGATCATTACCAAATGCTTGAATAATGATAATTTTCCTATAAATACAGCAGAGCATATTTCATAGCTCTCATGTATTTAACTCTCACATGAGCTGCCATTTCCATCTTATACACTCATTATATTCCTATTATCTACAAAGTACTTAAAGTTTTAATGCCAAACTAAACTTCTCGATCAAACTTGCTGCAGAATAATATCAAGGAAGTTATATTTAAGCATTTTATATTTTCTTCATAGTGTCTTTTCGAAAATTGCGTAACAAAAGATTTTTAATTAAAATTTTGAAATTGTTCCTACGTTTAGTCGCTAATTATGAACGACGCAAGTGAGCTGAGGGTTAAAAACTGCAGAGAAGAAAGAACAAGGAATACATTGTTGTTACATGTGACTTTATTGGAAGGATCAGTCCAAACATATAAAGCTTCTGAAGTAAGACACAAGAAGAATGATATATAATAAAAAAGAACAAACATTTAAAGTAAGAATTTAAAGTAAGAAACAAAAGTAAAAAGTTAAAAATAAAAATTTAACCAACAAGGAAAGGAACGTAAGAGATGTAGTCTTTACAAGGAATTTCTAAGGTTTTAAGTTTAAACTAACAAAATTTTATTTTAATTTCCCCTTTCCTATGTGCTCTCATTTAAACTTCCCGTTAGATAAGTGCGCGTTTTAGCTTTATGCTAATTTGAAGTGGAGCCAAGTTTCTATTTAAGCTATAGGTAGGAACCTCTCAGTGTGAGAGAGCTTTTAGTCTCAGATCACGGCTGCTCTGTTCGACGTTCGCCTGACCAGCTAGTATTTAAATTCTAAGCCTTAGCGCTGTTACTCTATTACTTATTGAAGTAAATCTAAGTGCGTTAGTATTAGTTAAATCTTGATACGTACCCTTTAGCATAGAGGCCAACCTCGCGTTTATAGCTCTGTGAGCAACGACTACTTAATTTCTAATTAGCTTTAGTTTAAATTATTTGATTGTTCAGTTTAGACCCAAGTGCGGTCATTATTTTCTGTATCCCTCCCGAGTTGGGAAGTGGTTGTATATAATTGTGGTTTAATAAAGGAGGATTTTAAATCCTTCTTAAGTGCAGTTCCTCCATCACTTAACCACAGTTTTCTACCACAGAACATAGCTGCATTCAGCTCCCTGTTCAAGATCAGGACTTAAAGTATTTCACGAACATGTTTGCCAACAGTATGCACCGAACACTCAGTCCTGTCAAATTCATGAATGTTTTGGCCCTCCAGTATAGTTTGCTTATTTCACCCCGTTTCTGAGACTCTTTATGTAGTTCTGGGCATATAAGAAGCTCTGCATTAATGATGCCCGAATTACAAATTTGGCATATACTAGACGGAAGGATGCCAATTTTATTAAGATGATGTGCTGTGCAATCGTGGCCTGTTTGCAGTCTGAAGTTTCCTTACGGTGTTTTTGACAAAATGTTTTCCATGTATCTTGAATGCTAGCCCAGGATTTTCTTGTTGATTTTGCTGCCTGGTCAGATTTAAGAGTATCCATTAATTTCTCAAAAATATGCTTCTTAAGTGACTTTGGAGAAAGTGGTTTGCTGTCTTGTGGTCCAAATGTTCCTCTCTTAGCTAGTGAGTCTTGCCTTTTCGTTACCCTTGATACCTACATGTGAAGGGATCCATTGAAAACGATTGTTTTGTTGTATTTATAAAGATAATTCAAGGTTTGTCTTATTTCTGAGAAAATCTCAGTATCTGTGTCATGATTTATAACTGCAGCCTGAATGACTGCTTTGGAATCGACTACAATAACTGCTGCAGAGAAACAATTGATCTTTATCTTGAAGTTTTCTACAGCTAGTGATGTTGCAAGGATCTCTGCATCAATGAAGTGTCCCACAAGAGTACATTGGGAAACGAGTTTACTACACCAGCTCCAGTATTGTCTTGTATTTCAGAACCATTTTTTGGTTTCATGGTACTTGGTTTGCGTTTGCATTTCGGTCTTCATGATACTTGATTTACGTTCGCTCATCCATTGTGCTCTATGCAATGCTTTCATTTAAGAAATGTACCAACTGCTTATTTCTTGATTTCAGTAGCAACTGGTGGGTTGGAAGTATAGGTTTACCTAGCTGTAATCGGGGTAGTTTTCACCCCTCCTGTGATGATCCGAAGAGCTTTTCTTTGGGCTTTTCCAAAAGAGTCAATCTCCCTTTGTGTGGTAGAGATTAACACCTCACTTCCACATTTGAAAATAGATTTAATATAAGCGTTGTAAGTTTTTATTGTAGTCTGGAGCTTCCCCACTTGATACTGACTAGTATTTGGAAATTGAGAATCTCCTCTCTACTTTTTTTACTTGTATAACAGTATTCATATGATTAGCTACATTTGATTTGTTGTACAGCACTACACCTAGATATGAGGTACTAGTGCTTTTTTGAAGAGTAACATTGCCTATTTTTAATTCAAAGTCTGTATTCAATTGTCTTAGAGGGCAGATCTGGTAAACTGTTTTGTTTTTATTTATAATCACATTGTTCTCTTTGGACTAGGTCTGCAGGACTTAAACTGCATTGTTCATTATAATTTCAAATTTTTTCCTTTGGTCTTCCTATTTTCTGGAATTTTATGCTTCTGTCCAAATAGCAACATCGTCTGCGAACATACAGACATTAATACCTTTAACGCTTTTTAACTTAATTAACAAATTATTTATATAAATGTTAAAGAGGGTGCAGCTGCTGTCTCTTGAGGTAGACCTAATTTACTTTGTAATTTCATTCCTGTTCGTTCTATCTGGACTCATTTTTGGGATAAAAACTTTTGTACCAGTTATAAATGTTCCCCCAATTCCATGAATTTGAAATTTGTTTAGAAATCTCCTTCTCCATATTGTGTCGTAGGTTCCCTGGAAATCAACAAAAATAGCCAAAGAGCTTCTCCCGGAATTGTAACCGGTTTTAATTTTGTAAACAAATTTCAAAATTGAATTAGTAGTTGACATGTCTTTTCTGAAATCAGTCTGTTCTTCTGCTAGGATCTCGTTTGATTCCAGGTAAAACCTTAGTCCGGCAGTTATCATTCTTTCAAACGTCTTGACTGTAATGGAAGTCAGTGATATTGGTCGGTATGATTCTATATCTTCAGGTGGTTTTCCTGGCTTTAGGATCGGAATGACCTTTGCCTTCAGCCAGTTCGTTGGGAGATTGAGTTTTGCATTCCAGAACTTACTGTAAGTCATTAAAAGGAAATTTCTTGCAGATTGTCCCAAATGTGTCATGAATTCTTGGAATGTAATATCTGGTCCTAGTTGTTTAGCGTTTTGAATGTCTTTGATAGTCTTATTCAATTCCTCCTTTGAGAAATCCTCTGTAAAACGTTTGTCTACGTTCACTATTCTTATTTTAGCATTTCTTTTGTGTTTTCGGCAATTTTTTGCCTGCCGCTTTTGCTCTTTACTGAGTACTGTTCAAGATAGAAGTTATTGAATATTTTAGCAATTTGTCTTGGATCGCTGACATCTTTGTTTCCTTCTTTGATGGAGTGATTAGTTCTTCGTATTATTTTGTTATTCTGTGTATTCATTACTTTGTAAGTCTTATTTCCATCAGTTCTGTAATCTAATTCATTAAAAAAACCTATTCTAGGCTTGCCTTTTGGCTTTTAAAACTTTCCTTTTCATTACAGCGCATTCCTTTCGCCAATTGATTGCATCTTGTTTGCATGTTTTATTAGTTTTTCTTGCCACTCTTTCAGCTCCCTTTCTTGCTTGATCTCTAATTTCTCTTTGCTCTTCTAGATCAGTATTTGAAAATGGTTGGTATTTGAGCATTTTGCCTCTCGGGATGTTCAGTTTTCGCCCTTTTGGAGGGCTGAGGTAAAAGCTAATTCTTCTTGTTGAGGTGAAGCATAATTCGGAAGAAAGTTTACTTGATGTTCCACATCTTCTGTGAAGGCCTTCCAATTGGCTTTTTTAAAGTTCCACATAATTCTTGCGTTATTTCTTATCTGTTTTTGATTGGTAGAAACTGTTGTTTCTACCATTCGGTGACCACTTCCTGAGTCCCCAATTACCGTTTTCTTGCAATATTCAATTAGGTTTGCTAAAAATATGGTTAAATTAGGGTTAATAGAACTGCCTGAATTGTGGATGAAGGTGTTAGGGTCATCTTTATCATATATAACTAACATTGCATTATTATCTACGAAGTCCTTAACAATTTGCCCTACTTGGATTTGGTAGGTGCATCCCTAGTTAGGGAAGCAGCATTAAAGTCACCTACAATTATAGTATTTCGATGAGGTATTACAAAGTCTAAATTTAAGTTTTTGTTGTTTGGTGGACTATGTATTCCAAGAATTTAAAAAAGCGTATTCTGATTCCAAACATTTACTCTTACAATTTCCGCAGTATCATGATTGTTCATTGTTTTCAACACCTCAAAAGATGATGTCAGTTTATTTCGCACTGCCACTAAATTACCACTTGCAATCTATCTGCTTTGAATTTTGTCCATGAATAGTGAAATTTTCCATACTATAATACTTGTCTTCTGTAATATTTGCTTCTTGAATCACCAGAACATGACGTGCTCCTCAACGATTTGTTATCTTAATTTCTGAAAACTTAGTTCAAGATAGTCCTACAGCATTCCACTACAGGATAGAAAAACAAAAGCCCTTCGCTCTATTTGCTTTACCCACTGCCGCCTTAGCCATAGCTATTACTCAATTAGCAACACACAGGAGGCACATAGGAATTAAGGACATCACGGAGGCAAGTAACATTGTCCCCCCCCAATACGGTAAACTATACCATACTCTTTCTTACTCAGAAGATAATATGCTAGTTGTCTCAAGCTGCCCCCTCCGAAACGTTTTAAGATGATCAGCGAACATACATTGGTTATCACAAATTAAGGAAAAATCACAAAAATCATGATTACTGAAAAAGTTGCATGTAGAATTTTATGAAACTTACCCACAATATACAACACATAGTAAGGTATCAAATAATATAAAAAAATTACCATACAATTATAGTAGTATAGAAATTAGCGCATGTATAAAATGAACAAATCGAAGGTGTCAGTTTGCTATAGGAAAAGTACCTTCAATATGGAATATGATCGCCTCTAGAAGCAATACAGCACATACAGCGATGTGTGATGCTTTCAGTTATGTGGTCTATCAGTTCCATAGGGAACGAGAGCCATTGTTATTGCAAAAGCAGTTGCAAGCGAGACAAGGATCTGAGGGAGCGGATTGAGAGCAGCTAGACGTCTCCCTAAAGCATCCCAAACGTGCTCGATAGGATTCAAGTCGGAGTCGTATCTGACGTTTCCGTATCCCCCCACTGAGTTAGTACTTCTGATACGTACTTTCCATGAGCCAGTCATTAGTTGGTTAGCATGATGCATAGCTGCATAACTCATATAGCTATATGCATGGAGACAACCCCACTACTTTATAAAACCCGTTCATTTGTGCTTATTGTTAGATCTAAATTATGTCAATATTTATGGTTTAGAATTGTGCTTAACTTTTGACTTTAGGTTTCATAAGAAATTTTATTTTGTTGCTTTAAAGTTGTAATTAAATTATGATGATAATTTTAAATAAGAAATAAATCTGGAAAGCATGTTTGTATTAAAAGGTGAAACAAAAGAGGAAGGAAAAGCACGTGCTTTTCTAGGAAAATGAGAAATATGTACTTTTATGGTGTGTACGCAATAAAATTGAGTGTTTTATTTGTAATAAGGGAATAATTTTAAACGTATATAATTTAGGCTGTTATGATGAAACGAATCACTAATCAAAATTTGAAATTTGTGAAGGCAAATTCATGGAAGAAAAGTTAGTTTGTAAAATTTGACTGAAAACGAAAATAAAATGCTTTTATTGAAACAAGTAAATCCAGTAGAGGAACAGTTGACGCAAGTTTTGCTCTTGTGCATATCATTAAAAATATTTACTGATAACAAATTCTTTAAAAATTGCTTGACTCTGCTGAATTTCTTTGCCCTGACAAGAAATAGTTACTTTAAAATATTAGCTTGTCACCCAACATGACAGTGGAGCATATTAATGGAATCTTTAGTGATTCGTGATGCCCGTCAAAAGAAAGAAGCGTAAGTTTCCCAGCATTCTCATTTGCAGTTGATGAGAGTTCTGGCATCAGAGACATAACCTAGCTTGCCTTTCCGTTCGAAGTGTTACAGATGAATTTGAAGTAATTGAGCAATTACTGGAAATAATTCCTGTAAAAATGGATTTGGTGTCCAGAATATTTTTTAGGAATAAAAACTATAATAGTTTGATGTAAATTAATTGGGGATAAATTGTTTGGACTTGCAAGTGATACTGTAGCTCTATGGTTGGTGAAATTGAACAGCTATAAAAATAAAAAATATCAAGAAAGAGTCATAAGTATTTCAGAATAATTTTGCATTATATAAGAAGCATTATATGACGAAAGTTTAACGATAGACAACGTTACGGAAAAAAGCAGCAATTAAAACAACAAACTTTATCTGACGAAAAGTTGTAAATCATCCAAAATTTATTGCACTGCTTGGCAAAATTGAAAGTGGGAGAGGAGAAATGATTTACTATAATGAGATGAGGGGGTTAAATGTCTTGCAGCTGTATTAAAACTCAGTTTTTAATTTTATAAATTAAATCAAAATTTTCATGACACACACATAAACATATGGAAACTAACTAATTATATAACTAAAACAATCGCCTAGCTACATAATGATACAGGTAATTCGTTGGTCTATATGGATAACAGATTTAGAATTTCTTGTTACTTAACCGGTCATTAAATATTCTCAAAAATAGCTGCAAGGAAAGGATAAATTTATTACAGACATGTATACCTTGTATTAAAGCTTTTACAGTTAAATTGAAAATATGAAAAATAGAACTAGAATCTAAACGTTTTGTTCCTTTTCTACACCTTAAATCTTGCCTCATGAATGAAATGCCTCATTCAAATGAAAAATCTCAAGAATATGCTTTAGAGTCATTAGGCTTTTTTTTAAGGAGCAGATGTGAAAAATGTGTAATGTCCTCTCCGGGACTTGAACCCTGAACCTTTCGAATATCCGCTGAGTATGCTTCCAGTTACACAAAGAAGGCATGCGGAAAAGAGGAAGAAAATACCTTATATATTCCCCCTTTTAAAGGGCGACCAGGAATGAGGGGCCACAATCGCCAAATTTTGGTGGTGACGAACTATTATCCGCCACGTTTTACTCAGGGCGCCACCTGTAGAGTTATTAGATTTTTTTAAGTAGGAGATGTGAAAAATGTGCTGTGCCCTCGCCGGGACTCGAACAATGAACCTCTCGAATATGCGTTGTGTATGCATCCAATTAGACCACGAAGTCATGCGAAAATTAGAGAGAAACGTACCTTATAGTGCTAGGACTATAACATTACTGAAGGCAGCAAATCTACCATATGGAGCTAATTAATTTACAGTGTGATAATTATATTCAAAGATTTCATGGCAATGATTTTATTAATTTCTACTCTTACTTGTCAAGAGATAAATACCCTTATGTATGAATTTTTAAAATAAGAATAATCTCATTGTTTGGGAGTACATTTATAAGTGAACGATTAATTTAACCGCATGCAAATATCATATGATATATTTCAAGATGATTGTAGATAGCAGTATACACATATCATAGGTTACAGCCAATCACGATTGGCTGTCCGTGTATGCGCTAAATAGGAAGTCATTGAAGACACCAACATTATGAAGATTTTGAGGAGGTTAATTTAAATGCTGATGTGAATTGTTTATAACTTTTGTAGAATGATTTTTGATCTATGGCTGAAAGAAAACTAATGGCAGATAATGAGTGCTGGCGTGCTGAACTCAATAAAGTAAGACAGTCGAACAAAGATGTGGCTGTTTTCTTTGGCTTTGATCATTCGGTAACTTCTCGAATGTAAAAAAAATCCAAGCTAGTCGAACAGCTGTCCAGAGACCTGCGGACCTGTGCCCGATCGACCAAGGTTTACCACTCCATCTGAAGATTGATACAGCAGCCAAGTGGAAAAAACTGGTGTTCTGCCAGACGCATTGAAGTAGGGCAGTCAATCGAAGATGTCGCTCTGTTATCATTCGGTAATTTGTCGAAAGTAGAAACAATTCCAAGCACGTCGAACAGATACTTGTGTCAGGCCGGCAAAAGTTTACCGCCTCATCAAAAGATCGGTGTATTTCTATAGTATCCAAGCGGAATCGACGAACAGTCTCCACAACGGATACATCCATGGTTAAAGCGTTACTTTATAAGAAAATATCTGCCAATATTGTGCGCTAAAATCTTCACATAAAGGGAATGTATTCACGAGAACCAAGCTTTTGCGTTCCACTTTTCAATGGTGTACTTGGTATCTCAATTAAACGCTCTCAGATTGCCGCAATGTCCTCTATACAGACGAGTTGAGATTTGCCTTTGAATCAGATGATAAGTGGGTAAGGGTTTGGAGAGAACGAGACATATAGAATTAGGCCCAGTATATCATCGGACATCCGCTTTCAGAGGTGGCAGTATCATGGTATGGGCTAGAATTTCAGTGAGGCATCGCACCCAGCTGGACATCTTCAAAGACGCTTTTGTGAGGGCTGAGTGATAACGGAGGAAGCACTATATCTCATTCTGAGACTCTAAGATGCAGAAGTTATTTTTGATTTTCTCCTTATAGATGGTAATGCTTGTCTTAATTGAGCTAACACTGTTAACAAGACCTGGAGATTGAGGGCATCCTCGTATGGAATGGCCCCGTATACCCCCATTTTAAATCCTACTGAATATCTTTGGAATAGTCTCGGACGCTTTGTCAGTGCATGTTTTGCTCCTCCAGCCAGTCTCAGACAACAGGAGTTGCTATAATAAATGAATGGCTGTTGTTAACATCTGCAGTGAATGATTAATTCATTGAAAGCATGGGCAATTGCTGTACAGTGTATATGAAGATACGGTGTGGTTACATGCCTTATTAATTTAAATTTTATTTCTTTGTGTTTAGCTTTAAACATCAATTTGTTAATGACCCATACGTGACATCGTAATTTAAATAACAACAATTGTTTCTTCTTTGCACATAATACTTGATTTTTCATGCATAAACACATTTGCTACTTTATTGGTAATCTAGTGCTAACAAAAGTTTTTTTTCAGTTTTGTAGAATTTACCGTGTATATATATTATGAGAAACTTTAACTGAGAGAAATATGTATTTTCTTGATCATAATCCTAGAATGTCCATACTGGTTTATACCTGGATTCTGTTCCTTCTAAGATGCTGCATTTATTACTTGGAAGCATTCACAGAAGCACGTATTTAATAGAATTTGCAAACACGTCGTGGATATAAACTATAGTCACGTAGGAACGTCTGACCAGAAACGCCACTCTAAGATGTTAGAAGAGATAAAAGATGCAGAAACGACACAAGGCCGTTTATTACACTTAACAGCTAATAAATACGTTTATTACACGAAAAACGTAACATCCTACATATACGAAACGTTTATTACACTTAACATAACAGCTATTGAATGCAATAAATGATGACACAACATATACACAAAGTTAGCACCAGTGACAAGGATGAATGACTCCCACCACTGTCACATTGACTGCAGGATGTGGTCAAAGAGAATTGGAATTTTAGATGCAAAAGCACAGGCGCTGACGATTCTGATCCAGAGATCTATATTAGACATGAACTCTTGTGCTGTTTGTAGCGATATTATTTATTGTATCCAATATTTACATTAAGCTAGTACATTAGGTATAAAAATATTTTTCTGTCTTCCATACAGTATAATATAGAACTGCCGTACCGATGGGCAGAAGTTTTAATCCCGGAAAAGGTGTGGATGTTTGTAAATGCATAGTGTATAGAAGACATGAGTGCACTCAAAATATAAGGCCTCCGAAATTTCTCACGAGTGGTTTGATAGTAGGGGAAGAGGGATGGGAGACCCTTGGATCCGTCTTTGGAGTGCTCTCTTTCAAAATTGGGGCGATACTGGACAAAGCAATACTGTCACCTATAAAGTGCTCAAGGCTAATGCGAACGGTAAACGTAATCTTTCTTCCTTGCTGCCACAGATTTCGCTTTGAATATGTTAGACAAGTGAGATTAGCTAAAACAACAACAACAACAAACATTTTTCCCCAACCAACAATCTTCTGCCTATTCTAGAAATTCCAATAGCTTGTACAATATAATATGATTCATATCGATGTTGTCTGCTCTTCCCAAAATTTGTACGTGAAGTTTTGAGACACCTTGTATATTAGATTTAAAAGGATTGAGGATTTTTATTTAAAGTAATTTAATAAAGCCTTTGAAATGCCCCGGAAGTAAAAATTTCTCATGAATTGAAAACAGTAAAATAATTTCTTTTCCTAAAATATGATCTGGGGAAAAGAAATCTTAAGGTAAGTAAAACAAGTGTTTCGAGTAAGCTTTGATTTAATTCCTGCATGATTTTAGGTACATAAACTCGTCTATTCGGTAATCTTAATGTTGTTACAAATTTACGGTTATTTTAAGTTTGTAAAAGCTGGATTCGGATTAAACTAAATTAATTTGCTTGCATTTTAGAATTACAGTTTTATTTAGGTGTACTAGATTAAGTTAATTAATACTTCCCTTAAGAAAATTCTCCAGTTAGATGCAAAAAAGACTTCAAAATTGGTTAGAAATTAAAGAAAAATCACTGTAATCAAATTGTAACTACTTTTAAGATATTTAAATTACAAAACTATAATTTTTTTATCATTCATTGATTTACTTTATATTGTTCTGAATTATTTAAATTTATATTGAATACCTGAAATTTATATCTGTGTGAAAATCCAGTCAGAATGTAACAATTTTTTAACACTTTCCTTCTTCGGTTATGAATGCGAAGAGAGTAAAATTCCGTTTTCTCGAATTTTTCTTATTTCATGAACAACTTTCTTTTATCTCTTTCCTCGTGTCTCTATTTGTTTTATAGTTTTCTTTCTTTTGCTTTTTGTATTCATGTGGCTATTGAATGAATCAGCCGTTTTCTTGTTCGTTTTTAAAACCTACAACTTACATTTTTGTTATTTAGAAAAAAACCCGCAAAGATATAATAATACTAAAAATGGGTAAAATGCTACAGCTCTTCACTGAAATTTGTAACCTTGAAAATAAGTCAACTTTAAGAATAATATTGTATTAGTCTGCTACCATAAAGATATTATTACTGTAAAGAATTTTAAGATTAAATGTCAGGGAATACTAGTTTTCGAAATTCTTCAAATTAAGTTCTCTTTTAAGATGCAAGAGTATAAAAAAATTAATTTCTTATTTGCAAATTGAGAACATTTTCATTGTCAACTGTATGCTTTAATTTTATACATCAAAGGCTTGTTTTGTATGTATTTTTGTGGATGACAGTCACACTATCATAGAAGCTATGACAATGAAAGATAGTTGCAAGTGTTTCATAAAGTATTTTATCATTGTTTTGAAAACTTAGTAAAGGTGCATGACTCTAAGAACCTATAGCGGTATCAGATATTTTCAAGAGGTACAACAGAGAAAGAAATCAAGGAAATCTCTTAAAATGTGTAGGCAATGTTATGTAAATTAACCAGTTATTTAGAATTTCAGCCTTTACCATAATCTAAATTTGACTATTCTATTTAGTTGGATCACCACGATTTGTGGCTTATTTTGTAGCATAAAAGCTTTGTGCTCTACTTTCTACAAAAAAATTTGTAGCCTTTGTGCTCTACTTTCTGTTTCAATAAAAAGGGTATTTTGAGGCTTTTCACGACTTTATTGTTGCTTGAGACACAGCCATAATTAGCTTCACATCTGTCACGGTTTTTATACTAATTAAAATTACCAAGTCAAGCACAGCTCTACAAATGCTTCTTAGCGAAAGAATGATGAAAACCAATACACATTCCTGAATCTAGAGTACGACAAGAAAGGGAAGGGAAGAAAATTCAGTTTTATTAAAACCTTAGTGAGTTAAATTGTGATAAAGGCTCAAATAAATGTAAAAGATATGCTATTGTTGTAGACAAATTAGGTTATTTCGAAGCAAGAGTCATGAAAAATGAGCAATGCCTTCTCCGGGACTCGAACCCCGAACCTCTCGAATATGCGCCTAGCTTGCTGACCACTACACCACGAAGGCATGCCAAGAAGGCGGGAGAAATACCTTATATTATAACCAAAAAGTATCTAACGAACTCAACGGAATACATTTCTTTATAATTGAAATTAAAATATCTATTCAAATTGTAGAGACATTAGGTTATTTCGAAGCAGGAGAGATGAAAAGTGAGCAAAGTCCTCGCCGGGAGTCGAACCGCGGACCTCTCGAGTACGTGTCGAGTGTGCTGACCACTACAACACGAAGGCATGGAGGGTAGAAATACCTTATAAATTTATGAATGGATTAATGCTTTATTCTTTCTGATATATTTGAGAATAAAATTATTCCTTGGAAGCCTCATATCATAAGAAAACATCCTACAGTTGTATATAAAACATTAATATTTTAACCCTTAAATGCATGTAGTTGTCATTTGGCAACATGTTCATATTTAGTCATGTAAATCAAATAAAAACTCAAATTTTAGCTTACTGCAAAGTGTAACCAATTGGATACATACTGTTTACGTATATAGTTTTGAAAGTTTCAGTGTGATGGCACCACTAACGGTGTAACAGTCATTATTGTGAGTTGATGTGTCGGGTGTGACCATCATTTGTGCATACGATGTTTTGATCTGTGTTTATTGTTATTTTGATGTATTCAAAGTTTTAAAATTGTTTGAACAATTTTGTAAGGTATGTATTATGACATAAAATTGTTATTACTAATTTGCCTATGATATATTTTTGTACAAGTTAATAATATTTTTTCAAAAATTAGAATAAAGCTTTGTTTAGATTTTTTTAGTATTTTTCCTATTTTAGTTGATATCATTTCTGATGTATTTTTGACTTTAAAAATACAAATAAAAATTCACGCATTTAAGGGTTAACAATAAACTATTTAATTTTGAATCCTAAATACAGATTACCTTTGCCTGTTATATTTTAGAAAAGTAGTATTTGAAATCTGAAGTCTGATATTTAAACCTAATAACCATATCACAGCTTTATATGTAGCCCTTTTTCTTATGACTACGAAAGGCTTAAATCTTAATTGAGGTAATAAAGTATTCCAACACACAGGCAAAATGTTTTGATGGACATTTCGGTAGCATGAAATTTGGGCGATAATTTAGTTAAAAATGTCTTCAATTCTTAAAACTTAACTGTATATAAATATTGTAGACATTAACTGTAACTTATTTCATCACATAGATGTGGATTTGGAATTATAAGTATGAACCAAATTCAAGTTTATCGTGGATATTCAATGATATTTATATTCCAGAAATCTCTAAATTGCCGTAAATTTATTATTTATCAAATAAAGGTTTTAAAGTAGTTAAAAAACAAAAATACAAAAAATAAAAGAACAAAAAAAGATAATTGAAAGTTTTTCTTTGTTTTCGTATAGACACGGAAGTATTTATAGAGTATGTTAAAGTCTTGAAAACAAATATAACAAACTATCCTTTAATCGAATGTTAGGCAATGTGTATTTTATCCCACGAGATTGTATGTCCATCGTTTAAGATAATGCTTTCGTTGGAGAAATGCCAAGATGCCTCATTGTTGGTTATGTGGATAATGAAAGATTTCATGATAGATCTGGAAGTCTTCTTTGCAATCAATTATTAGCGTTTGAACTTAATCTAAATTTACGAGAACAATAAGTCTTATAAAGTTGATACAGCGCATATAAAAATGAAACTATGGGATGTAAATTTCATCTAAAACCTTTACAATAAGAATTCGAAAATGTATTTTTCGGAGACAGAAAAAGGACAAAATAAAGGCATTTTTTAAAGAGGTTATTTTTATCGGCTGCATAAGGCTTTGATCGGCTTTTATCGGCTTTGATAAGGGTATGAGTAAGTCGTCTTTTTGTATTGTGTACGGTGTAGAAATGAAAAGCTTGAATGTGATAAATCAGAAATACATACATATGAAATAGAAATAGTACATATAATTTAATCAAATGTCCAACAGAGTAGCCTCAGCTTTAATTATGTAAAGATTATATATGGAATGTTCTTCATTACCACAAAGATGTGGTTTATTATGGTATTACTGAGTAGTTAATTCGTCTTTGTCTTTTTTCATATTGCAAGAAAAATGACTTTTCTGTATACGACTTATTGCTGTACTACTAGCTTAATATTCAGTAGTGCTAAAAGAAAAGATGTAGGAAAAAAGATAACTAGCTGTATTTATCTATGCAACGTAACTAGTTTACTATTTAGAAATATTTTCTCAATAAAAAATTAAGCTCTAAACATACTGCTCGCAACGCGGTCTTTCGTTTAAAGATTTCAGAAATACTTCTCGGAAAGTGCGCATGTTGTTGGAAGCGTTTAGCTTTTCTTAGATTTTTGTTACTTGGATTAGCGCTAAGGAGGAAAAATATATTCATTTAAAATAAAAAATATCACGGTCAAACAAAGTTTACACTTTTTATGTTCTAGATTTTGCTCAACGATCTCGTCTAGAAACATGAGCCGAGGCGAGACCGTGTATAAGTGCTTAAAAGTGTTAAGTAGTTTTAGCAGTTCGGTCCATGCAATAATTTTCGCACAGAGGAATAAGCCAAGGTCGCAGCGAAAACCGTAATATTGTCTTCCTGAAAGTTTTATGAAACTTTTTTTAGCTACTTCAATAACAGGGCTAGTGACCTCATAAAAAATTCTTTTAGCTGCACATTATTTGCATATATTTCCTGTCATTCTCTAACAGTTGTGAGACGATTACTTTCCCAAATCCACAATTAACTCATAAGAAGATTGCCAACAGCTTATTATTATTAAAATGTTCGAGTCCTATAGCAGAATATTTCTGTTAAATCCTAGAATATTTTAGTGATTATAGCTTCTTACAAAAACCAACAAATTATGCAAGCGGTAAAATATTATACACTGGTGTACAAAAATTAAGGACGAAGTCGAAAAATTAGCATATCAGCTGAACGAAGAGGCAGAGCGGACAGAAGGACCAATCCGGAGATTAAGTAAGGTGATGTACGGTAGCACATGCGCAGATATGCAGGTAGACGTAATGGGGGAGTGTCTGAGTAGTATAAAGCATGTTGTCGGTGTAAGATCAGTATTTCTGGCAAAGAGATTGCATGCCGTATAGCAGTTAAAATCACACCGAGTTGCTGCCTCAGCGAGAAATGGCGAATAATCAATCTGTTAGACGACATCTGGATGCTTTTACCCGAGGTCGAATCATTGGGAAGTTGGAGGAAGGCCGCAGTGTGACAAGTGTGGCTGCAGAGTTCGGAATTGCTCACAGCATCGTTTCACGACTTTGGAGACAATTTCAAACTACAGGAACAGCTATCCGGGGGTTTAGTAGTGGTCGTCCACGAGGAACCACACCCGCAGATGACCGGTATATTGCCTTACAGGCCAGAAGAAACAGGCGGCAGACAGCGGGAGAAATCGCTAGACACACGACACAGGCGACTGGACGACCGATATCGCGTTTTACCGTGGCCAGAAGACTGCACGGTGGTGGTCTGTTTGCACGACGCCCTGTACGGTGTGTACCTCTAACGCCTGCCCATCGGAGAAGGCGTTCTCTGTGGTGCCGGGAACACCGGAATTGGAGAGACAATGAATGGGGACGAGTACTCTTTACAGATGAGAGCAGATTTAGTCTGAGTTGCGATTCTAGACACATACACATCTGGACAGAGCGGGGAACACGCAATAACCCCTTCAACATCATCAAAAGGGACTGTTTTGGAGGTCGCGGAGTTCTCGTTCGAGCAGACATAATGCTTGGTAGCCGGACCGACCTTCATATCTCCCAAGGAGGTTCGTCACCTGGGACTGCTATTGTAACGAGGTTCTTCTTCCTTACATGCGTCTTTTCACAAGGGCTATGGGTCCTCAGTTCCTCTTCATGGACGACAACGCTCCACCTCATCGCACAGTTACTGTCGAAGAGCTGTTGGAGAGTGAAGATATTGAACACATGGATTGGTCGGCAAGGTCTCTGGATCTAAATCCCGTCAAGCATGTACGGAACTTACTAGGGAGACCCGTGGCAGCACGTAACTTATCGCCAGTAACGATTCCGAAACTGCGATTGGTGCTACAAGAGGAACGAGCAACAGTGTCTCAACAGCTCATTAACAACCACATATCCAGCATGCACAAATGATGTGAAACCTGCCTAGCAGTCAGGGGAGATCATATCCCCTATTAAAGACCGGATGTTTCTTGCTGGACACCCATCACAGGGATGTTTCAACCTTCAGTCGCATTGCGCTCCATGCTACTTTTTCAATAAAGCTTCTTTTTATCCCTCTGATTTCTCTTTTAGTAAGTGTTGCTTACATTACTCATGTCCTTACGTATTGGGGATCTTACGGTGTTAAATGTGTTGATTTGGAAAGCTTTTGTACAAAGTTATATTGAAAAAACCGTCTCGTCCTTAATTTTTGCACACCAGTGTATACTAAAAATTATAAAGTTAGTCTCAAAAGGGTTATAATGAAAATTAGATGAAACAATTTCAGTGAGAATTAGATTTTTGATACTGAATTCGGATTTTTTACCCATAGTTATTAAAAGAAAACTATCGGTAACAGTATTCAGTGTACAAGAACAGGCTAAATGCCTGTTACTCGTATTTACGCTGCCTGCGAATTTCATAGAATTGGACAATTATTTGTGCAGTTGAAACAAAGTAAAAAATACATCATAAAATTATAATGAGTATAAACTACACAGACATAAAGTTTTACATGTTCTGAGCGCATTGAAAAGATGAGCGAAATTGCGTAAATTCGCTGAATCTTGCTGCATACTAGTATTAAGTTTTAGCTACTGTCAAGCTGAACAATCTGCTGTAAAACTGTTTTTCCAACAGTAATCATGAAACTGCCAAGAAGTTAGCTTTGAACACTTTCATTAGCAGTTCATTGCAGTAAGAAAATTATGTATGATATCACACTTTCAACTAACTTTCAAGTGTTTATACTTAAGATAGTAGTGACCAAGAGAAAAGTTAATCTCTGAAAGCTCATCGTACGGTTTATTCAAAACTTTAGTTTCTGACGAATTTCAAACATACTGTGTTATCATTAAAAACCACTAGTCGGCAATTTCGTTTAAACACATCAGTAAACCCTAAAATGAGAAAAACCACTTTGCAAATGCGAGGCTATAACACAATTTTAACTAAGGAAGATTATTTTTAAGTTTCTGTCCTTTCAATGCATTCTTTTCCGGCATTTACGTGTCAATGCATTTTAACATATATGTAGTCTAAGCAATACTATGAGTTGGCAGTCCCTTGAAACGTTCTTTCCGTTCACCTGACCTTGAGAACAGGTTTTATTTCAGGAAAAAGAAAAGGCATCACTTGTAAAGAGCCCAGGCGAGAAGGCATATATTTCAAGTACTAAGAAATGCTTTTATCAGTCAAAATGGGCGTCTCAAAGAACATTGAATAAGGAAGCGGATTGTCCAGATAAATAGTAAAACCTTTTTCGCAAGTGTAGCTTTTGGTTTAGCTTCCATCATTGTTTGTTTTACCTTTGGCTCATTGCTGCTCAGTCTCGAGCTCTTTCTTCAAAATGTAGTTCTTAATATCAAGAAAGAATAAGCATCATAACTTAGAGCATGGGCTTGTTTTGCCCTCCCTTTTTTGATTTTTGTTACGATTGTTTTAGATACTTTGACTATCATTTTGTGTAAGTCTTGTCTGAGATAATCAACTTTGAAAATACTTTGTTGGTTCATCATAAAAATTGAGCATAAATTCATTTTTTGACTTTTTTTGGTTACAGATTAGGAGTCTGAAGAGAACTCAATCTCAAATATTCATTAAAAATTTCTTCTCATTTTAGCGTGCGGCTTTGCGGGTGGCTATGCTGATTTGTTTTTTCTTTTAGACAATTATTATATGGGGACAATGTATGGAGATTTATCGTATCATATTTTTATCTTCATCTAAAGCGAAAAATGTACCTAAACATTTTTTTTATCGATGTGGAACAATTTTGAAATCATTCTGATGTAAAATCGTTGCAAATTTCTGTTTAAACTTTCTATTTCTTGAACTTTTAATTATCTTGTTTGCTTGTGAGGTACAGATATATATATATTGCCTTCTCACTTTCTGAAAATATATTGCGCTACTTAGTCACACACGCAGATGATATGCATTCTTTCTTTGAAACCTCAGTCGGCTTATGGAGTGGCTCGAAAGCAGCTGGTTCAGCTTTCAGCAGAACTTTATATTGACTTGCATCTCGATTTTTTATCAATTCCTTTATAATCATTTATGAGCAGGGCATGTTTCTTAAAAGTAAACTCTCCTCACGTTTGTAAATCTAATTATACTGCATAAATCTGGGCAATATGATTTAATACACGAAAGCTCCTTTTCGTGACTGTATAGTTAGGCTTTGAGTATGAGCAATTTATGTGGACAAGAAAAAAATTAGACTAATTTTTAAAACTTTTCGAAACATTTTACCGTTAGCATTACCATTACTAATAGAAATTATGCTGAAAAGATTTCAGGCATTAGTCAAAGTTGCGGAAATCTGGACAGATGAAAGCATTACCGATTCATGTATTTGGGCGCAGCCATCACAAACCAGTGATAAAGAAATCAGTTAATGCTAAACTGCGTATCTGTGAAATTCTAAGTACCTTTATTCTAGACGTTGTTTTTACTGGAAGAGTTGAGGGGAAAAGATGGGACATGAAGTTAGCTAAGCAAATGAAGTTAGAAACAAGTTAGAAACTAGATTTGCTTAGATAGGAAAACTTTATAACTTTATTCCTACTGATAATTCTTTGAGAAGCAAAACCTCTGTAGATTTATACATCGTTTTTGATGTAAACTTGCACAGATCTTTTCTTAAGAACTGCACCTGAAGTCATTATGTTCAATGTGATTGAAAAGAAAAACCTGCGCTTTTTGTTTATTTGAAAGTTGGCTAAGTACTTAGTTACAAAACTCATTGTATAAACCCAAAGTTAGTTTTCAGAAAAGGTTCTTCTTAAGTGTTATATTATAATATAAATGATTTATATTCGGAATCTATTTAATATAGTAACATTCATACAAGCCTTTAAAATTTAATTATACCGCAATCATCAGAAATATTCTTGGTCTTTCAATAAAAACTGTGATATCTGTGTACTATACCTATTTTTCTTGTACACGGAGAGCTCATTTCAAGTTTTAATCCACTTAATCTTTCGCTTTATCATAATTCACTACATAACGGTGATATACGATGATTTATAACACAAATATAAAAGTAATACATATGTATATTGAAGTTTTCAAGGCTCCCAAGAAGCTTTCCTTAAATTCTTAAAACTCCTCAAAAGGAGAAGCTTTATTATTTCTTTGGAAATAATTTTGAAGTAAACATATTTTATTACGACAAAGTCTGATGAACATTTAAATTAACAGGTACCGAAATATTCAAGATTTTAATATTTTCACACTTTCTTTGTTTTTGAATTTGAATTTAAGTAGTGCTTAGCTTATGGCAAATGTACGAAACGCTTTTGTAATGCAAGCCAAATTTCGTTTGAACAAATATATTATAAGGTGGATTGCACTGAGAATTATTTGGAAGCACTGATTGCTTTTAGTAAGAAAAAAATATTCAACGATAGGAGAATAACCATATATTAAAAGTACGTAATAAAAGTTACATTGAAACTACTCTTACTTTGATATTTTACCATGAAATAAAGGGTAACGTTTGCATTTGAAGAAAGCAGAAAAAGACGTTAATTGGTACTTCAAAGATCCCGAGCTCTGGCTTATGTTATTCAATTTTTAAATCCGGTGTACTTTGAGGTATTCCTTTGATTTTCAGATTTTTTTTACAAAACAAAAATCGATGGAAGCGATCTATCATTGTCAAAATTAATGAGTATGAGCATGTGTCTCATTAAAATCACAAAAGCAAACTCCATACGAAGGGTTCTTTAGGGAAGAAACTTCAACAGACATTTTAGATATGATAAACAAGATCTACGTATTGACATATTTGGGCAATCGCAACAAGAAAAAATGACGGCTTTACGACTTCCTTTGGCATAAATAAGTGAAAGATTAACATACTTAAGAGGGCAAAAATGCGGAGTTTTAACCTCCTAAGTAAAATCAAAGTAATGGCGTTTTCTGTGTTTTACATAATAAAGGAAGTAACACAAGCAGCCACTGCTCAGTCAATTTTGTGAAAACATAACATTTAATAAAGCATTCGACATACTGCTAATTTAAGCAATAAATTCTGCGTTCTTAGAAGTTAAACTTGAAGCAACACATTAACTTTACTATAGATCAAAACTCAAAAGGCTAAACTCTGTTCCAATTTAGGAATATGAAAACGAGCATTTACTCTTTCAGATTTTAAAGGGAATTTTATGTAATGTTTGAATTTCTAATTCCTCCTAATGTGAACTTATCAGGTATTTTTTTATTGACACAATAACTGAAAGTCTGACCAGTGCATCCGGTATCTTGTTTCCACTTCACTTTCATCTAAACAAAGCTACAATGATGAAAAATGAAATCGTAATCCTTAGAAGGAATTGTGCTAGGCAAATGAAATTTGGGATTTTTATTTGCACATCAAAAAGGTGACATATATTTAAATTTCGCCCTTGGTGAATAAGTGTGGTGCTAGTAGCGCCATTATGAACATGCAAATCATGTTTGCTTTAAATTCGAATTGTAAGAAAAAAGGCTGAAATATCCTACTTTATTGGAAACAAAATAACGCCTGAACAGAGCAACTGTTGACGGAAAGTGAGGAATATTATAATGTTTCCAAGCTTTTAATTCTTGAATAAATTTAAGATATCTTTTACTTAAATAAATAAATTTTTCCTTAACGTTTCCCGTTTTTAGGTAATCTTATCAGAAGAGATAACCTTGCAGTAGCTTAGTCTTTAGAAGTTTGTACGTTTTGAGTATTTTTTAACTTAAAGGTAACGATATCCACCACAAAGTCACATTTTAGTATAATATCAATAAGTGACTTAGGTTAATAACTGGAAGAAGTCCTTCGGCGGCTGGGAAGAAAAGTTGCTGAAGACTATAGTAGTTTACATTGGGTTTGAATTCCGAATAACAGACTGACTGCAAAGGCAAATTCGTGTTTTTTTCATGTGTAATGTGAATACGGGCCAGGTTTCCCTAGAAAGCCTTCCAAGAAAGTATACCTTCTCTTAGCAAAGTAGCTCTCATATGCCTTTCATAACTAAATAAATCGAATCAAACCAAACCAATCAGTGGGAATCATCGCAAATTTATATCAATAAAAATATATTATTGTCATATTATTCATAGCTTTGATAAAACTAGTAAAAGCAAATTATCCGTACTGGAAACAAAACTTTATTAATTTTAGAATCTTTCTCCAAAGAATTTTTTTTTACCGAAGTTATTCAGTTTTGCTTATGGTAAAAAATGATTCTTCTTTAAGTAGTGATAATATAAACCACTAATAGAATAATGTTTGTAAAATTTATTTTCATCTCTGGAATCGTTCACCACAGCACTACTCATTAAAAAACGCAATTTTGAGTGTTATTAATTGTTATAAAACAGAAGCAAATCATTTTACTTAGTATGACTTTGAAGTTAAAAATCAGGTACGCCTTCAAATAAAGACTTTTCTGAATATAATGAGATATTCCCATCCCTTATATATCAATGTTTCGATATTTTTGGAAGTTAAAAAAATAAATCAATTTATTTCGTATTCAAAATAAATGATGTTACGTTAAATCCAATTCAAAAAATATTTTATTCAGAACCTTTATTCAGCAGTTTGTTAAACATTTTTAGGCTGACTTTCTGTTCAATAAAAAAAAAACCTCGGCATCGGAATTCAGCGGTTTCCACTCCAAATCAAAAACGGGAGTTGAATTCTTTCTTACAAGTGCGCAATGACGTCAAAAGGAATAAACAACGTTGTATTCAGCAAGCTAGCAAAATATTTGAAACTGCAAATTACTATTCAAAGCACAGAATTATCTCGAGTTCGAATTAAAATTGCCTGAGAAGACGTGGTTCGCAAACTGAAGTTGTTAGCTTGAAAAGCCATTAGGTACTCTGCTCAGTGACCAAGCATTTCGCACTTTTTGCCTCATTTATTTATTTTTTCTGAGATTTCGTCGCAAGGATTTCTGCTTGAAATAAGGGAAATAATAAGAAATCTTCTTCTGCATTTTAAGCAGGACGTGTCCGTCAGGAATTCCAACAATAAATGAGATTTTTACCAGGCTTTGTTGTCCCAATTGATCTGAATTCCGTCCCAGGTTTCACACCACCGAAGCTTATTTCCGACGTTTGTACAGTATTATTCCAAATGAGTAAAAAATATGTGAGAATATTCCACCAAAACGTTTGTCAAAAAATATATACTTCGGACAGAGTTGAGTGATTCTAGAAATGCGTTAAACCCAAGATTTACTTTTCCTGAAATCAAAGACCTTACTTAAGCGGTACGATACAGATTGTTGTGAATGCAAGCGAATCAGAAAACGACTTCGATAGATAAAATAAAAAATTTAAGCTCAGTTGTGCAGCTATCATACGTTGAGATATGGGAGAAAAAGGCAATAAACTTTTGAGTTTGATGTAAATAGACTTTAATAAGATAAATTTTCACCTAATTTTTTATTTTCTAAAAATTTCTCATTCATCGAGTTTTCATACTAAAGTACAGTGTACTCTCGATTATTCATGCTAATGCCCGGAAAGCAGATCACGGATAACTGAAAAACACGGATAATCCAATCTATCAATTTTCATGCATATTATTTGCGTTTGTTTCTTAAAAAAATCAGTAATTTTACTTTTTTGAGAATGTTTAAATATTTGTCGAAATTGCTATGTACGTTTTTTAAAAACCATTTTGTGACTGTATTCGAATCCCCTTCGGTCAACAAAGTCATTGCTGTCTCCAAACTAATGTAGCTGTCAGTATCTTCTTTGCTTGTATTATTTTCAGCAACACTCTCTGCTCTTCCTTTCTTATGGCATTTTGAAACGATGGCAGCATCACTGAAGCATTGAAAGCTCAATCGAATAGTTATAGAACTATTCCTCAATTTTTCCGGATGGAAATTTTCGAAGAATTTCATATTTTCAGCTTTTTGGCATACAAATTCAGTTATAACATCGATTTCTTCATAGTTACATTAATCTCCAATTTCTGTATTAGGAAGAAACTTTCTATGTGATCGAAATACTGTAAAGTGGTTTTAATTCCAATTAAGTTTTTTCTATTCTGTATAGGGCAACGGATATAGCTAACTTTATCCGAAATTTCATTAGATCATCATCTTCATCATGTAGAACAAATTGCACGAGGTAATTGTTGAAACTACAATTAAAGATACAAGTCAGGGGCTTTTCAGAATATTCTCGGATTTGAGCAAATTTATGTTTTATACACTGTAGTGAATAGCATTGAGCCCACACACAGATAATTTTCAAGCCGGATAATCAGCACGCGGATAATCGAGAGTACACTGTATTGACACTGTTGGAATTCTATCGTGGTCGTTCTACCTTTACGGAAACCATTCTGAAGAAAGATTCCATATTTGTTCATTGTGTTTAATATCATTGACACAAGCTAAATTTTATCCAGATTAGAGCGGCACCTACTTTCAGTGCATTAACAGTTCGCAGATTACGAATTCGTACAAAAGAAGGTGCATTATCTAAAAATATTCTGTAACGTTTAACTTATCTCACATGCCCTCTTGATACGAATTATAAACTTTTTATGTTTTGACTGAAGTAATTATATCAAAGTAAGCAATCAATGTTTCTCAAAATAAAAGCATAAAGGAGAAAAGGCAGGAAGGAACAATTTAATAAATTGCATTTTTTGCTTTCTTGATTAAAGAAAAACTGATTTAGATATTCTGCTACTGACAACTGAGCTGCGAGCTCTGAAAATGAATATCATTATTCCTTAAATATTTATAACTAAGTCCTTTACGACATGTTTGCTAATTTCTGCCTTCTGCTTCAACTTCAAGGATAACATACAATTTAAAAAAAATGTTAATGAGCTTATAGGATAGAATTTTATACAATGGTACATTAAAAGAAGTTTCTTTAAGCTTAGCATTTTCTCCGTTCTGTTTCAGAACGCAACTTTATTAATATGCCTGTCAGATAATGACAATTCTACAGCATGCATGGTACAAACTCGCTCCGCGGATGTCTCACACTGCAGCGAATTTTTAAAAGCACGGCATTTGCATTTACCTTAATGTTCACAACCTCTCTGTATAGGGATATTCTTTGCAGGTATATCTTCAGTTGTATCCATATGTTCATCTACATTTGATTTCGTTACAGCAATATCCTGAAGATATAGTATCAAGAAAAGTGTGATTAGTCATATTTACGCTTTGTTAAACTTGTTCGCCCTTGGTCTCCCTTCTGCTCAAGATTGTTAGAGAATTGCCTTGTTCTCCCCGGAAACTTTCTTTCTTTTGGTAATATCCAGTTTAGTATACACTTTTACGGCAGCGCATATTCACATATTTTTGCAGTAAACAAGAAGGATTTAATATGAAAACGACATGGCCCCAGGAAACATGTGCCTTTACAGTGAAATTGGAAGCATTCCGGCTAGCATATGGGAAATTCGGAGTTCAAATCCCCACGAAAATAGTGCACAGTTTTCATGTTTTCTGATTCTAAAACCTAACTATTCTAGAAATTGATCTTCCTAACAAGTAACACCAGTGGCCATAGGGTTAAGACTGTTGAATATTAGTCGATCGTCTTGGGTTCGAACGGGTTAACTGCTTGATTGGTGTTCGCGGTTTTACCAATGAGTAACGTAAATACTAGCCACTTTCTCTTCGAAGGTCCTCCAAGAAGGCATATGCCTCTTCTAAGAAAAGGCATATGCCTCTTCTAAGAAAAGGCATATCTATCTTTAGGCAGATAGCAGTCGTGAGATTTGCCATATTCATGTAATCTAACTCGAGGAAACAAAATCTTCTTCAAATAAAAATCGATGTTACTAAGGACATAGATGCGCTACTTAAGCAAAAGGAAGTTTTAAGAAAGCATGGCCTTTTCTAATCTATGAAAGTATTATTCTTAGCGTTATCGGCCACTAGCTTTAAAGGCTTAAACTGTAAATGTAACGGAAACGGCAAATGCAAAGACTGACTGTACTTCTTTACTCAAACAAAAGGCATACGCAAAACAAAACCACCTACAGTGGGAAGAGAAATGCAAGATCTCGGATGAAGTAAAAAGAGGCTTAATGAGTAGCTGGAAAAGTTTCGCTAGAAAATAATTACACAAAAACCAAGACAATCTTTTTTGTAGGTAGTTACAGAACTCATAACTCTCCGAGAAAAATGAAGAAAATAGGGATTTGGTTTTCTCCTAGAAATGGTGCTTCTGTTCTTAAGCTTCTAGATAAAAGTGTTATGAAATGATTTGAAGACTATTCCAGATATCTTTTATTGGGGACGGTAATTTCAAACACTGCGCCAAAAATTCCTAATCCTTTTGAAGATAATGTAAAACGGGCTTGCGAATGCATCGCAGGAACCTGGAAAGACAGGAAGGCAAGAAGTGTACATAATTGCTGAAGAAAAGCTAACTTTAACTTGAAGCAAGTAACGAAAATAAAAAAATCTAGCATGAAATTTCGTCAGAAGAATCCAAACAATATTTCAATATGAACGTGTAGTGTACGGAACCTAATTATCTTAAATGTTAAATTCTGACTCCTTAAAAACATTCAGATGTATTATTGCCCCACCCTAAATCTTCATTGAAGTAATACAAAGCCAGGACAAGATTTAAAAGGAACATGTTTATTAGATCTTCAATCTAATAATTTAGAAAACTCATATTGTAATAGATGGCTCCACCGCTTGCAGATTTAACGGAACACAAACGTTGAAGTAAAGCTTAAGAATTTTAAAATGTAATAATTAGCAAGACAAATTGCACCTACAAGTTTCTGTTCCGGCCCACGAGTTATGCGTGAAAATACGGTTAGTAATGGGTAAAGGAGATTAGCTAAAAGTCAATTTTGAAGCAGGGCTAAAATAGCGGTGAGAAGTTCAGAACTCGCTGCCAAAAGCCATCCGCTAAATTCAGAAACTCAATTAGCATATACATTAACCAATCTGCATCCTGGTGGAAGCCGACGAAAGTTCAATTGATAATAACAAGATAAGTGGTTATAGGAAAACGTTCTAGTGCTATTAATATTAAGTGGTTATAGGAAAACGTTCTAGTGTTATTAATATGTAAATATTGATAATGAGGTTTTACTTTTCTTCAAAACAGATAAAAATGATACCGTTGTTGAAATAGTAAATGAAAGAAAATAAAGACAAGAAGGAAGAAAACTATAATCTAGGCTTTATCAAAAAGAGTATGCATTAGAAAGGAAGCTTCTCATTCTTTTGAGGTTAAACAACATTTTATTTCTAATGTAACTAACATACCATCATTAGAGAATTATTTGAATTTATATTTTCCATAAGCCTAATAATTTATGAAAATGCAGTAAATGAAAGCATTTGCTCATTTATTAAAATGAAGTAGAGATAACCTCGTGTAATAAAGCGAATATATTCTACAGCTCGAAAAAAAGCTTTAAAAATTTTAACTTTCCTTTTACCTCTACCTGTACCGAAGTTCCAAACTTTGCGATTTCTGCAATATTTTTGTAAACAGATTACATTGTATTTAAAAATAAGTTTCTCACATTTTAGTTAATAATCATAGAAAGGTCACAAACATGAAAGCAAGCAATATGCATTATTTTCCCTCTTGTTACCCTTTCTTTCCTTTTACAATCGCTAACACGTTAGGACTATCCCACGAGATGGCTTTGGTAGACATGCGCACATCTATCTTTTGTCAGTATAGTAATAGTAGAAGGTATCTTCCCAGTTTTGATCAAAAGTTTTCCTGAAAGACGTTATCCAAGAATCTTTCGCCTTTCTCGTCTTGCCACTAGAGACTTAGGTTAAACCGACATATCCTACTTTTTCCTGGCAAAATTAGATATAGCGTTCACAAGCTTTCAGGTTTTGTCTGAACGCAATCCAGACCAATAAGCATGGTAGATCACTTAACCAACGGGCTAATCGGAAGGCCTTTGTTCAAATTATATGATTCAGACACAGCATATTAAAATTCGTTACTTTTTCTTCGGCTGTAGCAATTTGTATTCCATTTCTAAAGTTATAAAAATTATAATCTCAGTATTACCTTTTTAAAAGGTATTAAATAATAATAGCTTTAAGGAAAATGACACCATTCCACTATTTAAAATACAAAGGAAAATATTCTCTGTTCTAACTATTCTAATTCCAATTTTGATTAAGATAAAAAAGACACATTGCCAGTTTTCTGCAATACTTTAAAATTTATTATTTTTTAGGATAGTTACACAGGATTAACAGTTTCTCTTTTTTTCATATGGGCATTAATATAACGTGTCCCCTAATACTCCCCCTTTTTAAAACCCTACTTTTAATTAAAATTGCCAATTTTATTAAAAAGTAAAAGAGGATTTTGAAACCACGGAATTTTGTTACATACGGAAGTCACACACTTTTATTGATACGCTACATTCGTTAACACAATAGTGTTTTCTTTGTAGCATACATTTTATGTGTTGCATCAACTGTTATTTAATGCATTATGCAGAAGACACATCGCTAGTGCTATGTTCAAGGTGAATTAATTGTGATATGTTTAGAATGCAAAATTATTTTAAATTGATGCTTCTGAATTTTAATCAAATTTACGACTTTACATAAAAACCGGAGGTTTTTTTAGATATATTTGCATTACGAAAACTGTAAAAGTGTTGCTACATGACAACTGTTACATTTTTTAAATGAACAGAGACCTTTTCATATAAAGCTTACTATTTTACATAAAATACGAGGGTCAGTCAAAAAGTTAGTTGCACTGCTTAAGAAAACAAAACAGGATAGAAATTTTACAATAACTTTATTTGTATCTTAAAGTTGCATTCAAAATCTACTTTTCAACGTAATTGCCTCCATTATTTAAGCATTTGTCTAGGCGTGGTACAAGTTTTTCGATGCCTTCTGCAAAGAAATCGCGTCCAACATCCGATAACCATTGTTGAGCTGTAGCTTTCACTTCGGCATCCGAATGGTACCGTCTCTTTGAAAGTTCTTGTTTCAGGGGACCAAACACATGGAAGTCAGGAGGTGAAAGGTCTGGGCTATAAGGAGAGTGATTCCACACTTCCCACCTAAACGTTTTCAGAAGTTCGCACGTTTGTTTTGCTGCATGCGGTCTTGCATTGTCATGCAGGAGCACAATGCCTTTCGACAGTTTACCTGGCCGTCGATTTTTAAGTGATTTCCGCAATCGTTTTAGTGTTTCACAATAAGAAGATGCATTAATTGTGGCACCCTTCGGCATGAACTCTGTATGCACCACTCCTTCTCTATCGAAAAACAGCGTCATCATCACCTTTCCTGCAGATGGAACAGTTCGACACTTTTTTCGTGTCGGGGAACTGCAATGTTTCCATTCGAGCGAGCTGCGTTTCGTTTCAGGTGAGAAGTGGTGAATCCAAGTTTCATCTCCAGTCACAATTTTGTCCAAAACGTCGTTTCCTTCCGTTTGCAGAAATGCAAATGCACTTTCAAAACGCTTTCCTTTATGTTCCTCTGTCAATAGACGTGGCACCCATCGAGCACAAACTTTACGAAACTCAAGGTGATCGGCGATAATTTTGTGCACACTTCCATGAGAAATATCCAGTTCATTTGAGATTTTGTTTATCGTGATGCGTCTGTTTGCAAGAATGCATTCATTCACGCGAGCAGTTGTTGCAGTTGCTGGTCTTCCCTCTCGCTCAGCGTCGTCAATATCTGTACGTCCATTCTCAAACATGTTGCACCATTTCGCGATAGCTTGGCGTGACATTGCATTTTCACCATACGCTTCATGTAACTGCCCATAAATTTCAGTGCAGTTGCAGCTTTATGCCCACAAAAAAAAAGAATCACTGCACGCATTTCCAATTTGGACGCTATTTGCAGCCGTCGAGACATGTTTGAGACTGATTATCAGAAAAACTAAACTTGCCTCGTGGAAGCCGCTACGTCACGCGATACGGGTGCATGTCTGAAGTGTTGCCACAAAGTTTAATCAAAATAGCCTCTGACAGAAAATTTTTACGAAGGAGTGCAACTAACTTTCTGACTGACGTACGTACTAAAAATTCATTTGCGGGTAGTATACTCATAGATAACGAAAATCCGAAAATCAAAATATTTATTTAATCTACTTAGATTTCAAATTACACTTTATGTGAGTTTGGGTTAGGAGCGGAACTTTGCAAGTAGGAAAACCGTCCAGCTGTCTTGAAGCTTAATACGAAAATACCGCTTCAAATTGTAACATCTGCTGTGGATACCAGTAACTTAGCTAGCTCAAATTTCGATCAAAATAAGGTGTTACATAAATTGCTTAGTGAATTATTACAAAGAGCTTTTAACTCTAAGCAAACAGATGTAGGAGTAAAAGCATTTTAAATTTATTATAGATCACAACTTGTGAGGAACTAAATTAAAATATATAAACATGAAGTTACCTGCCAACTATATCTGACCTAAAACACGAAACTGTCTTTCGCAATGGTTATCAGTTCAGCAATTTAAATCTAAATTGGTTAGAGGCTGTAAACTTGCCTAGCCCGCGATACAAACTCACACGTAACACTTACCATAATCTGATTTATCTTCAAGCTACAATATTCCAATGAACACCAGCATTAGAGTCGCTAACAGACTTTACTTAAATCGGCAAGGCAGCGATGGAATGCATACTAAACCTCTTACGTAGCCGTAATTCCTGTACTTTATAACTGCCCATCAAAAATCGCAGCGAAAAGAGGCAGAAAGGAAAGAAAGACCATTTTGTAAGTAAAACTTAAACATAGATGCTCCAAGCTGAGTGTATAAATGATGACACACACAAGAAAGAAAATAAGCACAGTCATTCAATATACAAAGCGGAAGAAAAAACATGCAGAACGAATAATCCAAAAATGTACAACGCGCATTGGAGGGCGGCTATTTCCATTTGAACTATATATGCGGTAATATTGTTTCTAGTAACAACTAAGAATGCCTTCAAGACTCCCACTCATCGATTATACAACAAACTGAGCAAGTTTGATAGTGCTATATCCCAGAATAACAACTTCTTGGGAAAATCTTATGACAATGGAAGCTACCATAAACATATTAACAACTCCGCTTTCTGTAGTTCAGAACCATTCACTTACATTACCTTTCACGATGCTTTAAAGATCCTTTAAAACATCTTTAGAGATCCTTAGCAATACGTAAACGATCTGACGATACGCCTATAAAACCAATGCTGTCACGCCTGTCGGAGGCCATTTTTCAGCAAGATAAGATTCGTCTAGGTACGACGACGCATCTGCCCAGAGAATGCCTGCATAGTGTCAGAACCTTCTTTTAACTTATCAAATACCGAGATTTTTCCCAATAGAATACATAGAAGGCACATTAGGAAACTGATTACAGAAATGATAGATAAAGCTGTATGACGTTACTGAACAGCTGCAGATTTGGAGACCATAAACTCCGCTGTGCAACATTTAGTGTTTTTATAAGTCTCCTTAAACTGATTAGCGTCATACATTTTCACTAAAAATAATTGCAGATCATACCAATATGAGCGAAAGTACGAAAGTTCTGGATCTTCTATATAAGCAGATTGTTTGCTATTCAATTTCAATAAAATCTTCATATTTGTCTCCTAGTTCCTTATGTAAAATTTCATCATGAATGAGAAATTTTTGTAGATGTGAGGATGTTTTTGACACAGAGTGACACAGAAAAAATAATTCTGCTTCTAGGACTCTAATAGAAGCTCAGAATAAAAGCAGATGAAATTTTTGTTAAACATTCTGCAAGTGATAACCAAAGGAACGTTTTTGTAACTTGTTATCGACTAAATCTCGCATTATTGATTTCTCCCACCTCGTACAAATATTTACCCATAGTATGAAAAGCCAGGAAAGACTTTCCTCAAATCATTTCTGTTGGTGGGAAGGGCTGGCTATGGGAGACTTCGTGAACTTTTCCATCGATATAGACACTTCAGATGGAAAGTCCTGTTCAATTAAGTCATTCTATTCTTGGCAGATGGCTTTCGAACATGTTGCTGCATGAAATTACTTTAAAACTCGAATATTTCATTCATGTATAAACTAAAAACCCCAGAAAGTATTTTTTAATAATATTTGATTATTAGACAGCTACTTGGGAAGGTCAGAAAAACTTACTTTCTTAAAAATGCAATTTTTGTAACTTGTTAAAGTCAGAGTTGTACAAAAAATCATGGTTTGTATTGGAGTTTTAAATCATGGTCAAAATGAGGGATTATTGACATGATTTGGATATTTGGATAATGGCAAACAATCCGAGAGTCGTCTGTTTACGGAGACAGAATAAACGAAACAGTTTAATGAATGATAATAGGTTTTTTTCACTATAATTTAGCATATATAAGAATTTTTTACATAAGAATTATGTATGAATATAAATACAACTACATGCATGGTTTTTAATACGCACTCAAAGTCAGTTTTCCTTCGAGAGTCCTCCACGAAGGTATTTCGCCCCCTTAGTCAGATAGCCTTTGCATGCTTTACCCTATTTAAAAAACTTAAGCTGACCTATGTGCCGAATTACAAATATTTTAACATACATAACCTTACACTTATGCTTAGTCATAATCTTACATTTATATTTAGCTAACTTTTGACTTGAAACACATTTTTGTATACGTTCCTTATCAAATTCAGATTTTCTAACAATATTTTGGCAGAGCATTCAATTTTAGCTAATTTAAAAGTTCTGTTAGCAATTTTAGCTAATTTAAAAGTTCTGTGATCATATAACAGATAACAACTATCCATTTCTGATGTAAACATTAGTCTCATTGTCATCAGATCGCAATCTTGATTGCATTACTCTACACACCAACATTGTTTCATTTTTTGAAACATTTGAAAAAACTAATTGATCTGAATTCACAAATACCTGACATATTGTAAAGAAATCTAAACTATAACAATATGCAAAATATATTGATAAACCCATTAATAACACTGATGATGATATTTTCATGTCTTGAAAATGTTTCAAAATTAGCAGACCAATACTGAATCTCAAAATTTATATTTTTCAATTACATGAAACTAAAATGATGAGTTTAAAAGGACAACTATTATGGCACACCCTCTGCAAATTTTGAAAAGGTGCGTGTTACAATATTATGTGAGTGACAAAAAATGCATTTTATTTAAAACATTTTGATGCTTGGAGCATAAGAATAAAATCAGTAAATACACAATCGAAAGAAGTACACAAATTTTCACACCTATAAAAAACCAGTTAGTTATAAGCGTTAAAGTGTATTATATTTTTGCAATATTCTGACATTTTAAAAGTGCCTTAAGGTATTTATGATTCTTTACACATAATACATTTTGCTAAAATCTATATTTCTGTAGTCCATTAGCTTATAATTTTATAAAACAAATTCATAATCAAAATCGTCTTTGCAAGTTATCGAAAATCTAAGATGTGATTTGTATGGAAATGCCACTAAACTGTACAAATTGCTACTACCATCCAACAATAAATGTTTTTTTTATACGGAGGTGACCCCGCTTTTCGATTTGTATGGATCTGTTGTATGTGGAAGTATTACTAAACCGCGATCAAGGTAACACCAACGCGATCAAGGTTTCCGACTTGATGCCAACAAGCGTTAACTTCAGTGAGGTACAACTTGAAATTGGCATTGGCAGAGAAGCTGTACACAAGAAACTGCATGTTGATTTGAAAATACGTAAACTCTTTGCTCAGTGGAAACCTCAAAGGCTTACTCACCTGCAGAAACAACAGCGTATCATAATGTCCCAGTAATTGTTTCACTGACTGTGCACTTTTCGAAGAGATGGTTTGGTTTTGGTTTGTATGATTATAGCAAAGTACACTAGAACTATCAACGTAAAGGGGTGGGATACTTTCGTGGAGGACTTTTTAAGGGAAACTCTTTCGTATACACATCACTCATGGGAAAAATCACGAAAAAGTCTATGAAGCTAGCCCGTTTGCTAGGATTCGAACACCGACCGAGCTACCAGTGTTCAGCAATTTTACCGCTTTGCCGCTGGTGGGCTTTCGAACAGACGAAGCAGAACTTGCGTGGTCGTCCATTCATTAGCCGTGAACAATTGAAACAGGATGTTCATAAGGGGAACCACAATACTCCTAAACGGCTGAAGCCATCCGAAACTCCACGGGAAATGGGAGCACTGCATTTATTTAGGGGAAGATTACCTGTAATATCTCTGTAGGTATTCCGACAATTGAAGCATGTTGTCTCATTTTGCTCATCTTGATGCAAATAATTATTGAGGAACTCTAGTATACATCATTGCTGTAAATAATATGCAAATTTTAGAATAATCAAAGTTTAGCTTTACAGAAGACTCCAGTTTGTAAGAGACACGAAAAAATTTATATCAGTCTTGTTTGAACTGTTTATTATTCGGGATCAGTGAAACTTACGAAACACTTACTATGCATAATAACTTGTTACATGAAACACAATTCTGTATGAATTAGCTTCATTTTAATCACCAAAAAATTTTCAAGCTCATAATGAATACGTACAGAGAGTATGTAAACTAACAATAACAACTTAAGTTATTAGGGTACATTACCGTCACATTTAAATGTTGTAAAGCTATATTTATATTTCAGAAAAAAAAATACATGCGCAGACCACATTCGGGAAAATTCATCATCGGCTGCGATTTTTAGTGTAACAAACCTCAATTGTAATCGATTAATTATGAGTGAACAGAAATAGTTCTCTTTATTATATAATATACTAACAGTAGGATATAACAGTTTAAAATCCAGTACATTGTGATTGCAAAGCGGATGCATCATATTATGACTGAAGTTCGGCGAGCAATAGAATTTTCATGTGCTTTATTGCCTTAGAGCTTGTAATTCGAATATGGATTATAGGATATAATAATTCTTACAACGCCGCGTGCAACGTTACGACAAAGTTGGGGCTGATAGCCCTAAGCAAAGTGGTTGATGCAAACGAGCATTTGATTTGCGGTAAAGTGCGGCCGTCGTAAACTTTATCCAATGAGCATAGCATAATTTGGTCGCAAAGCTTCGGACCGAGTTTGGTATCGCTTCTAAGACCGAAATATTAGCCTATGTATCTGACTCGCTTCCAGAACCCAGAAATTGGACTCTGGCCAATTTAGAAGGAACACAAAAAGACATAAAGGGTCTAAATATTGTCATTAAAATTTCGTTGCATGAAACTGTTAAAAATATACTATAGCAGTATTATGGGTTTGTTTGATTACAGACTGTGAAGTTTATTTGTAATACTTAACAGGTCTTTCAATAAAAACAAAGCCCTTTCAACTGGTCAAATTGTTTTATTCTTTATAAATGTATTAGCTGCATTTTTAGATTCCCTTTCTCCTTCCTGTTCTTCTTACATAGCCTGTGAAAATTGCGTAAATCAGTGTAAATATTTGTATCTATTTCTCATTTCATTAATATTTGTTTTACTTGATAAACATACTTACTTCGTAAAAGGCCTTCAGCTGATAATTGTAGCAATTTGTGAAATAATTTCTGTTATTGAAAATATTTTTATACTCTAATCAGTCTGTTTGCAAGGTTAAACCTAATTAACTCTTAATCTCTCTGTAATCTTCGTGTGCTTTCAATGAATTCTCGTCTTCACACTTAGCTAGAAGACTAAAACTCCAAGACAAAGTGTCTTAGAAATACAAATACTTAAATATGTGAAACTCAATAAATAATCAATGCCTAATCAACCTGGCATTCAGCTACCACAGGTTTTAGCCCTATGCGCCATCAAATTTAAAAAAGAAATTACTTTTCAAACGCAGATGGACGATTCAAGAAATAAAGTGCTTCCTGGAGGGTTCCAGCAGAACTCTCTCTAAACTAAAAAATTAGCTAACTCTTTAAATTCAATTTCATTTACATTTTGGTAGCGGCTGAATGAAAAAACAGAAGTTTCAAGAAAGATAAATTATATTTATTATATTACATTAAATTATATTACATTAAAATATTATGGTAGCAGAAAGAAACCATATTTTCTTGCTTAAATATGCCTTTTATTTATAAAAAGGGCTCGAAATTTAAAAAGTGATCAGATTTGCAACAGTTAAAGCTGTATCGCTACCTTGTTTTTTAATCGGTAATGGTAAGGCTTGGCAACAAGGGTTTTCTACCTAGGTGTATAAGTTGGCTAAGTGTCTAAGTTTCTGTCTGTGGGAATGACTTTCTAAGGTAAAGCAGTTCGTATTCATTACCTGGGGAAAACTACGGAAAAGCTCATGCAACCAATTGGTTTGTCTGAATTCGAAACTGGATAGAAAAGCCATCTGACAGGGTAAATTTTCTTGACTTGGAAGCACTATTTTAAAATGTAGGTTTTTTTTTTATTTAACTGCATTATTTCTCCAAAAGTTTCAGGTAAAACTATTACACTGGATATCAGAGATATTTTGCTGGAGAATAATAAACTCCCGTTTCTTTAAAAATTTGTATTGATTTCATAAAAGGTTTCAAATTCAATCGAATACGTCAGGTTTTTAAAATTATTCGTTGACATATATGCATCAGGTTAACAAACATACTTTTGTGTTTAAAATTTCGTCTTCAAATGGATCGTTGAACAAAATAGTGTTGTTTCAGGCTATCTCATTTGTACCGATTCCCTTCCATCCTTGGGGACCCTAAAATATATTTCTTCTTCTAATAACATAATCATCGAGATTCAAAGAAAACCTAAAAACCTACATGATAAAAATATTTCGGTTTCTTTCACATTTGTTCGCGAACATATGGGTGTTGTTGGGTATAAACGGGCCAATTTTCTTGCATGAATTGCCAGCAAGCGCAAAATTGATATTTTTGTTATTTTCCCTAAATCTTTTTATAAGAAGGTCATGAGTGAAAGTACTGTGGAGTCGTGGTATCACGAATACATTAGTTCAGATAACGGAAGTTTAAATAAGAAATTTTTCTCTTCCATAGCATGTCATTATTTTTTTACAAGTTGTAAAATGAGCCAATTCCTCACTGGCCATGGAAACTTGGAAAGTTATCTTAGCAGAATTCTGTTGGACCTTGAGACTTTTTGTGATGGCAGTGCTGCTAGCAAGGAAAATGCTAACATGTTATTCTTCTGTGTTTCAAATTTGACAGCGATAGAAAGATTTTAAAACTGACACTTAAAATATTAATATTAATTTTCCTCCTGATTCTTATCAGTTTATTTCGGAAAGAGGTGCCTTTGACTATTTTTGTTTGTAAGTTGTTATAATCCTTTATAAGGTTTTTTTAATTGTTGTTTTACTGTTTACTTTTCTATATTGTGTTTCGTACTTACTTCTGCAAGTCTCATGTGATACTTTGTAGTACATGGGGAACTGTTTGTGGTTTTAATGAAAAAAATATATATGCATCTTTAATACGTTTGTGCATAACTTTCAGTAACAATTTCAGAGCTGGCCATAATCTGGTCAGAAGTTTAATGGGAATGAAAGAAACCTTTTAATTTCGCTAATGTATGAAGTTAAGAGGAGACTTAAAAAACAAACAAAATTCTCTTGGAAGTATAGTATTTCTCTGTTGGTAATTGAAATATTGGTACTGATATAAAAGTTGAAATCACATATCAAGTTTGTAGTTTCGGATATGCAAAACATATGTATTTCTTGGGTTTTCAGAACAGATAAGATAGCAGAAAACATTATGAAATCAAATAATGAGCGCTAAATAAAAAATAATGATGTTAGCTGTAATATTCTACGTAAAGCCATTTCTCGACTTTGCAGGTCTATTTCTCACTCTTAACGTAATTAGGCTTAATAAATACTTTTGCTTCCATAAGAATTTCAGAGTCTCTAAGATATTTAATTTCGAAATTTGATTCAGCCGAAGCAGATATGCAACTGAAATTTTTTTTAGACTCGAAATACAAAGTCAGCTAAATCGCATTCTATTAAATCATAAAACTCATTTACGTCAGTAGAGCAGTGTCAAAGATGAAAGTCATGATAAAGTTACTATGGGCATGATGAACGCATATAAAATAAATAAGAATCCTAAAATAACCACTCAATATAAATTTTCTCCACAGTTCTCTGAACCTATTATATCTAATCTTGAAAACGTGTATGAAATGTATCTCATTTTATATAAAGTAAAATGTTTTATCAGGACACATTCTCTGACTGAATGACACTTTCTGTGAACTGAGAGAGAACATATTAGCGATATAACGTTGCGACGACGAGGAATAGAATTAACTGGTGTAAGGTTAATTTTCTTGAAGCTTTCGGAAAGGCATCTAGTATTTGGTCGAAATATGTCATAACATCTCACTTTGTTTTTCAGAAGTATTTCACTGAATTGAGTACTATTCTAATTATTGTCCATGTACACACGATGCCACAAATTTGGATATGGTTTTAGAAGGCTTGAAATTATTTGAAGTAATGGTTTTTCTTATCCGCAATATATTTGCAAATTATAGATTTATTCTTTAGTAGCTTCAGAGACATTCGCTCAAATATTATACTTTCAGACGCATTTTATGCCTTAAATACTAAACGCCTCCGCAGGGTATTAAACTTCCGTCAAGCAAAATCTCTCTCAGCGGTTTCCATACAAATTTAAATTTCGATAAAAGTTATATAGGAATTGACTGGATTTTCTGAGTACGATTGTCGTTATCACCAACATTATCATTATTTAAAAAATGCCAGGATGTTCAATATAGTAGGAAACAATCACGATTCGTCACTCAAGAAAATATTGGAGTTTTAGTAGCTGGATCTATCCACCAGTATTTGCCTGTAGTGTCTTTTCAAGTCTTGAAAGCAAAATTCGTTTTGCGGAAGATTAAGATTCGTTTCTTGTTCAGGGCTCACTAGTGGCCGAGTGGATTAAAACCCCTGAATAAACCATTGATTATTCGTAGTTCGATCATGCTTGGGTTCAAACTCATGAGAGTGAGCTAGCTGCGTGCTTGGTTTTCGTGACTTTAACCAAGTGTAACATGAATACAAGCCAATTTCCCTCAGAAAGCCTTATGTAAAGGTATCCCTCCTCTTAGGCAGATAGCCTTCGGGGCTTTACCAAGCTCAAATAACCTAACAATTTCTTGTGCCGGGCTCCCGTATAGATTGTCCGTTATACACAACACAGCGGGTACATAAGTGTGCCACAAAAAGCGGCTAGTTTTTACCGCTTTTACTATGCTTATTACAAGGGCCCACCTATTAGATGCCTCCATTATAAGGTGACCACCGCTTCTGGTCTTAGTAGCGGCTAACGTCTGTGGACGGTATGAGCCCGCCATTAGGGGGGATTATGCTTATTACATTAAAAAATATCCGTTAATAGACGACTACCAGTTTGGCTCAAAAATGATCAATATTAGAGTGCATTTTCAGTTTCAAATAGTACACCTTAATATCATTTATTTTCGGAGTCTCTGCTTTAATCGAAGCATCCGCTTTCTTCTGTGCGTGGCGATAAAATCCTTTATTCCACTTTCAAACTGTTAAAATCATTCTCGCTTGAATATGCGGATAAATTGTCACTGACGTGTGATTATGAAAATTATCACTGACATCACATATTGAGCATTATCACTTTCGTCGTTCTGGAAGGTCATTTTCGGCCAGAAAACTAAGTTAAACACATTAAATATTTAAAAAGAAAGAAAGAAGCACTGAGACAACCAGTGCTAGCGTAAAATACGTTAAATGAATGATGGAGATAATTTTATTACAAAGTATCATAATAAGTAATAAAAAAAATCTTATTAATGAGGGAACATCACATTTACAAAATAAAGAAATAAAATATTTAGAAGCAACTGCGCCTAAAAGTAACTTATTTGAATAACATTTTGTTCTGTCTGGATTTGAAAATAAAAATCTCAATCATTTTTATTTATACGTTTTC
>KK114405.1:83387-102721 GCA_000611955.2 Stegodyphus mimosarum
TCAGCATTGCTTTTATTTCTTGAGAAAAGAATGCTTAATACAGATGTTAACAGCTAAGAAGGCGCAAGAGATGAGCCAGTCCTTTAATAAATTTTTCTAATCTTCATATTTTTGAAGTGACCAACAAAAGCGTTGGCAACAAGCTTGCAAGCCAGAGAAGCGGAAAAGAAATGCGCAAATTCCAGTATGAAGACTTGGCTCAGAATGATTCACTTTTAAATTTAACTTCAGTCTGATTCTTCATTCTGAAGGTTTTTTAATTCGAAAATTTTTACATTATTATCGTCTGAAGCATTATTTAAGCGCCTGCATCATTAGCGTTGCATAACAATGTTGTGACAAGGATTAATTTCGAAATAACTCCGTTTAGTGAGATTTATTAGCTTGCTATTGTTTGTAAGATAGAAAAGTGATTACCCGAATTAAAAAGGAAAGTTAGAAGGTATTGCACATTAAATTCAGTAATTTTTTCTTGCCTATTTTTATCCTAAACATATAGTGTACTATATATAACATTATTAAACTGTATATTATATAGCTAGAATTGTGCCGACCATGTATCCGACGCTTTAAACTAAAGTCTCCGTCTGTATTAGAATTGAATTAATACCTTTCCTGGGTATAGTGTCTTAACATAATATGCAGAAGCCATTTGGCATTTCATGAATCAATGCTTAGATACTAAGCATGTTATAACTATCACGTAGTTGAATTTCAAAGGGTGAAAAGTTGTTCGTAACCGAACGGGAAAGTGAGGTTAAATAAGGCGAATACATTTGAACAAGAATAAAGCTTTGTTACCTTATCAATACATATTTTTTCAAGAAGTAACCGGAAACATTAGGTACTCAGTTTGTTTCAACTTTTCATAAAACTGGAGGCACTTTTATAACTAACTCATTTACTTTACAAAAACAGAAAATGCTTCTTCTATGCTTCATCTTAAGACTAATTCCGAGTTAGAAAGGATATCTCTAAGTAAATAAAATAAAACTACAAGGCATTTGTTGGTTAAGGGTATCATATCAACGGATATTTTATTGGGTTCTTTACATTGTCAAGTTATCTTAGAAAAAAAAACAATTATGATTTTACGTAGTTGTAAATTAATAATGATTAACTGAAGGTATCCCTAATTCACTGAAGAGCAACTGAATTAGGGATACCTGTCTAGTAGTGTGAAACACCACCTTTCGCACTGATGAAGGTTGCGATTCGTCTTGGCATGGACTCGAGAAGACACTGGAAGTGATAGGAAGCCATACGTTTCCACGACTCCTGAACAACCTTCCACAATTCACGAAGATTATATGGAAGGTGGTGGAACCTTGAACATCTCTCTCAATTGCACCCCACATGTGCTCGATCAAGTCAGGTGACCTTGATGGACAGGAAAGCACGTGCAGGTCTGTGGAATGTTTATCCAACCATTCCGATACAATTCTGGGCGATGGCATGGTGCATTGTTTTGTTGGAAGATAATCTCTGTAGTGAGCTTTCGAAAACGAACATACGGAAGCAGATGGTCATCAAGGATATTTTGGTAACGTTCACCTGTGAGAGACGATGTCACACGTAACAGAGGCCCCATTTCAGTCCATCTGAACATTACCCAGACAAGAATACCACTTCCACCACCTTGAAGAGTCCCCTGTTGGCAGGAAGGACTCATTGCTTCATGTGGTTTAAGCTGTACACGTAATCTGCCATCGGCATGTACCAAAGTGAATTTCGACTCTTCACTCTAAGCAACATTTTCCACATCTAGACGGTCCATTGGCGATATTCCCGTGCCCGTCCCTGCTAAAAATGCCCCATAGAAACCAGTAGAATTTTTTATGGGTACCCAAAAAATCCTATGGGTTTCTGTTGACTTTTACTGGTTTCTGTTGACTTTTACTGGTTTCTGTTGGTCTCTGTGGGGTTTTCTTACTGGTTTCAAAACGCCCCATAGAAACTAGTAAAACTTTCTGCTGGTACCCATAGAATTCTGCTGGTCTCTACTGACTTTTGCTGGTTTCTATTGATCTCTGTGGGTTTTTCTTACTGGTATTATCTGACACTCATACAACCAACATCAATGTCAGAACTTTCTACTGGTTTGTATTGGTTTATATTGATTTTCACTGGTTTTCTTACTGGTATCAATATAATAGAAATAGATGCCAAATAAATCTTCTGTTGGTTTATATGGTTTATTCTAATTTTCTAACTGATGGCAACAGACCTTTTCTAAACAATTATAAGGTATTTCTCCCGCCTTATTCGCATGGCTTCGTGGTGTCGGGGTCTGCGTACTCGACGCGTAACCGAGAGGTCCGTGGTTCGATTCCCGGCGAAGGCGTTGCTCATTTTTCAAGTCTCCTGCATCGAAATAACCTAATGTCTCTACACAATGAAATTAACACTGGTGTCAGTAAATCAAAATTCATTGGTATTCCTTTTTGTCTACTGATTATTTTAAATTATTTATTTATTTAATTTTATTTCGTTTATTTGGATACTGTTGAAAATAAGGTTATTTCTATTTAAGACCATCAGAGTAATCTGGAAACGCAGCTGGTCGTTTCAGATACGGTTTTTACTATATGTGCTCATTTATTTGATTTCTTAAAAACTTTTGTCGGAAACAATAACAGTAATCATATACACCACACACAGCGAAGTCTCTCTAAGGCTACCAGCCACACATAAAAATGCATCTTTGCAAGTGCTCGGCTTAGAGGGGTGATGCTCAATACCAAAATATACTTATGTTCTCAGGAGTAAGTTTATCTTTTAGGGGCGGTCGTCTTAAGGAGGTCGCCTATACGAAAAAATCTCTCTAAGGCGACCAGTCACACTCCCGGAATTTTCTTTGCGGGTGGTCGTCTACAAAAGGAATGTTTCAATACCAAAATATACTTATGTTTTCAGAAATACTGGTCTCGTTTAGAGGCGGTCATCTTAGGAAGGTGATTTCGCCACAAGTTGGTTCTCTGAATACACACACATACACGCTTATATATGCATACATCAACATTTTTGATATTAGAAATAAACACCGAAATCAACCGTCATTTCTTTAACACGACCGCGTTCAAACTATTTTTCTCCATGTTAACGCTGACGTGAGGAAAAAAAAATCCGCTCCCTCCCCCGCTCTCAGAAGCTGCAATATAGCGGCGTTCTTGTTAATGTTGTTATGGGATGTTTGTGTTATCGCCTTGGTGAATAGTAGGCTGTAGCAATGCAGTAAATAATTTACAACATTACAATTTTTACTATGTTTTACTGTTTAGATGTTTATAATGAAAAATAAAATACCAGCGTTGATTGTGAATATAAAATATGAAAAGAAATAACAGTAAAGCCATGCACGTGTAATCTATCTAATGCATTCAGACAACGTTTTTGACAGTTAAATAGTTCTGAAATGAATTTTCTGAAATTGATTTTCCATCGTTACTTTTATCCTAAAAAGCAATGTGTTTAAAGACTGAAAAGTGATAATTTCAGACTTGGTAATTTGTCTCGGTGTGTTTACATCAGACGCACATTGCATTCTACTAAAACTGTGCTTTTGAAAATTTGTTTTTTGATTATAATTTAGAAATACTTTTTAAAGCTTGTTCATGTAGATCTTTATCATTTGAATATTTTGTACTAATAAATTTGAGCATACCTTACTTAAAAAAGATCTTGCATGATTCAATTTTCAATTTTTCGACTAATATGATGTGCTGAGCAGAAGGAATATTTTTTTATGTCTTAAAAATGTACTCATAATATTTCGCAAATAAAAAAGGTAATTTTTTTAAATGAAGTAAACATTGAAATATTTAATGTTTGTATTACTTATTGAATGAGATAGGCAAGACATACAAGCCAAGGAATCTTTTCTGCATTACTAAAATTGTGTAAAAATTTAGATGATCATAGTAGCTCACATTGTTTACATTGTTTTTTTATCACTATTACTTTCATGAAGAAAATTTCAAATCCCCCCCCCCAATAAATTGCTTTTGAAATAGAGTTTTGAATAAATAATAGATTTTATGCAATATTAAATGTGCTAGTCTTGGGAATATAAAATCTGAATTATTTATCGGAAAAAATTGCATTAAGTGAATCTTCATATAGTGGCTATTTTCTTAGATGACCACCTCTGACAGTGACACACTTGTCAGGAACATAATTAAATAACAGTACTTAAAATCACTGAAAGTTTTGTAAGGCTACAAGAAACTGGCATTATCTGGAATTGTGGAGTTAATTGTTTTAGGAAAGTTTCATTGTATAATCAGTTGATTTAGGTATAGTAATGTTTACGTGAATATGAATTTTGCATATGTAATTGAAAGGTTTTACAAAACAGTTAAAAACAAACCTTTTTAAATCACGAGTCTTGTACGGGCATTGTTTTAGCATTACTTTCAAATATAGTTAGAGTAATATTTAAGCATTATTTTCTTTCATTAGTTATACTGCGGAAATATTATGTTTTAAAGGAATTAGTTAACAGCATCTTTAAATTATTGCTTTTGTTACACTGCTTCAATTATTGCTCTTGTTGAAATGAAAAAAAAAACATATTTACTTTCATTTTCACTTTCAGACGAGCCCATACTGTTTAATACCTTGTGAGAATTATCAGATTCCATTCTACTACACGCAAAATTTTTTTAACGTAAATATTGATTAAAAATGTTCTTTCTTTTAATTACATTTTGACATTTACTTACATAACAAAATAAGTTTCATAGACATATCTCCAAAATTTATACATAAAAGGTGTTTCCTTTTTTCTAACATATGCCTCATGTTCCTTAACGAGAAATTTTAAGGCTTTCTTGGTTCGGCCAATGTAAATTAAACCACACTGGTAAGGAATCCTGTAAATACCCCAGAAATTCAGAGCCGGAGTGGGGTCTTTGAGTATGGAACTCGGAATCTTATTGATGGGAGAATAAACGACCCGAAAGTTAAATTTCTGTAAAATACGTGCAACATTATAGCTAATTGATGGAAAGAAGGGAATGACAACAGAATTTTTATAATCTCCTAAAACAAGAGTCTGCCTTTTGGTGTGTTGAGATGGGAATTTTTTAACTGCTTGATTAAAAGCCCCTGTCAATAACTATTGCTTTTAAATAATTTAGTTCTTCATCGAGGGATAGTTTGGAGGAGCAAACTTGAAGAGCACGGAAAACATAGGAACAAAATGAAGCTAACTTTTGTTTAGTCGGATAACATGATTTGAAGTGGGGTGGAAGGCAAACCGATGAAGGTTTACGGTAAACCGTAGTACTGAAGTTGGATGCGTTACGTGTGGCCAGAATGTCGAGAAACGGAAGAGAATTGCAAGTCTCAAGTTCAAAAGTTAACTGAATAGCAGGATCAATGGAATTCATTGTTGAAAGAATTTTATTTAAATCGTCTTTAATACCTTCAAACAGGGTAGAAGTATCGTCTGATATCTACATGCATTATTATGAATCAAAATTGTTTGAAACTTTAAACTTCCCGGTAAGGTTCCGCTACTGTATACGATACTTGTATTCTGATCTCAACACACCAAAAAGCAGACTCTTGTTTTAGGAGATTATAAAAATTTTGTTGTCATTCCCTTCTTTCCATCAATTAGCTATAAAATTGCAGGTATTTTACAGAAATTTAGTCGGGTAAATTTATTCGGGTCGTTTATTCTCCCATCAATAAACTTCCGACTTCCATACTCAAGGACCCCATTCCGGATATGAATTCCTGGGTTAGTTACAGGATTCCTTATCAGTGTGGTTTAATTTACATTGGCCAAACTAAGAGAGCCTTAAAATTTCGAGTTAATTAACATGAGGCATATGTTAGAAAAAAGGAAACACAGAAGTCTTCTGTTGCCCAACATTGTTGGTCCGAAAATCAGACTTTCAATTTTTCTGCTGTCAAAAGTATTCAAAAAACATCTTCCATTGGTGAACTGTATTTTCTGGAGGCCTTTCACATTTAAAAAAATCTTTCTATTCTAGTTAACGACCCTAATTCCAATCTATCTTTGCCTTCAGCCTTTAAAGAAATTATGTTTTAGTTCTGGTTTCATCAATAGATGGCGCCAGTCACTTGTCTCCTGTGCAGGCTTTCTTATCTTATCTTATCTAATCATTATATCTTATCTCGTTCATTTGCGCTTTTGCAGCTGAGGATGGTGGTTCCGTAAAGCCATCGAAACTAGTCCTGTGAAAATTTGAAAATATAACGCTGATTTTTTGTTATTTGACTTCTAAATTAATATTTGTTCGGCGTGTTATTGTACCTTATTACATTTCATCTTTTCATAATGTCTATCAGTGCTTGTTGCGGTCGGCAAGCAAGATAGCCTGTGTTTTCAATGGATATCCTCAAGTTGCAGGTGATTCGTTATTGCTGTGAGTCAACGAGGTATGGAATATTATCCATAGAAAAGAATGCTTCACCAACAGTACCACGGAAAGAGAGAATGTGCCGTTCTTGCAACAATGGTTTCCTGTCGTAGTGCCATTGTGTAACTTATTACGTCTATCTGTTATTATACTGTACTACATCCTTATACCAACACTAACATAAAGATAATGTTCTCATATACCTTCCTTCGATTTCGTCTTCCTGCAAGTGAACTGACGTCTGAATGAAAAATTCTGACTGGATCAGTTCTTATTGGAAAACAAAATATTGGATCATTGTTACATCGTTCACTTTCGGTGGATCTGACAGCACTTAATGGCTTCTGCGGTTCTCTCTAAAGTTTCACACAGTCCTAAGCTTTCGACAAAATAGCTCTGCGCATTTCTGACATCCGATTGCACTTTAGAGGAATAAGTTTGTCGCTTTTAAAAATTGGCTGGCCTTGTAGCGTCAACTTCGTTTAGCTTCATTGGCTAAATATCGATCTTTTTGCACGATCGTAGAGGTAGGGCGACTTACTGAGTTTCAGCTGGAACACTTTAGAGATCTCGATTCTAAATTCAATTTTCACTCTATCCCAAATATTGTTACATGTTTGGTCATTGTGAGTCTTCCTTCGAACTTTCCTAGTGTCGCCCTGCATGTAAAATATTTGAGAAAATGTTTTTGAATCGTGAGGAAAATTTCATGCGTTTACATTTATTCTTCCACGTTTAGAAGTTCTAATAAAAGCAATTCATCGATTATGCTAACTAATTTTACATCTGCTTTCGTGTTACCCTGTCCTCTACTCAAGAAATGAGAAATTGCATTATTCAACGGCTTACTACGGTGAATATTTTAGCGAAGCAAAGCGCAACAAGTATTTTCTTCGGATTCTGCAATGATAACGTACATAATGGTATTCATACATAAATTTTGAACACTTGTATATTTAATATATGCAATAATTTCCATCTTACATAGCTTGGAGAAATTTGAGGCTGAATTTGTATGTAATTAACACCTTTACCAGGCACTTGCCTTCAAAGTTGGCTTTACATTGGTGACAAGTTATTGCCCTCCGCCTAAATTAACTGCGGAAACAAAACACAAACGAAAACGTAAAACAGTAACTATACTTTCTCACCACTTGTGAGTTAAAGTAATACAATCATAAAATCTAAGTCTCCATGACTTACGACTACTTTTTGGCTGGAACGTACAACAATTTAACAAGCTACAATATCAATCAAGATACAGATAACAATTGTGTCGAACAACCTAATGTATTAATTTTCACGCTTGCTCAAACCCTTTTCTTATGCCCAGCAATTACTTTTTTTTAGCAGCGATTTCTGTTGCAAGGCAAGATGGTGGCAATAGCAACGGCAAAGGTCTATTCAAGTCAGACTGATTACTATTATTCCTCTTAATTTAAGCCATGCCGCTTCCAATAAAATCAGCATAAACCTCTAGCCTGAGCAAATGCGTGTGACGAAACTAGGCATAATACCAGAATAAAAAAATAAATTGTAACTGTTAAATTTAAATGAAATATCACAAGTTAAATTTCACTTATATTAAAACCTTTTTAGTATCTTAAGCAATTTCTCAATCCTAATTTTTTGGAAGTGGCATTAGTTTAGGTATTATTGAACTATTTTTTCTGCTCTGTTAAGTTTTAGCTTATCGAATTTCACTCGCATATGGTTTTGAAACTATTATTTTAAAAATAACCATTAGATTTTCATACGTTCGGAAGAAAAAATAGAAGTAAACTCTGAAAACTAATAACAATGTTTTAAAAATACTAATTTTTAATCTTGTAGAACTTTTGTAAATTATCTTCTGGTACTAGTCTGTAAGAGAACAATCAAAGATCATAATTGTTTAGGCGAGTTATCTCTTACACAAAAAAATGGATTTCTGGTAATTAATTGGAATCAATTTCAATACTCGTGATGTTGATTAAGAAATAATGGACAAAACAAAAAGCGACTAAATTTATGAACAAACTGGTTGGCTTTACAATATTCAGCGGTCAAGACTTGTTTGCTCTAAATTACATTTAGAAGCACAACCGGCATAGTGGTTAGCGGCGCTGACTGCCGTACCGAAGGGCCAAGGTTTGAATCCCGGAGAAGGCATAGATGTTTGTAACTGTATAGTGTCTGTACGGTATGGTAGCACTCTAAATTTGCGGTGAGCCGAAAGTCCTCTCGAGAAGTTAGTGGTAGGGGAAGAGAGGAGGAAGATCCTCGGACCCGTCCTCCTCCCCGGAGCGCTCTCCTTCAAAATTGGGATCGGAACTGAGCAAAGTCGTACTGTCACGTGTATGGTGCTCAAGGCTCTCGCCAACGACAAGCGCAATCTTGCACTCCTTGCCACGATGAATTTCGTGAGCTTGTTCTGATGTTGCCGTCAGATAAGGAGAGAAGTCACACGTGCACATAAATTACATCTGGTCTAGTTTACACTAGCCATCCAGCAACTAACCTTTAATACCCCTTAGGCTTTGGTCGCGATTCGCACTTAACGGCAGGAATGGTCATGATTTTTATTATGTGCTCCTGCGTTTAAGGAACGACAAAGTCTCACCCCGCATGCTCGACTCCACATCAGACAAGAAGAGAAACTTTGGTAAAGAGTCCTGTTTTAAAAACTCAAACTTGGACTGAAACCTTGCCGATGTCATCCTCTTCTCAATTATCTACTCCTAAAAGGAAAAATTTAGTTGTCCGCGCGAAAGGATTTTAAATAATAATCCAGTTTCGCAATAATTTTCCCCCAGAGATAAAGTCAACTGAGTACAAATTTTAGTGAATATAAAAATGACTTCATGATTTCTGTCAAGAAGGATTTTTGAACAACCTCACTCACACGCAGAGTGTTTGGGTGACGCAGAGTGTTTGGGCAGAAAACAGTACCGTGAAACAGTTGTGTAGTATCGTGAGTTGCAACTAAGCGTCTACTTTACTGTTATTAGGCTTAACTTAAATCTGTAAAAATTTCTGACCTAAAGTATTTCTTAGGACGAAACTTGAAAGTAAAAGACACAGGATATTGGCTTCACTGTTAACAGATTTAGAATAATTGCTCGAAACTTTTAAACCTGGTAGCTGCAACAATGTCTCAGTGAGTCTAGGTAACAAAAAAAGAAGATTTTCATTAGCTGATCCTTATGAGAATTTTCATCACATAATAGTTTCATGCGTCATTATGTAGAAAAACATAATGATGGAAAGAAGCAGCCTTATCAGCATGCAAAATGTCTATTATTGAACAAATTGTGAATTATGAATGTTTACGAAATGGTAATAAAATTTCTCTAGCTTACAGAGTGAAAACAATGTAGTATATCGAAGTGAACATGTACATCAATTTCTAAATAAAATCTGCTCCATTCGCATTAGCAAAAGTGTATAATGATTTGTATGTGTTGTTAGCACTCAAGGGTGTCATTAGAAGATAAAATTTCTTCACTAAATTTTCATTTGTTTAAGAGACTAGCAATTTGAAAAAATGGTAAAACTAATTTCTAAACATCACAGGCAAAGTAACAACTTAATATTGACTAAAATTTATAGTGCTTAATTAGTGACATCGCACTAAATTTCATACTAAAAACAGATAATAGCGTCCAAATGATTAAATTCTGAAGAACCGGGGTCCTAATGAATTTAAATTTGTTGCAGCTTTCAACCTATTTCAGTAAGTACTTTTAAAATTAAAAGTATGTTCTTATAAAAGGTTTTGAAGAGAAAACGGTGAACCAATGTATTTCTGAGACTGACAAAGGCAGACTTTTTGAAGAAGGAAATACAAATGTTTTATACATTTATCACTGCCAAGAAAAATTTACGCGGAGGACTGTCAAAACAAAATTTGTCTCATATATAAATTCAAAATGCTTTTTATCTTTGTCTCTATCAAGTTCACAGAACTGAACAATGCCATTTGACGTACAGGGTAGAGAAGACCCTTCTCCTCTTGACATCACCAAGGCTGTTCCACGCTTCTTATCTCGATTTCTAAATACGGCTAAAATGCTGCATATCAGGGAAAAAGGACATTTTCTTCTGAAATCGGATTCGTTGAGATCGAAAAATAACTTTCGCGTATTTCTTATTGCAAAAGACCAGGGTATATTCTTGAATTCCGCTCCCTGTTCTGTGGAAAAAAAAGTAGCTAAACCAGGAATTATCTAGCTTATCATTCTCTATACCGTATACCACTAAACATAAAGATAAAATATGAATGTAAAGATATAGGACCTAAATATGAGTAAAAAGATGTAGGAGCGTCGGTACCACTTTCGCTTTTATGCTGAGCAGCCTCCTTATTTATTTTACGAATTTACGGCTAATCTCTAACACAGGTACTGTTGTTTTCACATCGTTTAACAATTTATATTAGGAACAAATTCCGAAACCATACCGTGATGCTTAAGTTTTCAAACGATGAGATTCCTAGAAATATAATATTTAAGCTTTCAGCTGTGGTTAGTTGCTGAAATTTCATACTGTCGTTTAAATTATTACATATTTGAAATAAACGCAAAAGCATTGAATTTTTTGTTAATTAGAAAGTTTAAAATGACAGTCTGTACTATTTCATAAATTTAATAATGTTTTTTTGTTCAGTCGGTACTGATTAAATGATATTAATAGACTATACTATTTTTTAAAAATAAGCATTTTCGGGTTTAAATGATAACACTTTTGTGAGAAATTACTTCAATAGATATTTTTAGAACAATTAGGTTTTTTAAGGTAAGACATACAACAACAAAATTCTTTAGGGACATTTCATAAGTTATTCAAAAGGTTGAATACAAGCTATATCGCTTCCGTATTGATTGTAAATTAAATCACTTTTACCCAGCGTTATGTAAACAAGATACAGAGATTGCAGTCTTCAATACCTTCATTAATATTTTAGGCTTTGCAATAATTAAGATAACATCCATTTTGACCAACAATCTTTAATGGGTAATTAATTAACATACGATTAGAAAATTCAAGCAGAAGAAATACAGTTTTCTCGAATTGTTTTTTCATTATAATATTTAGTCTTTAGCAGCTAATTACGGTAATAATTATAGTGTACGTATGTAAAATAATAATTATCAAGTGCAATCTTATTATTAGGTATGCACTGAAAATTTAGCTAGTCGTAGCATAGAAGATATTGTTAAAAATGATGATGCTTTTATTTCAGTAATATGCATAGTCACTTGAAGATTTTCACAGATCATCTTTATACTTAATTCATAACATAATAAAACATAACGAAGCATTCCAAGAGACAGCGCCCAGTGCACCAGCTATACAAAAATTTCATATACATTTTCCTTATATGTACTTACGATATAATTCCACATTACAGCATCTAGTCTGTTGCCTTTGTTTATTTGGGATAAAGAGAGACAACAGACTAGATTTTATCTGGACAAAGCCGGGCATGAGAAGAGAGAATATTATGTTAGTGGTGTTAGACTGAGAATGAAGAAGTTTCTTTATTTGTGCGTATATAGAATCGCTTTATTATTGTTTGTTGATAAAGATTTTTGTTTAAATCCACTTAGGTAAAAGACTTCAGTTTCACATTTGCCATTCTGTAAGTACGTGCATTAATTGCGTTCGGTAAGAATAATATGGTGCTTATTAATTTTATAATGACGCACCTCGCAAAAATTTATTATAAAAATTTCTACCCTTTTCAGGACAGAAAGGGAGAAATAGACTAAAATAGAGATTTTAGGAGCTATTATAAATTGAAGTTTTATGTTATATATTGTTCCTACAATTCTCAAATTTCTAACATATCGATATAAACCATAAAAAAGCAATTAAATGTGGAATTACGCATTTAATTAAAATTTGTTATTATTTTTTTAAAGTAGAAAGGGACACTGAGACGGACAACTAACAATATTGAAACGGAGACTTTGGAGGCTGTTACAATTTAAAGTTATCATTTCAACATGTATACAGACAACTGATTATTTTATATAAAATGTTATAGACATCGAAAATGAATCCTTCATATTTAAAAGTCCAAATTCACATGCTTGAATTGGTATTTTAATTCTTACTGGATCGTTGGTTCATTACGAAGGTAATTACAGTAATGTAGCACTGAGCGCTTTTACGAGTGAATACTAAATCAAGGAGAAGTGCGCTTTTCAGATTCGTTCCCTTTTCAGATTTCGACTATAATTTTTATGTAAAATCCGTTTTATGTGTAACGTTTCAAATAATCAAGAGATTATTCACTTCTTCATAATAAACAATAGATTGGCTAAATTTTAATGCTAAATAATATTTATTTTTCTTTCCTTTTCATGAAGCATAAGTTGATAAAATACGATTTCACCTACCATAGCCAACAAGATATTCTCATATACATAATTCACTTTAATCATCAGACATCACAACTGCAAAGTGATCACAAAAGACAGTGTTTGTTGAAAGTAACTTCATATAAATATTCAAGATATTTTTATACCCTGTTAAAATACCAAGCTCCTACGAGATTGTCTTACATTCGCAGACTACACTGTATACGTAAACTACAATGTATGCGCTTCGCATGTAAGCATGGTAACATAAAAAAGAAGGCCTTAGCAAAAAATAAACCAAAATATTCAAAAATTGGGAATAAGGAGAAGGAAGTACAAAAATCGTAATGATATAAAGTTCCTGCACTCAGAAAGTATAAAACTAGAGCTAAAACATTCTCCAGTTTGGAAACATAATGCAGTGGCGTAGCTAGAATGGGGCAGGGGAAGTAGTCTGCCCGGACGGCACATTTTTTGGGGGGCAGCATTTTTCGTGTGAAACATAAGTTTATAGGAGTTACTCATGTGGATTGTTTTCGCTGAGGTAGCTGGAGAATAATGAGATTTTGAACTGCCATATGGAATTAAACTGAAAAGAAAATAGGTTTTACTCTAGCTAAAATATTCAAAGAAATCACCACTAGATTTCAGCAGCTGCACGCTATCGTTATACCTATTTTATTCCGCCGAAACGTTTGAATGAAAATTTCGAATATCAACTAAATTATGATCACGATGACATTAATAAGGAAGAATTCCTATTTAAGAGAGATGTATTTCAGAGTTTCATTTCCATTAGTGCTGAGGAAAACGAAACAGGAAAGTGTAACTGCTATCCTTTTGCATTGTTGCAGTTTATTCTAAAATAAAATCTCCAGAACAAAGTAATACTACACTCACGTTTGTGAAAATTGCAACACCATGAAGGACTTACGCGAGTGAGCTGAAATTTTCAGGAAATGCAAAGTAGCGCATGATATGCAAATGATTAGAATTGCAAATCCGTAGCGCATGCGTATGCTGAGCAGCGCCCTCTGAACGGCTGATGGATCCGAATAAATAGACGGCTGTAGCGAGGCGTGTATGGTTATCGGTGGTTATCTGCTAGTGGTAAACGTTAACTCAATCTGTACTTATGCCTCGTCGACGAAAGAGAGCGAGATTTGAACAACTTACAGAGTTTGAACGAGGGAGAATCATCGGCCTTCGTGAAGCTGGATTGTCGTATCGTGCAGTAGCCTCTCGTGTGCAGCGTAACAGCAGCACAGTGATGCGCGTTTGGAAGCAGTGGACGGACGAGTGTCGGACAACTCGGAAATCCGGGAGTGGACCCCGAAATGTGACGTCAGCTCGCGATGATAGACACCTGGTCCGCATGGCGCGGACGGACCGTACAGCTTCCTCTAGACAATTGGCAGCACTGTGGTCAATAGCTACAGGTGTTTCATTGTGTGCTTCATCAATTCGTAGACGTCTGCTGCAGTGTGGACTGCGCGCACGGACTCCTTTATACAGGATCCCCCTAACGCACGACCATCGCCGCCTGCGGCTACAATGGGCCAATCAGCATAGAGACTGGCGTGCTGATTGGCAGCATGTCGTGTTTTCTGACGAATCCCGCTTTAATTTGTGGTACCATGATGGCCGCATTCGTGTCAGACGCTATGCCGGTGAACGCCACCTTCCGGAGTGCATTATCGAACGCCACAGTGGACGAACACCCGGAGTTATGGTCTGGGGCGCCATAGCATATCATAGACGATCTCAATTGCTACGAATTGTGGGCAATCTGAACAGCAACCGGTATATCCGTGAAGTTCTACAGCCCGAAGCTGTTCCCTTCCTTCAAAGCTTGCCAGGCGCTGTATTTCAACAGGACAATGCCCGCCCTCATACTGCTCGGATTGTTAAATCCTTCTTTGCAGCGCAGCAGGTACAGCTTCTTCCTTGGCCTGCGTGTTCCCCGGATATGTCGCCAATTGAACATGTGTGGGATGTCATTGGTCGGCGTCTTGCTCGTGATCCTCGTCCTGTTGCGTCTGCAGACGAACTTTGGGTACGCGTACAAACGATATGGAATGCTCTTCCTCAGTCAGACATTCAAACTTTGTTTGACTCCATGCCACGTCGTGTAGCAGCACTTATTGCGGCGCGTGGTGGCCACACAAAATACTGATTCTGATCTCTTGTTCTTGTTTGTTTGCTTTGAACATTTAATCATTTATTTGTACCACTACCACTCAACTGTGTATTAAATTGCATTCAATTATGACGATTCCTTCTTGGTGTTGCAATTTTCACAAACGTGAGTGTATTTACAAACTTTCCCCGCCATTCTGTAACTATTGCTAGTTGAAAGAAGAGTTTTATAAATAAAAATAATCTATGAAGTATTCAAGAACTACAAATGTTTATTCTATATTCAAGAAATATTTCTATACGTAACAGCAACTGGGGAGCAACAACTACATAACGGCAACTGAAGGAATCAAATAGACTTTGTCAATGTCGTCCATGATTTAGCAAACAAAAAAGTAAACAATGTAACAATATAATTTTAAAACGCGTGATTTAAAGTTTTTCTTCGAATATAGACGTAGAGTTTTAATTTATTTTCATACATTTCATTTTGATATTTTTTTAGTTATTTGTTCGTATCAGGAGGGAGGGCCAATTCAGGACAGCAAAAATTCTAGCAATGCCACTGCTGTAACGGAATTTTAAGCATTATTAACATACAATAATCTGCACAATGTAGCAATGATAAGGTAGAACTACATACAAAAGAAAAATATAACATTTTTGTAGATTATTAAAGATAAGTTGCTCGTTGAATATTTTGCGAAATGTTTCTCAGAATCATAGGTAACAGGAGTAAGTTGGTTTGTAAGGGAATTGTAACTTGTGCAGTGGAATGTTTCAAAAATCTCTTCTACGAGCATTCCAGAATTCTATGTGGGTAATGATTAACTGATGATATCACTGAGGGGAATTAATTACTGAATTTAATATTTAAATTTACTAATATTTAAATATTTAAACAACACTGATTGTTTTGAAGTATTTGTGGGGTTTTACTCTTTAATCCTAAAGTCCTAACTTAGAACCCCACGAACACTGACAATCGAATAATCGCTTAAGTGTGTCAACAGAACACATAAGACTTAAAGAGAGTTCACAAACCTTTTTTTCTCAGTATATTTACAGTCAGTTCCTACTTGGAACTTTACACAAAGCCTCCACTCGGGCTAGAACATAAAATAATAATAATTTAAACTAAAACTAGCTTAAATAAACTATTAAAATGTATAGCCGAAGCTATCAGAATCTAACTAGTTGGCCCGTAAGTAGTAATTAAATCTGAGAAGCCTAGCAAGGGCCTAAGATATGGCCGAGCGTAATAACAGCTAAGAGAGACGTAGCCAGAAGGCAAACGCGCGCTAGTTAGGGAATCAGTCTCTCTCTTCTGAAGTCGGTTAAGTCACAACTTAAATAGTACTCTTTCTCATTTGCATTATCTGCGTTTCGGAATTTACATTCTGGCAGGAAATTGTAAGCTGAAATTGAAATAAGATAGGAAAGATACAAAATTTAAAATAACTGTTAATAAACTTAGGATAAACCTTACAAATTCAACAGCAACATTTATGCACTAAGCCAGTGATAATGATATTCATCGCGAAACAAGTCATTTATTACTAATTACACTTATATATTGTCCTTTTAAAGACTAAAATTTAGAGATATGTTTTACGATTACGAAACTTTGCAGAAAAATAATATAGAATTGTGCGTAACGAATATGCCCATGCAGCAGACGCTGTGCGTAATGAATATGTCCATATAACATATGAAAAACTTTGATTTTTATTAGGAAGGGAGAAAAGAGCTTCATAGAATAAAATTCTGTTCAGGAATAGCACTGATTCCGTGCTGTTTCTTATAAGAATATTATTTATCGCTATTACTGTTATAGTTAAAAGGGTAGTAATTGATCTAGAAATAAAAGTAATAATAAAAGTAATTTTTTATTCGAAGAACCTAACGAAAAACCTTTCAGTAACATATCTTACTCCCACAAATCTTATGAAGCATAAGGTAATAAAACGATTGGATTAATTATAATTTCAAATAAAATTCCTTTGAAATGTTCAGTTAATATGAGAATGGATGAATTCATGTATAAAATATTTTTCTCTTAAATTAAGAATTAGCTCATAGCAGAAATGCACAGAAATTTTAATTTCTTGAAAAGATGTAAAAGACATATTTCTGATTTCCAAAGTTTAGAAGTATTAGCTACATTCTTTTAAATAAAATGAAGCAAAAGGCTGGTATCCAAATTCAGCACAAAATTTTATATACATATGCAAGGTTTCAAAAGAAATCGATTTATAAGAGCATAATAATTTCCTCTTTTAATGCCTTCATTTCTGTTCTTTGACAACACTAAAATTGTATTATTTTAATTTATTGCTGAAGGAAGTTTATATGTTTGAAACATATGTAAGGATTCAGGGTTTTATTTTTATCTTTCATTTTTATTTCTTCCATTTTAATTCTTCTATAAATTAGTGAAGCAATAGGGGTGAAGAAGAAGAAAGAATTAGGTAGGAGCTTACTAATGTTACCTACATATGCAGTTATCTACAGGTCTCCTACAATCAGTTGCCAGTTTAGTCTAGCCCTTTGGATTTAAGTAAGTTATTTTCAAATTTCTATTATTAAAGAGTCAGATTACTTGGGTAAGAGCCTTAAATCCAAGTAGCTCTTCACTCAGCTAAGTTAGAACTCAAATATTTGTGTATAAAGCTTAATTTGCGTTGATACTGCTATTAGCAGTGAGCCGATATATTGTACGTTTTAAATTGTAGCACTACCAGCTTGGGCCTCAAGTAACCTTGTTCTTTAACCTTCAGTTTCATATCAGCAATAGCGAGGCTTATTTGTATGGGTGAAATTACTATGAAGCAGCAATTCTTTAGTCTTTTCATAAAATTTTAAAATTACAGTTACTTAAATTTACTGTGAAATTTGGCTAAAACTTTACATTTAGCATTTTTGCATTTTCAGTAATGCTCATGTCTGATTTTATTATAATGCACAATGTTGCATTGTATTCCAAAACTCTTTTTTTCCTTGTTATAAGTTTAAAATATTATGGATTAAAAACATAAAGTTATCCAGAATTTTGGGAACATTTTATTTACTTAAATTAAGAAACAACAGTTGTCTTCTAAGAAATATTGTCGTTGAAGGGGTAGCTTTAATTATTTTCATGCGGTCGGAAACCTTGCGAAAAGAAGATGCCTACATTAAAAATTCTTACGTGCATTTAAAAGTTTCAAAACTGGACTTAGTCATTTTGTTCCCATGATGCCGTAGACAGGGGTATTTTACAAATAGTTTTTAAACTGTCAAAATTCAAACAAGCTGAAAAAGGATGCTGGGTGTCTTTAAAAAATAGATATTATATGTTATATCTTCCTTACTTGAAATATTTTAAAAGACATTTATGTCCACATATAAAAAAATATACTAAATATATTTTTATAATAAATTTCATATTGAAAGTACTTTACAATCAATTAGAAATATATTGATAAAGTGTCGAAAAACTATTTAGCAAAATAAAATTCCAGGGAACCGGAAGCATCCAGCCTTTCCCTTCAAGCTGACAGTGATAAAAGAGCTTCTTGATCGCTTTCGAAACAATTGTTGGTTTCAATTTTATTCCTGCAGAATTTTAAAATTATTCAGGATATTAATATTTATGCGGCGAATAGGATGGTTAGACGTCTATTTGTCTCAATGAATTCTCTTGTAACTGTCGCTTTCAAGCTCACTTTTGAGATTTGGTGCCTTTGATTCGTTTTTTTGAAAGCTAACTGAAAATTCTGATAGTCTGAGCCCAGATTTTTTCTAACGGCAATGCAACGGTGAGTTTGAATTCGTTTTCGAAATAATGTTTATTTGTTTTCGCATTTCATTTTGCTTCTTCCATGAAAAACCTTTAGAAATGTGTACACAAATGAAATCTCAAAAGCGGGGAAAAATTTAGTCAGAAGATGTCAGAAGAAAGTATTAATTTAAATACCCTAAGGTGGTACCCAGATCAGATCTCAGAAATTGAAATAGCTGGAGAAGAAAAAAGATTCTATTTGAAAGTAAAGAATAAAAATTTAGAACAATTTTTTTTTTGTTTTTGGAAGAAAATATTTTCTGAAAACAAAGAAAAGTGTTTAAAAATACCGTATGGTTTTTTTGTAGTAGTTAACATAATTCGAATAATTCGACTGATTAGCAAGCGTATCTATATACGAATAAAATTTAAATGAATGACTTCAATTGTTAAATATTTCAGTTAATACACGGTAATGTCTAAGAAGTAAAAGCTTAGTTTTTTTAGTTAATATTTATCATTAATTAATAATTAATAGTTACGGACATTTAATTTCATATTAATTAACTATGAGGGAATCACAATTTTAATGAATAATTTAAGTTTTAACTATTCATTTAAATAACATAGCCTTCAACTAAAATTACTAAAACATTATAATAAAGAATAATAATTTTATACTATCTAATG
>KK114405.1:114333-184956 GCA_000611955.2 Stegodyphus mimosarum
AGGAAATGTTTTCTTCAATGCAGCATTCGAAACTAAGAGCGTTAGCAAATGTCTAAGGCATTTTAGAATAACTCTTCTAAGCTACCAAACCTTATCTCGTTCAAGTAAAACATAGAATTTGCAATTAGATGTCTGTGCTGCAGTGAGATGGCAACTCAGAAGTCAAAATGAAACTTACACATGTACTCTACAGTTTGTAGAATGCTGACAACTAATATCATAGATAATTTATTCACAGCTGCTCAGTGGAAAAATCAAAACAAATTGCAAGAAAAACTTAACGAAATATTAACCTACACAACCTCCGCTGTAAAGAAACTATCATCACTTTAAAGTAACTCTGACTAAATTCTTGAACACAAATAATTTCGCGTTCAATGACCTCATTCCTATTCCAGCTCCGCGTCTGGCTTTGTGCTTGATATTTTATTTACGAATAGAAAAATTAATATATTAACTTCAGTCGCATAGTATTTTCACTCAGAAAAACGAATAATGAGGAGATGGTAATAAATTTTTCTTTTTGCTCATTTGTTCAGTTTCTGCTGTGGGATATTACACTTGTCATTGGAAAAGATTGGCCTATTTTTTACATTTTCATCCTTTATTATAACATAAGTTTAGAAACAGAATAAAAGGATAGTCTTTATACTTCCTGTATTACTTAATGCAATTTTTTAAATTACCTAATTTTGATGTTGGAACCAAAATTGCTTATATTTCCATTCATTTGCTAATACAACTGTGAGAAATAAAATTAGCAATTTTCAAAATGTAATGCATCATTGCAAGATTATTAAGGAAATAGAATTAAAATCGAAGTTTTTAAATCACAAGGAACAAAAATATTTTTGAGGAAAATTAATTTTCTAACAAGTGCTTTTGTATTTTCTAGCAAGTATTTCGTCTTAAACTTCAAATTATAATTTGAAATTTAGGATGAACTACATTTAATTTTCCAATTCCTCCACATTTTAGCTATAAATGGATTTTAAACATGGGTTTCATAGGCTAATCGCAAGGATTTATCACTATTCTGAAAGAATATGATATATAAATTTCTTGGAATACAATGAAATCACATTTTTTTAAAAGTAAGGCAAAACAGTTTATGTCTCCATTTAGCGTTAAAAAAATCTGAAAGGTTTCAGATTTTAAATTACGCCCAAAGGGGCGTTTTTTAACTTTTTGCGTGTTACCTTTATTTATTAAATATCATGTTCTTCGCACGTAAACCATAAAATTCAGTTCAACAGCAATATCTAAAAATAATTTTACAATTAATATATTTTTAGAATTTCTGATACACAGTTCCACGCGCTTTAGATAAAAAGGTTCTTCTCCCCGTAGGGTGTTACCATTGCTCGCTTTCATATCGTTTGAGTTTGTTCATCAAAAATTCGTTAAAGTTTTACAAAATATGAAATAGATAATAAAAGGAATTCCAAATTCGAGCTTCCAGATACGCATATTCGGGTGGAAACATACATCATTCAAACTTGGATGGCTCTAGATACCGTTGTTTTATCACATTTGGAGAAATATACATACATTTATGCAGATTCTTCATTTTTTAATTTCTTTAAATATAATACAGGGCTGCAAGATTTGGTGGCAACAGTTTGAAAAGTGATTCAGACTTTTAATGTTTCCGACTCAAAACGCAAAACGAAAACAATAGTCCTTCAGTGACAAAGCCCCTTTGGACTAAAAAAAGGCTGCTACACTTAAAGCGTAGACAAGCTTTTCGAAAACTGAAGAAACAACGGTTGTGTCCAGAAGGCACTGCGAAATCTAAGAAAAGGAAGAACACAGAGTAAAGGAACAGCGAACGAAGCATTAAATAAAACTTTTAGAATTTATGGTCTATTGAAACCTCTGAAGAGCATTTCAAACTCTTGCGTGATAATACTGTGTACACCTGCACACATGAAACTTCCAGCATACATGATACCAGAAACTGATAATACAATAAGGATCACCAAACAAAATGCTATATGTAGGCAAGAAAGTACGACAATTGGATAATGAAGACTAGAAAAATGTGAGTTCTTCAGATGGTTCGAAATTTTTTGCTGTATCAGATTAGGCATCTTGTGTATATTCAGGGCAAGATATGAAACACTGGATACTGATGACGCACAATAAGCATTATTTCCAACTGGTAGCAGCTATTGTATTGTCTTGTTAATATTTTGCCAGAACGAACATGGTACCTCTGACTGATATGTGACTACGAAAAGGCATCGTAATACATTGCGAGATCATTCGGACTCGATTATGTCTCAGTTTTTCTAGATAGGAGGCCTGCTTCAAGGCGAAAATGCAAGATGTAATTTAAAACATTAAGAGTAGAGTCACAAAAATGGCCAGGCGGGATGGGAGCCTTCCTAAAATACTGTCACTAAAGACGGACTGGTTAAAATGGTTTGAGGATTATTCTAATAGTAACAGAAATATGAATTGGCTATAAAGAGCTCTGATTTTAATCCAAAGGAGAATTTGTGAGATATTCTAGAACACCTACTAATGCAAGTGAAACTTGTGCGAAACTGTTCATTGTGTGTGCTCAGCCTCACATGAAGCGTAACCAAAGAATATGTACTGTTAAGAAGGAAAACTTCGCAAAAGCAGAAGTGGCTCCCTTCCAACGAAAAGGGAAACAACTGCGCATGCGTGAAATATTTGTCGCCAAAAAACGCCAAAGCTCGAAGCTGAATCAAAGAATATGGTTTGGACAGGTTTGCAAGGTTTGACATATTCTTTAGTTTGACCGTTACGTTTAGTAAGAGTTTAAACAAAGAATAGATTCTCTGGTTTTAAGTAGCGATATGGACAATAGAAATTCAACAGCCAGTGAAAGTGAAACTTCACCTAATATTTCATCATTTTCCAGGTAAGCTTTATTTCTATCTTTTTATCATTAAACTTAAAAAAATAGTGTAATTTCTGAATGTAGTAAATACCATCATTTTTTAGCGGTAGCTTTTTATTTCCATGTTGACAAACGAAATTTTATCTAAATATACGAATCATGTAAGTTCTATAAAGATATTTTCATACCCCACATTGCAGTATTAACATTTTTACTGCCAATACTTTTCAAATTTCTAAATGTTATAATCTGTGAACTAATAATTTTAATTAATGAGATGTAGAATATTGAAGGCCTTAAATGTAAATTAGGTAAATGTTTCAAAAATAGTTTATGATTAGTGTTGTTAAAATCTTTAAATATTATTGTAAATGTAGCCGTATGTATTGGCACCGATAATATATTTGCAACAATTTTCATATTTTATCTGATATTTTTTAATTTTATCAATTTCTATAAAAATGGAAATTTATTGTGTATCTTTTGCTTAGGAAAAGGAAAGCAGCTAATAAAACATGGTATCGATGTTTTTGTTGTGGTACAACATCTTGGAAAAATCCAGAGAGAAGATTCTTCGGATTCCCTAAGGATCCTGTTAGGTAAGAGTTTGTAACTTATATTTATATACATACATAATTTATAAATATTTGATTATTATATCATTATCCTATCTTTGTACAGTAAATATACGTTATCGATAAATTCAGGTAGTCATTTATTTTGCAGTAACTACTTCATAAAGAAGCTCTAATTTTAATTTTTCTACGGTCTAAATCAGATGGTATTTTGACTATTTAATAAAAATTATTGTAAATAATAAAAATTAATCAATTAGCATTCTAATGTGTAGCCAAGTTTTCATTAGAATTATTTCATTTAAATAATGCTACATCTCCACTAGCAATAAATTCATTAAATCAAAGAAAATAAAGTTACTCTTTTCTCTTTTTACAGGTCAAAACAGTGGGCTGCTGCCTGCAATAAAGATCTGCTCAGCAAATCTGCAGATGAATTATACAGAAAAGGAAAAGTGTGTTCTATACACTTCACTGAAAGTAACTTCCGATCAACCAATTTCCGTTACCTTCATTCTTGTGCTGTACCAAAGAAGTTAGGGCAAACAGGTAACCATGATTCTCTATACATTTATGTAAAATTAAATTTTATTCCTTGTGATAATGCATGTTTTTATCTTGTTTTATAATTTTAATTTTTAACTGTCATTTCGTATTCAATAAATCAGTTATGGTTTAGTAATGCATCAATAGTGCTGGATGCAAACCATTTATTTTTTATATGAAAGTTCATTGAGATAAAGAAAAGTGCTTTTCACGAATCATAACAATGAAACTTCAGTTTACAAATTTAATTTTTTCCTAATGGCCATTTATCATTCAAAAAGTTTGCAAGCAGTATGCTTTTTTGTTTGTAAAGTAAAACTATTTTTCCCATAAAAATCAATGTTAAGTGGAGTAATCCATTCATGGATCACAGGTGATTACTTATTTAAAATTTACTACAGTACCTTGTGTATAAGTTTTCAACCTAAAAAGCAATGAAAATCGTTAAAGATCATTGCTGCTTCTGAAGTTTTGGCATTTATTTTCTTGCTGAACTAATTTTTGTGGCCCTCTAGTATTCCACGTGTTTATTGAAAACGTCTAAACCCAAGGCTAGAGGCATAAATATCGTATCGTTTTGTGATAAAAATGAGAAGGCGGATAACTTAAAGAAGCTTTTGTGAGTAAAAATAAAGTTCTTTTTTTTTTTTTTTAAATTTCACGTCAATGGCCAACAGTTTAGAATCGGCACTGGTTCTATCACATTGTACTTAAAAATCTATAAACTAATATTTCACTACAGTAACCCAATAAAAAAAATCACAAGGCATAGAACTATTCATAAAGTAAAAAATAGCTCATAAATAAATAAAAGCTGTGTCAGTAATGATAAGTAATTTTAGAATTAAGAGAAAAGTCTTCCAGAAATACTGAGCACTGTAAAATTGTTAACTTATAAAATTGCAAATTTGAACTGTAAAGGATTATGTAATATTTAAATAAAGTATTTTTTATATTTATTCTTATTAGATGATGAAATTCGAACAATAGTAGATACTGAAATGGTGTCACTGACTCGAACAGAAAAAAACAGATGAGACTGGAGCTCAAGAGCTGCCATCTGCAAATAGTAAAGACCAAAGGAAGGAAGCATTTACAACACCAGAAACGCACTCCAAAGTTTACACTCCGAAGAGTTAAAAAATAAAAAGTTTTGGTGAGGAAGAAAATGAACTGGAAATTGATTTTGATGACCTGTTGCTTCCATTAACTGAGACTGCAGGTAATGCTGTAGATATTCCTAATGCAGGTGCAGTACATGATGTATTTGATCAAAATTCTTCAGCCTATGTTGCTGGGTATATAGCTAAGCAGGCATTAAAACAGTTTCCTTTGTGCCTGTTGTGCAAAAGTGTTCTTGTTGCAAATAAAACTTTAGACACACACACCTATTTTTTACATTTTAAAGAATATGATTTTATGAAAGATGGATTGTGTTACCCCTCACATCAGTTTACTTTATCTGTGTGTGAGATGGGTAAAAGGTTCAAAACTGTGTTTGAAAAAGTATGTTATCATAAAAATGTAAAATCCAAAATTATATCCGAGTTGAAAACTATTGATCATGATTGGCTTAAATGCCATCTTCATGCCTTTCAGTTGTGGGAACATATTGTCAACTCATATGTGCAACTTCTTTTATACTTCAAAATCAAGGAAACTAATAAAGTGTTAAGAAGTGTGAAAAAAGCCAAAAAAAGATTACAAAAACTAAACTAATCGTTTTATATGTGTTAGCAAAAAAGCATAAAATTCAGAATACCAAATTAAACATTTTTAAGTTCTTAAAAAAAAGTAAAAAGAATCAGTAGGTAACAAGTAAATTTCCTAAACTATAGTTTGCATCATTTGCAGGCATGAAAAGTTCAAAACTATTGACTGTAAATTTGCTCATGATATGCTGATTCTTGTTGCTAATTATTAGTTCATGTAACATTTAATATTTTAGCATATTCTTTTTATTATGAATACTAATATATTTGAAAATTCCAAATCTGAGTTCTAAAATTTGGGGGGGGGAGAACTTTATTTTTATTTTGTCAACATTGGTACATTCTGATTATCTGCATTCCCACGAAAAATTGAAAACTATTCATGACATTGGGAATTAGCAAAGGAAATCTATTTGGCTATATTAATAGCTCACTGACAAAAACATTCTGTCCATGAAGCATTATATGCGGTGAGAAAATTTTTTATGTACTGAATGTTTATATATTTGCAATTGCTGGATACTGTTTGGTGAAACAGGCATTAAGTTGTATTTAAGTTTGCATGTTCTACCTATTTATACATGCTTATTATGCATTACTGCATGCATACTCATAAATTCCGAAAGCTTACTGTATACTGTAAGTTGGAATTGTGAAAATAATTGGAAAATACTGAGCATTTTTTTTTTTTGTTATTCCAACAAAACTTGTTCCAATAAATTAAAAATGTACTCCTTTTATTTGTTAATATTGTTATGCTTATATTTCTCCAAACTTGGATTTTAATATACTGTAACTTTTTGAATTTTTAAACTGATCTGTTGTATAAGTAAAATATAATAAATTTTATGTCTCTCATAACATGTATAAACCCAAAATTCATGAAAATATTAAGAAACTCCTCGCAGTATCTTTTTTATTTCAAATTGCATTTAGTGTGTGTGAGAAGCAATATTTTGAAATATAAATATGTATTAAAGTTACATATGGAAAATTGTATATTATGTATTGTATAATTCAAAATAAAAACTATTATTATAATTTGAAGAATTTACAAAACTGCTGTTAAGAAAATGATTTTATTTTTGTTTGTTAAATTTTCTGAGGAATTTTGTGTTCATTTTCTATTATGCCAATAACAAGTTTTTATATCATATTCCATGTGATTTATTGATTATAAGTGCTAATTCTTTTAAAGTCTGAATAATAGTGAACTAATTTATTTATGAATTTAGTATATTTCGTGATTTTTAATTTGATTTAGAACTGATGCTTTTAATTGCCACATATGTTGTTGTCTTTTATATATTAAATTATAAATATGCAGATATTATACATTTCAGGATACATTGCTTGATGCAAGTTTCATTCTTTGATAAGTATATTAATTTATCGTGAAACTGAATACAATATTGGTTGAATCATCCTGAATGCAGTTATTGGGTAAATCATCTTCTTTACACAAGATCTTTTACAAAATAAAAAAGAAAGAATAATCATTAATAACTAAATTTTGAGACCACTGATTTGTTTAAAAAAAAAGACTTAAATTTTTATTAATTTGATTTTTGTATTGAAGTTTGAAATTAATGGTCAAGTATATTTAAAGTGTTATTAATAGTAATTATGCATGGCAATATGTCGTGTAAAATAATTCCATTATAATGTTTCTTTCAGTAATTCATTTCATAGTGAAGACAACAATCAGCTTAATTCATTTTTAATAATAGGTTAGGATAATAATTTAATAATAGGTTTAACCTGTTAGCCTCTTGCTTGTAAATTTTGTTTTTGTTCTGCTTTGTATTTCAATCATAATGCAGCAAAATGTGTACATACCTTGAGTGTAAATGTTCCTTTTATCGTATTATCACCCTTGTATAGACACTGACGGGACAAAACATTATGAGCACTGGAAAAATGTGTCCCACATTTTGAATCAACTTGAATGAAGGTTCGAAACAAGTATCTACGAAACTGAACTCCTGGTAGGTTTTTCACGCTCTGCCGTTAATTGTATTTATGCAAAGTGGATAAATGATGGTGGAATCAGCAGATGTCCACGTGTCATCAAAGAAAAAGGACTTTGGAGACTGACCCTGTTTGTACAGCAAAATTGGTGCCAGACCAAAGAACTGACCAGTGCTGTCTGGCAGCCACTGGAAATGGAATTTTCCAGCAGGGCAACAGCCTGTGTCACAAGGATTGATGTGTTGGAGTGGTTTGAGGAGGATAAGAATAAATTCCAATTAATATCCAGGCCACCTAACTCACCGGATCTTAACGCGATACGGCACATTTTGGATTTCATGGAGTGGTAACTCAGAGCTCAAGCATCACCATGTCGGAATATCTCAACTTTGTGTGATCACTGCTTAAACATTTGGTACAACCTATCTCCAGTCGTCTACCAAGAACCTGTATCCATGCCAAGGCCAGCTGAAGTTGTTATGCCGGCCAAAGTTGCACAATGTGCTATTGAGTAAGTGGTCATAATGTTTTGGCTCTTCAGTGTTGAAATATGCTTTGAAAAGTAATAATGTGGATTATATTGTTAAAGGATTGCAAAACATGGTAGCAATAGAAAACTTTTAAGTAAAGAACATTTAGTTTTGAGACGCATTAAAGAACATTATAATGAACACAATGAAAACTGCCTGCTATTATTTTAATCGTTTAATAATTATGTGAATAATATGTGGTTTAATAATCATGTGAAGAGTTTATAACAAGAAAAAAATATAAATTGTTATATTTTGATATATAAATGTCAATATAATTTGTTAATTAATTTCTTATATAAATTTTAATATATAACTTGTTACATAAATGTTAATTTTTAAGAAGGTTTTTAGAAATCAACTACATGTGCAGAGTTCTAGAAAAGGTTATATTTATGAACAAGAATGTCTATCCATTTAATGCTTTGATAGCAAGAAAAAAAATTTCTTACACTAACAAATCACTTCAGAATTTTGTTAAAAATATTGTCTGCTGCCTATTTAGATAATTAAATTATATGTAATTTGTCTGCAATTGGAGAAAATTGAATAAACAGAAAATATATTTCAAATATATTATGTTTTTGTTTTGTTTTTGTATTTAAGAGACATGAAATCTGAATGGAATTATAAAATACTTCTTATTCAGAAAAAAAAAATTATTATTTTAAGTATTACAAATGTTAATTAATTTATATTACATAGATGGTTTTTAACGTTGTTTGGTAGAGTAAGGATATTTTTGGAGACTTGGGCTAAAGTCTGGATAATGTGTTAAACAAATGGCAAAGTATCATGTAGAATTATGGAAGGAAGGAGGAAAAGGGAGTAAAGTATATAATTATTTCTGTTACTAATTTCAGAATACTTTAAATATTAAAATGATACTTGGTTTAATTATATAGATAATTTTTTTATTGTTTGCTTCTAGTACTGATGCTTCTGAAAAGCTTTTTAATACGCAAATATAGAATACCTCAAGCAAATGACACGAGGAAAAATTATATAGAGAAATATAGAAAGGAAGAGTGGATGCAAAGTCTAATATTAATTCTGCAATTAATTTCAGATTATATTAAATATTAGAAGTATAACTGGTGGACATTACGTGAAGTTGCAGTACTAATGATATTTCTGAGAACCTTCTCAAGGTCTGCATAATATATCAAACAAGGGGCATTCAAAAGTTTATATATATATATATTCGCGTGTGTGTGTGTATACGTACAGAAAAAAAAATCAAATGACACGAGGAAAAATAATATAGAGAAATATAGAAAGGAAGAGTGGGTGCAAATTCTAATATTAATTCAGCAATTAATTTCAGATTATATTAAATATTAGAAGAATAACTGGTGGACATTACGTATAGTTGCAGTACTAATGATATTTCTGAGAACCTTCTCAAAGTCTGCATAATATATCAAACAAGGGACATTCAAAAGTTTATATATATATATGTGTGTGTGTGTATATACATACAGAAAAAAAGATATTATGCAAAGAGGGTATGGGAGTTTTTGATATTTCATCTATAACTTTAGTACTGTTTCAAAAAAAATTGAAATTTCTGAATGTAAGTAAAATGTAAAAGTAACATCTTAGAAAACATGTATGTAGAGTTATACAAAAAGAGGGAGGATTATGTTATATATATAAATATGTACAGAATTTAAATAAATATATGTAATATTTAATTGTATCAATAATTAATTTAAACTAAAATTTGGAGGTTTATTATTTACTTAATATAAGGTAATGTGGTATGTTCTATAGCTAGAAAATTTTGTAAAGAAAAGTGTGAATTATGAAGAAAAAATCACTTTCAGTATATTTAAAAAACACTGATAAATTTATAAAATAATCTGTATTAATATAAAAGATTTTCTAATATGAAATTATCTAAGTGCATTTAGTTACAATATTATTAACGCGAATATCATTTTGAATTTCTTTAAACTGTAAAGGTAAAGAAAATATTTTTTCTCGCTAAATTAATTAATGGATTATTTATTTTGAGCCAAAAAAAAGCACGAAAATTCGAGTTTAAATTATCGCGACAAGTCAAAGAACGATTCATCTTAAGCCGTGTGTTTACGTTGCGGAGGGGGAAAATGTCTGCCGGTACCAAAGAACCGGCACATCACCAGAGGGGAAATTCTCGCCAACAGATTCCGTCGCCAAATCCCTTGGCGAATGTTCCCTTTTCGTTGTAGCGGCGTTGCAGACAAAGCGGATTGCATTACGTCTATGGAGCCTTTCCTTCTTTACATAGAGGTTCTTTGGCGTAACTACCAAACTTTTTTGGTTTTCTTAGAATTTCACTGTACGTCTCAGAATCTCAGAACTGGTATTGAAGAAAATTCAGGCCCTTATCAAAGTAAGTAGTGAATCTGCCTAATATTGAACAATTGGGGGGAATTCAGTGAGTACCCAGTATAGTTGCTATTAGTAGTTAAACAAATACAACTATTTGTAGATTTCTCGAATAAATCTTATATATGACGTAAGCATAGCATTAATTATATACAGCAAGAAATAGCAAACAATTGATGCACATATAGTTTTTGAAGTAATTTGAAGGTTTTTTAATGGCGGATATTACAGACATATACTTGAAATCCTGCTGTAATGGCTAGAAATGCGTCCTTAAAATGCTTCTCATATTCCTAATTTCATGCATGCTTAACGTTTTTCTTAAAAAAATTTCAATTTCCTTTATTTCACGGTTTAATAAAAATAACAGTAAATGCTGGAAATATCTTAATATTTGTCACTTATTTTACGGTTATGACACCCGTCGCTATGTTTCTCGAGGACAAGAATAATAAATAGGTCGGCTTACATCGAACCCTTTGGAATGAAATTGAATTAAATAATTTTAAAACCATAAACGAGAATTTAATATAAAACTATATAATATCTAATATAAATATCTAATATAAAACTATTTAATATAATAGCCTAATATAAAACATTGAATTTGTTCTAAGATGGTAGAGACTATATGTGTTCTTCTTCTGGAGCAGAAAACATGAAAAATCAGTTGTGACATCACCGGAAGGTAAACTATAAATCTACAAACTGTCAGTTTGTTGTACTAACTAGTAACGCAACAAGTGCATACACTAGAGAATGCGGTAATTTCTTGCAAGATGACGGTATAGCTCCAGTTTGTGTGTTGTCTATCCAGCATTATGAACGTTATATATACTTCCTTTTCAACTGTTTATTTTGAAGTTCATTTGTAGGTTGACATAGTAATCCCATTATGCCCATGAACACTATTGCAACTTAAGTCATATACAAACTCCTTTTTCTTCATAAGGATTATTAAATCTAAAGTACCAACTGACCAAAGAAACCATAAAAAACTGTAGAATGAATTTTTGTCTTATCTGAACTCCTACATAAATGAATACAACTAAAATAAAATTCAAACAAAAATATTTATTAACATGTCAACCTGATGGTTGCAGAAAGGGAAATCAACAGATGCAAAATTTCCCCTATCTTGTGGGTAGAATAATAGCTTCTCAACACAAATTTAAAATAAACTGAATGTAACTTACAGTATTAACAGAAACTAAAACTTTGGCCTCTCTGATTAGTCACTGGCAGAGAATCAGAGCAAGCAAATAATTTGCATAAGACAGACAGCAGAAGGTAAGGCGTTTCGAGTACGTACTCTCTATTTAGCACAGTTTCATTAAAGAGTCATAAGTCAAAACAATTATGAAAGTTTTATTTAACAGGCAATAGAGTTTTGCGTAACTTAAGTAGAAAACAAATTAAATCAAAAGCCTTAACAGACATTTAAAATTGAAGAAGCTGATAATGAACTTAAATAGACTCATCCATCAGTCATAAATATCTTTCCTTTCAGCCAATAGTTGCAGGAGTATATCCCAAGATGGAAGGTAACATTGCTGAAAGGAAAAAAAAATGAGTGAGTGATACTCTGGCTCATGTATAAGGCAGGCAGGTACAAAGTAGGTATAAGGCATAGGGTGAATCCTCTCTCGCCAGTATAGCTAAGCGCAAGTTCATTTTTACGCTTTTCAGATTCATTATGTAATTGTTGTTTCATTTAACAACAAGTGGAAAATAATAATTTTTAAAGCAACATATTAGACACACTGACTTATTCTAACACTAACTCTTATTTAATACGTTAATTCAATATGGTTTCTAGAGGAAGTAGAAGAAAAGTATAGAGAAGGCAAAATAGATGGCTGGTTAACCTTACAAACTCATCTTGATGAACTGTCAATTGGTTAACAGAATGCATTATAGAGTGAAGAGGCCTGAGCAAGAAAATGTTCTAGCAATTATTTAGATAACTCTGGTTATTAATATTCCCTACCTTCTATCACTGTTAGAATCTTATAAACTTTAGAAACCGATTCCTCTTGTTTAAGATCTGTATTGATTTTATTTAATCACATTTTAAGTGCAAAATTTTAGAGTTTTATAATACAAGATTGTATCTAGCAGAAGGTCCACCATAAAAGTCAAATTTAGCAATGAAAACAACATTCTCGCAATAAATATAAATATAAATCTTATGAGTAAGTAATTTTCTTATATTTTTATTTAAAAAACGTATTGAAATGCCATTAAAAGAACTTTTCATCACTTATGAAAATACCTTTAAATGGAAAATAAAAGTATTTCGAAAACCAAATGTTTTCCCTACTTTTTACATCCAGTTTCCTGGAAATAATATCCTAATGAAATTCTTAACCACAGATCTAAGAGTATGTGTACTTCCTTTCCATACCTGGTTTAACGAAAATCATCATTAAACCAGGCGTCTCGTTCATAATATTTTTTAAGCTGAAGCAGATCAAATGTTTTTTCAGTATCTTTTTAAACAAGCTACCGTATACATTCAAAGGTATTTCTCTCTTCTTTCCGCATGCCTTCGTGATGTAATTAGAATCATACTTACGCGTATTTTAGAGGTCCAGGATTCGAGTCCTTTCAAGGGCACTGCACATGTTTCACATCTCTTGCTTCAAAAGAACCCTAAGCAAACATACTTGATGCGTATTTGAGAGGCTCAGGGTTCGAGTTCCTTCTACACATTTTTCACGTATCCTGCTTCAAAATAACCTAATGACTCTACATCCTTAACAGTAAAAATCAAAGATCTGTTCCTCCTTTCTATACCTAATTTTCTGAAAATCACCATAAGTTGGAATTCTAATCAAATGTTCTTGTTGAAATAAATAAAATATGGCAAACAGAATTCATAAGCCTCCCTCTCTTCCCAAACCCTTCTGTTTAAGTGCTTGATGTTTTGAAAGGTGCATTCAAATTAAATGCTTGTGAAAAAATCATGAAGATTAATTGTGACACAAAAAATGTTTAGCCCGAGGTGTAGCAAAAACAGTTTAACTAAGCGAAGTTAAAAATTACATTTCTGCTATTTAAGCAAATCATTCTGATGCAGGGAAAACTTTGCTGAAGAATATATCAAATATATATGTTAGCTCTGATAATACAAAATTCAGCTAGAGAAATTTATTCCAGTATTTACAGTCGACTAACATTCGAAATACGATTTCTACAATTTTTCCTCAACATGTCGGTTGCAGCAGCCATTTTATTTTCTGCGGAATAAAACCTCCATTTCAACCATACATTTTTCTTCTAAACCTAATCCTTGAAAAATTATTTTAATCTGAATGTTTCTATTCATTATACTGAGACATGTTAGCAGCTCTTCAATTTAGTTCAACTCTGAAATATATAATTTCATAACCGACATATAACATGTCGTATACAAAAGAATAACTATTATTAACGTATCGTCATAAAATCATAAAGATTAACATATTGTGACAGCCAAGTTTTGTATAATTCTTTTTCCTTACACCCAGAACATTTCATTTAACAAAAAGTGGAAAATAATAATTTTTAAAGATACATGTTAGACACGGAGCAGGAAATAGTCAATAAAATTTATTATCTATTAAATTATAAAAGATGCCAAATTACGCTGGTGACTGGATTGATAAATCAATTACAACAAAGCACTCAATGTTATCTGCTATTGCAAACTTTCTTTCGTGGAGAACTTTCTAAGGGACACTAACTTTTGTATGCATGACAAAATCATGAGGACATCCATTTATCAGCCTAATATTTGAGAGGAAACATTCCTGTTTATCTACAGATGCAACCTGCTTGACCAGCAATAAGCCCAGTTGGTTATAATAATCTAAGAGAAAGCCCCTCGCAGAGACATTAGGTTATTTAGGAGCAGGAGCTATGAAAAATGAGCAATGCCCTCGCCGAGACTCGAACCGCTGACCTCTCGAATACGCGTCGAGCGTGCTGACCACTACACCACGAAGGCATGCCAAGAAGGCGCAAGAAATGCATTATAACCTGAGCATGAATTTCGCAGTCTGAACGATATTTCCGCATATATATGTATTTAACAACAGTTTTTGTTTGAAGTATACTACATTAATACATCTTCAGTCTTTCTGACAATGGTGTACATATGTAAAGACAGTAAGTGTGTCTTTCGACGTTTACGTAAACTGTGGTTAGACAGAGCTTCACAGCATGAAATGGGGACTTTGAATGTATACGGTAGCTTGTTTAAAAAGATACTGAAAAAACATTTGATCTGCTTCTGCTTAAAAAATATTATGAACGAGACGCCTTTTTTGTATGAATGAAAAAGATTGCAATGAAATTGCTTAAGTCATGAACGAGCTATTTAAATTCAGAGGTAAAGCTAGAACTTTTCCGTTCGTTCTTAATATATTGCAAACTTTGAGGAAAGTAAATTTCTTTTCTTTGAAACTGCTCCGTCAGGCATACAAATTCCATCAAAATACTTCCCTTATACTTTGTGCTTTTGATTAATGAGTTCGTCAAATGCAGATCGGCTAAATAATTTGACACATTAAATGAATTGTAAATTATAAAAAAATATCATACATGTACAGGAATTCGTAGTTTGTTTTCTAACGCCTCCGATAAGTCTTAAGAACAAATCGAAAACTTGCATTCAGATAAATTAATATGTTTTAATAGATGTTTTATTCTTCAGCTGCCTACCAAGAGAAGTTTTTAAACTTTATAGCAGTACCGAATTAAGAAATGCATGCCTAACAGTTAAACGTGACAGAAGGAAATAAATTTTGTTGATTTTAGAATCATTGATTAGAATAATTTCTGTATCGGGTTTTGGTGTTATAAAGTTCATAAGAAGCTCTCACAGACTCTTTTAATAGAGTAATGATTATTGTATATTTAGAATATAACTTTAGAAAAGAGATAGTAATTATATATAATATGTAATAATTTTAGCAAAGAGACATTACATATATGTGCCATGTAAATTAAATAATAAAATTAAATTTTGTTAACAAACTCGCTGAATAAAACAGCACAAACGTAATCATTGAAAACGTTCGAATACAGTATAAATATCAGAACTGTATTATGAAAGCAATTTTCACTTATTCTTACTCCATTCAACCAAATAATTAAATACATGCTGAAGGAATCGCATTTCTTAATTGCCTCTGAACGCTTTAAAGGAAGTTAAAAAAAGTATATAGTTTTTATAGTAATCGATTAACTACATTTAATTACAGGCAAGGGTAGCAGAATCGATTTTTGTGCATTTTTAAATAGAGTACTGAAATAGTAGCATTCATGATTCTGTTTAATTTTTGAATACAGGCTCTGTTGATGAGTTTTTAAATCTAAATACCTATTTTTTATAGGAAAGGATTTCGTTAAGAACACTTGAGGTATATTGCATTAAGTACATTTATTACTCTCGTAAAACGTTACTCACATTCATTGAAATACTTCTTGAAGTTTTAAAGAATTATATATAGAGCAATATAGAATGAGAAGTATGTGAATTAAAATGACTAGAAATTCTTCTGTATCAGAATATATTTTGATATTTAAAAGAATACATATCCCCGAAAGAAAATTTCTTTTAGTTTGCTAATTGGATGCAGATGAATGCAGCTGTCAGATTGATGAGAATTTTTGGTTATCAAATTAACAGTAACCAGCTGCTGCACTCTTCACTATTTGTCCTCGCATTCCCTGACAGTTTTTTATCATTCAGTTTTCTTGTATCCCCATAAATGCTAATAAAATTTAGATAAGTTTACTCAATGCTGTAAATGAGAGTTCATTACTTCTTGAGGTTAATATTTGCTTTGATTTGTGTGTTATTTGTAGTCAGGGAACTTGTTTCGTTAGGTTTCTGATTATGCATTATTTCGCATTAATTGCTCTTTTAATATTCCAAGAAAGCACGTTTATCCAGATCGGTCTCACTACAGGACTCGAATCTGAGACTACACTGGTGTGCAAAAATTAAGGGCGAAGTCGAAAAATTAGCATATCAGCTGAACGAAGAGGCAGAGCGGACAGTAAGACCAATCAGGAGATTAAGTAAGGTGATGTACGGTAGCACATGCGCAGATATTCAGGTAGACGTAATGGGGAGTGTCTGAGTAGTATAAAGCATGTTGTCGGTGTAAGATCAGTATTTCTGGCAAAGAGATTGCACGCCGTATAGCAGTTAAAATCACACCGAGTTGCTGCCTCAGCGAGAAATGGCGAATAATCAATCTGTTAGACGACATCTGGATGCTTTTACCCGAGGTCGAATCATTGGGAAGTTGGAGGAAGGCCGCAGTATGACAAGTGTGGCTGCAGAGTTCGGAATTGTTCACAGCATCGTTTCACGACTTTGGAGACAATTTCAAACTACAGGAACAGCTATTCGGGTGTTTAGTAGTGGTCGTCCACGAGGAACCACACCCGCAGATGACCGGTATATTGTATTTCAGGCCAGAAGAAACAGGCGGCAGACAGCGGGAGAAATCGCTAGACACACGACACAAGCGACTGGACGACCGATATCGCGTTTTACCGTGGCCAGAAGACTGCACGGTGGTGGTCTGTTTGCACGACGCCCTGTACGGTGTGTACCTCTAACGCCTGCCCATCGGAGAAGGCGTTCTCTGTGGTGCCGGGAACACCGGAATTGGAGAGACAATGAATGGGGACGAGTACTCTTTACAGATGAGAGCAGATTCAGTCTGAGTAGCGATTCTCATCGCATACTCATCTGGAGAGAGCGGGGAAGCCGCAATCATCCCTCGAACATCATTGAAAGGGACAGGTATGGAGGTGGCGGTGTTCTCGTTTGGGGAGGCATCATGCTTGGTAGTCGTACAGACCTTCACATCTTCGACGCAGGTTCAATCAACGGGACCCGTTATTGTAACGAGATTCTTCTTCCATATGTGCGTCTTTTTAGAGGCGCTATGGGTCCGCAGTTCCTTTTCATGGACGACAATGCACCATGTCATCGCACAGTAGCTGCCGAACAGCTCTTAGAGAGTGAGGATATTGAACGTATGGATTGGCCGGCACGATCTCCGCATCTCAATCCCATCGAGCATGTATGGGATTTTCTAGGCAGACGCTTAACATCTCGTACCTTACCACCAGTAACGATTCCGGAGCTTCGATTGGCGATGCAAGACGAATGGACAGCAATGCCTAAACAACTCATTGACACCCTGATTCTTAGCATGGGCAGACGCTGTGAAACCTGCCTAGCAGTCAGAGGAGATCATATTCCCTATTAAAGACCGGATGTTTCTTGCTGGACACCCATCACAAGGATGTTTCGGCCTTCAGTCGCATTGCGCTCCATGCTACTTTTTCAATGAAGCTTCTTTTTATCCCTCTGATTTCTCTTTTAGTAAGTGTTGCTTACATTACTCATGTCCTTACGTATTGGGGATCTTACGGTATTAAATGTGTTGATTTGGAAAGTTTTTGTACAAAGTTATATTGAAAAAACCTTCTCGTCCTTAATTTTTGCACACCAGTGTATATTAAGCAGTGCTTAGTAACCATACCGGCTGAGCTATTAGTAGGTTGTTTAAAGGTTATCTTTGATTCAATAAGTAAATGATTTAGATATGAGTATTCTTCTCCAAATCTTGAAAAAATATTTGTAAGGCGATTGTTTCAGGTTTCTGCATTTTATCAATGTAACGTTTCTTTTTATTGGTGTTATCACAGCACATTTTCTAACACAACCGTTGAGGAGAAAGTTCTGAAATTCGTCTTTGCAATTACTTTGCTTACATTAGAAATTCAAAAACTGCGCCTCAGAGCAGTAAAACGCGTCTGATGAAAAACATTTGGGTAGCTTAACTTCAAATATACACTATAATACCTGGAAACATTTCTGGAAGCTTAATTAATTTCTGTTAGCTTGTTATGCTGATGATACGGCGGTAGCCATGAGCTCTATCTAGCCCAATAATGTCATCTCCAAACTGCAGCATTTTGTTTTACATATTGCGGAATGGTGCAAGAAATGAAGAATCGATACAAACGCCAAAGTCATTTGGGGGAATTGTGAACAGTGTACATAATGCAAATTATCCAGAGGTTCTCATTAAAAAAGGCTCACGTGGACTTGTCACAGTAAGCACGTCATAGGAAAACTTGTGTTATCGCCAATCAGCTTTCTGTACTCACAGGAAATTACTCTGGACTGTCTCTCAACAAAAAGAAAAGGATATACGTATGCAATATAAAGCTAATTCTATGCTACACATCTGCAGCTTACGCGTCAACCTCAAAAGCAGACTTCTACAAATTTCAGGTTATTTCAGAATAAGATTCTGAGAAGAATTGTAAACGCTCATTGCCTGATTGGAAACAAATTGATCCATGACGACTTGAAAATCATCCCTATAGTGGACCATATTGCTAAACTTAATAAGTGTTTCTTCAACGCTGGACTTAGCTGTAATGCTGCAAAATTTTCAGAAGTTCTTAGTTACCAAATCATTCCAGAAGATAATTTGATGAGACCATTTGTATTCACATGCTTACAGACCACACCTTAGCTTTGGCTGCCGACTTTTACTCGATTTTTTGCGCGGCGTGACTTCTGTCTCTCGTCGCTTTCCATGTGATTGTTACACATGCAGTACAGGAGACTATGGTCATAGTACTTTTACCTTTCACTCCCCATCTGTCTAGTAGTGTGTTTGAAGTTTAAATGAACTCATATTAGTGTTAAAGCCAATGGTTGTAATGTGCTAGCCCTGCACCTAACACTGAATAACATTCCTTATACTAAAACAAAATGCATTTCTCATAGAAGAAGCTTTTCAAGATTGAGAGATAAAATATTGGGTCTGTCTGACGGCATACTTTGTGGGAAAAATCAATTGGGTGTAATATTTTATGTTACGTATGAACAAGCGTTAGCGTTACCGAATATGTTTAACAATTTATAGCTGATAAAATTAATAAAATGTACATTAACAGAACTAAAGAAAAAAGCTGCTTCACTCTCTAGACTTTGATACGTCTTTTGACACAAATAGTGTTTGCTTTATTTGGGCTTTCGAGCTAATTCTATAGCTTAGTTAAGTTAAAAAAGAACTACTGAGATAGAAAATAAATGCTGTAGCTTGTACAGTATTAGAAGTCCTTTTGTTCTGTACTAGACACTAGCTTTTTGCAGCATAACCTGGAGCGAACTCGAATTTCTCACGTGATGGAACAATAATATTTGCCTCTAGGAGGTGTTACAAAGAAAAGAAGAAATAAATTGAACGAAAGTTTCTGTTTGATTCTTAGTTGATTTTAGAGAAAGCAAAATTCTATATTCCTGTTTTTTAATACTAAGGGAAACATATTTAACCTCTGCTTCAATCAAGATTTGAGTCACCTATTTCAACTGTGTCAAGGTAGCGGTCCGCGTGCCATATGCTGCCCACGAAGACATTTCAGCTATATACGTATTTGTTGCAAGAATAGTATTATATTCAAGATTTTAGTTGTTTAATAATTTACGTTTAATTGTTATCATTTCAGTTAATACAAGCGAACATAAATAATGCATCAGAAAATTTATAAATGGATGTAATTTTTTCACAATTCTATATGAATCTTATTCAAAGATTTGAATATACATATCTTAACTTTTTTCGTTCTTGTCAAAAATAAATGAAATAGTTACGAATTTTTGCATTAGGAATAATATTTCGGGGAATACATTTAGCTGTGAACAGTTTTTTCCCAATTAAAAAATAAATAAGAAAAAAACCATTGGTAGATGAGCATCTACAATTCTTAATGAAGATAATTTCTGGTAATATGTCTCAGAGGCTACAAAAGTTTTAAAAATCTAACCGCCGCCAAGTGTCAAGCTATAGTAAGGAATAAAGAAATTTATAGTTATTTACATACAAACATAAGTATTTTTAGTTATGCGTCGAAGAAAAATTTTAATAAAAGAGAGAGAGACTAGTTTCATTTATTCTCAGGTTTTCTCTCATTTAATAAATTTTCTCTTATAACTTAGAAAGTTCTCATAATTTGCTTATTTTTAAATTAAATTATTTAATGATTAATTAAACATGTTAGAATTTGAAAGAAAGCTCATTCTCAGAATTTAATATTGAGCTGATAACATATTCGTATCGCAGTGTGTAGCTAAAACAAGTGTGTTATAGCTACCAAACTTTAGATTTCATATAGAAAGTAAATGTACATTTAAATTTTTCATCTTTGCAATTTTATGTTTACTGTTCATGTATTTGTTTTGATAACGTTTTACTTTGTTAGTAAAATTTTGCTTTCTTAGTAACTCTTTACGTTGTTAATAACTTTTTAATTTGTTAGTAAATGCAGCGACTGCTGTGTTTTTTAAGCCCGAAACGAATCAAATAAAACGCTTAGGAATGCACAAATTGAATAAAAAGTCATGACAAAAATATAAAACGCATTAACGGGGTTGAAGATCAGGCAGTAAATCTCTTTCTTCGTAGACAATTCTAAACCGACAGGTGTACCAGAGAACAGAGGCTCCATTACCTGTCTGACTAAATCGCCTGCCTCACATGGATTATAGCCTCTGCCTCCAAGCATTTATTTTACAAAGCAAAAGATACATTGACAAACGAGGCCTTCCAAGACATAGATATGAGTCTGTTATGCAATTGTTATTACAAATCCACTTTTAAAATTTAATAACACAATGAAAGAAATATGTTGATAAAGTCAAATACTTCAACTTTAAAAAAATCATTTGTAATGTTACAAATATACTACGTACTAGCGAGCAGGAGTAACCCTGTCTTTTAACACCAATTTAAATAGTATAGTTAAGTTTATCCATAGCGATAGAGGGTAAACTTACAATACTAGACTAACGCTACAAAAAATCATATATATATATATTAAATAAAGAGTCAGGTACTTCAAGCGAGGTCCATATTTTTATATTAAACTACGATAATGAGTGAAATTGAGCAACTGTCTGACGATTACCTTTACACTCAACAACAACATAGTCATACCTAACTAGCCACTATTAGTAAAACAAAATTAAAATAGCTAGAAACCTTGTAGGGTATTCATTACCTACGGAATGAACAATAGCAGTACTACAAAAGTAGCTCGAAATTAATATGAAGCATATTTAGCAGATTATTCGTCTCGATAGTATTTATCAGTTAAACTAAAATCGGAAGACAACGGCTAATCCAAAGTTTACGTGCATTTGACGTGCTTATGAAACGTAGCATTTATTTTAGCTGTAAGAATCAGGACTGCTAAGAAACGACTGTAAACGAAAACTGATAATCTATTTGTGTCTCTATTCATTGTTAAATGGCTTCAAGACTCTTGTTTTGTTCACTATCAGAAAAAAGAATCGCTGTAAATTCCATTTCTAGCAAGCACTAGTATCAAAAAAGAGGAAAGAAACAATGGAAGATTAGAAAAATTTCCATGAATGTGGTCTTTTCAGTATATCTTAATTTACCAGTATACAAACTTTAAAATTTCTAAAAATCCAAATTTATTTAAAAACAATAAGCATTTCAGAAGGGTCTTGCACCTAAATTTCAAATTATCTTACCGAGAAATAAAGATGCACTAAAAATTGGTATGTTGGGGTAATTTTTAAGAAAGACTAACATTCGTATGAGGTTTTACTTATGTAAAAAGGAGACAACATTTCTGTCTTGTTTGAGCATTTAAAGAATTTTTCCATGTATCTATAAATAAAGATGCATTTTACTCATTTACTATCCTATTATTCACTGCAAATAGCTTTCTATGTTTAAAAGTATTTTTCATTTGTCTTGAATTATAGAATATTAATAGCATGTGAGAGTTGATTTTGATTTCTCTGATTTAGTCCTTCATTTATAGTTAAGCCTATGTTTAATTTAAAGGAAGGTTCAAAAACATTTTCACCTTATATACGCTGGCAAAAAATGTCTTCACGCTTCCTTAATTAGAATTTAATTAGTTGTAGTAGGGACTGAGCGTCATATAAAAATTGTTCCAAAAATACAGACAAAAAACTCTTCCATTTATTAAGCCGAAAAACATCAACACAAATACATTAAGCGCCAAAAAAGTATATTATAAATAGCAATTAAAGACAAAGTGTCCAAGATTAATGTGCCAGAAAAGGCATCGAGACATGAAGAAAAGAGTGGAGGGAAAACATTTCGTTTGAAATTTCTTTTCGCCCGCCTTTTGCATTGAAACAGAATTTTACTAATTACTACGATTTAGATAGCTGGAAACAGGATGAAAATTAAGGACAAAATTCTGTCGGTAACAGTATATGGATGGATACTTTCAAAAATGAATGCTTGGAAATGATTTTAAGTGCTGTACTTTGAAATCTGGCCTGTTCATAACCTACACAATTTCACTGAAGGACTATAACCGAGCACATTATTAGCATCCATAACAAGTACTGCAATTAGTGAAAATAGAAAAATCTCTACTGATATTTAAAAATAAATTTGCATATTATATGATAAATGCTTTCAGATGGTACTCCTAAATTACTGGCTATAAGTATTTAGGATAGAATAAGTAATCATTGATAATTTTAAAAATTATTTCTGATACCTGTACGTGTATTACATTACATGGTTTAGGATAAAAAAGAAGTAGAAAGCTGTTGTAACTCAAAAATGACGTTGTATGGAAAATTACGGGTCTCGGGTTTTTATCCAGACTATGTAGGCACTGTAGTTCATTTTCTCTCTCTTTCCTTAAGAAAATCTAGCGAAACCCAGGCTTGTGTAGTATAATCATCACTGCGGGCTTTAGATGCAACAATTCCATACAAGACCTTTGAATTCTGAAATTCATGAAAGCCTTTTTACATCTTTTTGTTTCAGATACCTAATGTAGTCCTCGTTGTTTCTCTTGGTACATGCTGAGGATAATTTAACAGCTTCTTAGTACATTCTCACGAGTTTAGAATTTGCAGCATTTCTTTACGTAGATGGTGAAAGCAAGGTCATGTGTCGCCAGCATAATGGCTCTGTTAAGCATCTGACAAGACTGTCTACGTGATTACGGTGTTAACACCGTCAGACCGTTAACTGTCAGATCCCAGAATATTGTTTAATTTGAAAGCCGATGGTATTTCATTGGATGTAACAGGCTTAAACAGAACCTATTAAAAAGGGCTGAAATTTGGTTTCTGTGGGTTAAGCAAGTATAGTGAACGCTACTCCAAGACACTACATGACATATGTATACTTCAGCGCTGTGAGGGGTAACAGAATGTATCCTTAAAAATTAAAGCCATTTGTTACTAGTATGATGATATTAGTCAGATTTTAGGCAAAATATTTATACATTTGCTTTAAAACATTTTAGAAACATTTAAAGAAAATTGCTCTACCCCCCCCTCTTGGTGGATATTTCCAGGTTCTTAGTTGTATTTCCAGGATTACCTGAAGCTAAATTGAAAGACGACTTTTTTCTTTTATAGATATAAGGAAGTAAATTAACAAAGCAGAACTTAAATAAATGGATGACAATTAAAAAAAAAGTTTGGCTAGGATTAAAAGGTTATATACGGAATGCCTGCGAAATTCATAAGATTTTTATTAATTATTAATAATAGAAAATTATTCCATAAATTACAAAACGCACTATAAACTAGAATTTTGAAGCTGCTGAAGGCAAAATGTTTACTATGTTTTATATTGTATTTACATTATGTAGGGTTAGTGCATTTATAGTGAGACATACAATTTCAAAGCTGAAATCTGAGATTCAAAGTCACACATAGAATTTAAAAGCGTAACAAGTGGTTGGTTGATAGTTTTACCAGTTTTCTCACTTAACTACTATCTCAATAACCTACTAAGTTCTGAGTTTAAGCGTGTTTTCCAGAAATGTTAGGAAAAGCAGTTTTTTGTCTAATTCGTACTGCTTACTTTATGAGGTAAATTTCCATCGAATGCTTTTTTACTTTAAAATGAATCTTTTTATACTAAAGTACCATATTAAGTTTTAACTGCAACTCTCAGTAGTTTGTATAATATGATTAAAAGTCATAAAACACATATTTTATTAATTTTGAAAGAAGGGCTCCTTACAGATAATTTTTAAAAAAAATTGCAGTAGTGGGCACCTGATCCATTGTTGGCATAGTTTAAAATGTATGCTGTTTTTGAATCCTAATTTAAGTTGTTATAAGTCTTCTTCTGACTGATAAAACTTGAAGTGGGTCATGTGGGCCTTGCCCCTACAGCACAACCAAGATTTAGTCGTATTGATATGTTTATTATATTTTATTGTAAGATAAGAAATGAAAGAAAGAAGCATGGTTTGCAGAAAAAGTGCTGAAAGAGGAAAAAGCGGGAAGATGCAAAATATAATACTCCTCTTCAGGAGTTAAGCAATAAACTTCAACAGCAGAGTTTAGAAAAGAAAGTGAGAAATCAAACCTAACTCTGCAAGTGCATACGTACTTTGCTTACAACGAATTAAGTAAAAGTGATTTTTCTGTGGGTAAAAATTATATCGAATGCTGCTTTTCTTGTTTCAAAAGAAACACATATATGTAGTGTAACAAATATTTCAAAAGAAGATAACGTTCTAGAAGAAAATAATATGAGACACTTCTAAAAGGTCGTTTTGGTATCAAAATTCAGAAGGCCAAAATTTAACTACAACTCAAGGAATGATGCAAGAAGTTTGCACAGTTGGTTTCTAGAGTATAATACTTATTTAAAATACCACAAACCAGAAGGTGCTTAATTTAATCCGTGGAGGTTTTAGTTGTGATGAGACTGATTTCTTTAAAATACCAAACCAGGGAATCCAACAAGAAAGCGATAAAAAGTTTCTTACTACTGGAGAAGCTGTCGAAAATTTTAAAATTTGATTCTTGTTTGTTATTTTGTGTAGCTGCCAACTCGCTGCAACAATGGTATTTTGTTGTTAAATAGGCTAGTTAGTTTAGAACTAATAATAGCTAATAAGTTTAAAACAATGGTTTTTAGTTTAATACACATCGATACTCTTATTTTACTTCTCTGCAGTGAGGAATTAATCAAGCCTATTGCGGGAAACTATAATGAATATGTTTTTGAATATGCTGAAATGAATCAACTGCATCAGCATAATGAGTTGAATTTATTGGAAACAGTGCACACAGTGTCATCGAATACAATGAATTTTGAGGCATCCAAAGATACATCTTTTCCATTCAAAAGAGCTGTTTCCGGGCTATACGTAAAAGCTGAAAAAAAAGGAGAGAGAGAAACGAAAAGATGCTTTTTTGATTGTTATATCTTCCCAAATGTTTCAATGTTTTAAAAGGATGTATTCAAAATATTAAAGCTGCAGAATCAACTGAAGAAAAATTGATAAAAAAGAATGAAAACAGAAAAGGGAGAGGAGAAATAAAACCAAAAGTGTTTCGTCTGGGTTTCCTCCTTTCTTATTCGAAGCTTCTGTCTCATGAAGAGCAAGCAGGGTGATTCATTTCATTTGTTGATGATGAACCGAATGAGACATGAGAATTTATTCTGAAAACATCTGCAGTACAGAAGGAGAAATTTATATATAGGTCGCGCTTGGGAGCGAAAAGAAATGCACAAAAATATAGCGTAAGATTCAAAAAATAAAAAACAGTGTAATATGTGTTCAAGGACTAGAGACACCAAAAAATAATTACATCTGTTGTCAAGAAAAGAGAGTTTTTTTGTATAACTATTCCTGATATTATTGCAGTGGTACTGTACCAGAAATAGGAATAAAGATCGGCATCAGATGGTCCCCGTTTTAGAAAAACAAATACGCTTTAGAAGAAAAGAAAGAAGAAAAAAGAGAAATTATTAAAAAAACAAAGAAAAATTATTAAATAAGTAAGATTATAACTCTCATAATTCCAAAAAGTTTTCGTAGACTAATTTGTTGTGCTGTCAATGCATTTTGATATTTTTAGCTTTATATCAATTCCAATATATATAGCAAAATGTAAGTTTCATCTTTGTAATCCTTATACATATTTCAAATTGTTAATTTTGTCTTATCAATTTTTATATATTTAAGTAGTACGCATCAGATTGGCTCTCTATTGATAGATGCGTTAGATATTTAGTATGTCTACTAATGGAATATAAAAATATTGAGAATTTCAATGTTTTGGATAACTTTAAGTATTTTGTTTACGATGTGATGTAATAATTAGAAAAATAAGAATTTAGACGATAGTAAAAATATGTCAACTTTCTTTAATATTTAGCTGAAAATTGACTGAATGCCCTTAAGTGGCCCACTAATCGTACTTTACCCTGTTTCTGAGGAACTAATGTTAAATTTTCAAAAGGAGAAAAATTAAAATTTACGTTTTTGAGACAAAAAGTCTTAAAAATTTATTTTAGAAAGGAATATGTTCTTTCGTAGCGTTAGGTATGAGTTTGTTCATCTGAATGAACAGTAGAGAACAAATACACCTTAATTCGTATTACAAAGTTTTACAAATTATTGGACAAATGAGTTTTTAAAAAATTTATACCATATGACAACTTAAGTAGTTCCTGAAAAAATTCAATAGGATTGACGTTTTATGATCGCATCGTGAACTGCAAGAAAGAGAATGACTAGAACTGTTTCATGAATTTGATTTTTCATCCCTCTTTATAATGAGACAGCAACCAACTGCACAATATTCACCTGACATGTCGACCAAGAACATCATCTTTTTAGATTTCTATGAGGAAATATATGTAAAGCAGCATGTCTTCTAAAAGAACCTTAGCTCTGATCATCACTAAACCGATTACATAAATATTTTCCAATAACACTGGATTACCTGTATTTTAGATTCACTCTAATGATGTGACTATAACTAATATAAGGTTTTATTCAAATTAATTAATTATAGTTTTATGTTAATTCTCTTATGTCTTCCTATTTTCTCCCGTCAGCCTTTACCAGTGTGCAAATTATTGGATACACAATGTGGGGTTTTACTTATTTAATTCAGTGTTCAATCTTTGAACCCCACAAACACTAACAAGCGAATAATCGCTTTAGTGTATGAACAAATACATAAGACTCAAGAAGGGTTAACTACCCTTTATTTCTCAGAATATTTACAATCAGTTCCTAACTTGGAACTTACACAAAGCCTCCACTTGGGCTTGAACTTAAATAATTATGAAATTAAACTAAACTAAGCTTACCTAAAGCTGAATAAAGATACAACCGAAGCTATCAAGATTCTAAGTAGTTGGTCCCTAAATCTTAATTAAATCGGCGAAACCAAACAAGGGCCTAAAGTATGGCCGAGCGTAGCAACGCTAAGAGAGACGTAGCCAAAGGGCAAACACGCGCTAGTCAGAAACTCAGACTCTCTCTCTCGAAGTCGGTGAAACATCGACTTACTCTTTACTCATTTGCATTAAATGCGTTTTTGAAATTATATTCTGGTAGGAAATTGTAAGCTGAAACTAGAAAGATAGGACAGGTGCATAAGCTTAAAATAACTGTCAATAAAACTAGGATAAACCTTACATTTTTAAAAGCTAAATTACGTATTATTTAGTTAGTTGGCAACCGTGACTTTTGTTTATCATCGGTCAATGCAAACATTTATCAGTGATCAACGTCTGGAAAGGTGAACTGTTGAGCTGAAATAGAAGTCAAGTTGTGTAAGATTATTTGATGGATAACATTTAATTTTAGAATAACGTAATAATTAGTCCAAATAAGCAAAAAATTATTGATGATTTTTGTTTTGTTGGAGCTTAGTCCAACATTATAAGAACGATGTTGTGGTGCTTGACGTGGCAATTGCAATGCTTGATCGAAAGAAGAGAACTCTGGATCAGAATCGGTTCTCCACTCCTCCTGCAGAAAGAGAGCAGATGTTATACTAGCAATTTCTGACTATTTGTAATACTTGTGCTCGTGAGAGCCATATGTAATAGATTGGTGTCGATTGCGTTTGTGTTCATAAAAAATAAGTTACATTGTTCTATAATAAAAGCGTATGGCAGACCATAGTTTGTTATTTCTTTATTAGATAATGTAAAATACTTAATTGACCCATGATGCTGGCGTCTAAAAAGGATTAATCCAAAGAGGACCGAGACAGACGCAAAAGGCATTAATAGTTTCAGTAACAATCGTTGGACATACAGAGAACTGCTAGATATGGCTACAGCTTTACAATGCTATGGATACAGAAAGATTAAAAACACTGAAGCTGTGATAACGAGATATGAAAATGAATTAAAGTCATAAAAATGAATGTTATTGAACAATGAACAAAGATGGTAAAATAGTCCAATTTCTTGAGGTAAGAGAAGTATTAAAATCTGGTTAAATGCTCGTAAGTGTGCCAGGCTCAACAACAGATACTTCCATATATCACTGTGAAGAAGCATGCTGAAGGGAAAGATTTAAAGAGGTCAGGTGATATTCGCGAGCGGTAGGGTATTGGAAGTTCAATGCTATGTATAACAAGTCTGCTAGTGATAGCCATATATAACAATCCGCAGAAACACTTTCTTATTCGTGAATAATAGCTTCAACTGTGTAAATATAAAAGCATGTTATAGTCCATCCACAGTTTGTGTTTCCTTCAATTAACAACATAGAGCGCTTCATCGACGCATCGTGTTCTGTTAATTTTTACGGCTTTGCTTTTCAATGCTGCACAGATAAAGTTACTTGTCCTTAAATTTAGGAGAGGATGTGTTAAAATATTTTTAGAGCTAGCAGTTATGAAATAAAGTACAAAGCGCCTGATGCAAGTGAAGAACTAGAGTATGGTTTTATTAAAGAAATGATAATTCATTGTAGAACACGATGAAAATGGTATCAGGAATTCGATAATGTTTGAAATGAGACTGTTGTGAAAATTATAAATACAAGCTAACGGCTATTATTAATCTGTTTAAAGGAAGAAACAATAGAACACGATCATTATAGAACACGATGAGAATGGTATCAGGGATTCGATAATGTTTGAAATGAGACTTGTGAATATTATAAATGCAAGCTAACGGCTATTATTAATCTGTTTGAAGGAAGAAACAAGCTGTAATACGTTAAATAGCTTAATCTGAAGACAATATACTGAATCTTAGCAAGACTGAATGAGCCCATATGTCATGCATGCAATTAATCTTTAAATGCTAATATGTTAACGTTAATTAAAGAGGCAAAAAAGCGAAATATTATGTAAACGGTTTTAGCTGAGTTGTAAAAAAACAAATATGCGATGTAGAGAAATGGAAATTAGAGTTAAAATTAGTACAAAAATCAAGTTAACTTCATTATCCTGCAGATAAAGATTAACATATCAAGAAATCTATCTAGTTTAAGGAAAAAAGAGTATGTTTATATTTTATAGATTTTTTGAAACAGCTTTAAAATGATGTTTATTTCACTTACCATCAGCAGTATTTTCAATAAAAACTAGAAAAAGGCATAGAAATAAAAGACTAATATATACAAGAGCTTGTTACAATTTTATTGAAGTATTTTGCCATTATAAGGTACATCATATGAATTCAATCAAGAAAGAATAGACGAATATCATTTTTTATTATGTTTTATGAATCATTATTAATTGAAAAATATAAATAATGACAACTGTTTTTTATTACAAGAATGCTATACATTAAATTAAAGTTATTTGACAAAAAATTCAAAATGGTCATAGCAGACTCAAATAAATCACCATATTTGATGCATACCCCGCTAATATTAGTCTGAATTAAGCAAATGTTTCTGAAATGCAGCTTCATCTGATTTCTAAAAATTGATTTTCAACTTTAGAAATAACTTTAAGAAACCAAAAATAGCATTTTACAGTTGGAAGTATGATGTATATCAATAAAACAATTAGTTTTTGTGTAGTTAATACTACTAATTTAAAATTATATTTAATACAGAAGAGGTAGAATTCAAAATTTCTTAGGCCATTAATGTTTCTTTGTACTTGATGTTAATAATTTAAAGCTGCAATGAATGCTATGAATTTAAAAATTATGCTATGGACATTGAGTATGTATAATATAGTTAGACTTGTCACTTACAGTTAACAAAGTCATATTATGAATAACATCGATTATTTATCTTTGGCATTAATACTTTTATAAATAAGCGCTATATATTTGCCTAACGTATTATAATGCAATAATTTTTTGTGCTTTTGCAAGCAATGCTCTTGCAAATGCAAGCATAACATTGACAATCACCAGTTCAGCCATGTCATAATAATAATAATAATAATAATAATAATAATATGAATTTCGAAGTTAAAATACTTATGATGTAATAGTCTAAATGAAAAGAAATTCATTTGAACGGAAGAAAAGTCATTATATACCTGTGAAAAACAGGACATCCTTACCAAAACTTTGTCCAGTAGTTGACAGAAAGATATGTTTCGATTCAAGGAAGGATTAAAAAAGTGAAATTTATAGGCGTTTTGACGACACAGCCACGAACAGGATGCCGATTAAAATTAACAGGAAGTAAAATTTGCAATATAATTAGAGCCATTAAAGTAAATCCTACGCTAAATGGACAAAAATATTGAAGTGAAGTTTCAAAGCACATTTTGCCAGTTCCGTTCGAAAGCTACTGAAAACATTTTGCATCCATAAACATTCCATTTCTAGCTGGAATTGACTAAAGTGATTAGCCTTTGCAAAGAAATATATTAATACGTTATTAAATTCAAGAAAGGGGTAATATTTTTAGATGAAATCAAATTCTGCATCATTTAGCATCAAAGGACACAGTCCTGCTTGAAGAAAACCCGGAACAGAGCTCAAGAAGGAAAATCACTTGTAATACATTGTGATGGTGACACAATGGTTCACAATGTAAAGTAGTCGAGCAGAGAAATTAGAATTTATTCAGTCTACAATGAGCAAATTACATTTAAGTGAAATCTGGAGTAAAGTGCTCAGACGTTAGGATATGAAACGATTTTAATTTCAAGAAGAGAACAACCTCAAGCTCACTGTCCAAGTTGTAGAGCTCTTGATGCTACATAATGAATCTAAGCAGCCGCGTACATGCCACAATCGCCCGACAGTATAATACGCAAAAGTGACCAATTAATGTCATTAAAAAAGAATACTCTGTAAGCTATTATCTCGCTCACTGAAATTAACATTTTCTTGCATTTAACTTCGATGTAAGAGGTCCGTTATCAGCTCAATATCCTGTTCATTTTAAAATTACGATTTTGTTCTTTTATTTTCATTTAAAAATTTTACTTGCATTATTTAAAGCGTATAAAATAAATAAATAAAATAGTAAAAATAATTAAATACAAATTACATTGATTTTCATAAAAGCCTTTTTTATTAGTTTTTTTTGCATAAATAAGATATTTTGACTGATCGTACATACACGTTTCTGCCAAGCATACATAAACGTGTCTGAGAATTTATTGATGAGTATTTGAACACATCAGAAGCATTCATGTTCTCAGTAATCACAGTAATCACTTTTGTGCCAGTGGCAAGGAATCTAGTCTCAGTTACTGGACTAGATGTTTATAGCGACATAACGGCTGTAATCATTTATTCAAATTAATTGATTAGAACTGTGCTAGCCAGAATTTTGTTACCTTTTTCTTGAATAATAAAACCTGAAACAATTTGTTTACGTATGATGAAGGCTTTAAGTGAAATTTGGTTTTGCAGAAATTTTATGATATGAAGAAAAAATAATGTTTTTGTAGAAATTGTATGCCGAGTTTAGCGGTTTTCTTTAAAGCGTTAGATCAAATTATTATAAAGCTGCTAATCTAAAATATAAGAAACAACAATGTTTATTCAGTAGCAACTTCCTAAGAAACATTTTAGCTCCGAAGTGAAAGCTAATGTAAAGAACGTCTTATGGAATGATTTAAATGTTTAACGTTTAAATGATTTAATTGGAAACCTTCATTGAGGCTGTAGATAACAATTTTCCCAAACAGTCAGATTAGATCACATGATATTACATACAGTATTTATTTATTTACTAAATGTTCTTCTTTCAGGACAGCTTATAGAAGGAATCACTAGTGAAACCGCCCCAGTTACTCTTTGAGAAATGAATGTAAAGCGGGGTATACACGTATATGTATTAAATACACTTTAAAATAAAACTCCAAGAAAAAACAGATTTACGAACTTTGCACGCTTGGATGATTTGTTTCAATAAACACGCAAAATTCAGCTAATAATTTCGAATAAGAAAGCACGAAAATGCTTATAAATAGTAATCTGGTCCATACAAGCGCTTACTTACTTTCGATTTATTAGCTGTTTGAGATAAAACATACCTTATTTGATAAGTAATGGCTGTCCATGGTACTTTCACATTCAAACATAAATATCTGCAGGTAGGTTTTATATGTATTGCTTTCATAGAACTGTAATGGTTTACGTGAGCAAAAGTCCGTTTTCTTATTTCCAGCTATTCAGAACGAAAGGAAAATCATTGAAGTATAAGTTTTTCAAGATTATGGAAAAGGTGTTGTAATTTTTCAGCATCTATATACTGTCTCATAAATGTAAACTCTTGACTTAAGAGCCAATATATTAAGAAAAACGTATAGATTGTAACATATGCATTTTTTGTTTTGAGTGATCATACCACAATTCCATTCACTAACTACAGGTTTTGAACTTATTTTAAGTAAACAAAAATGTGAAATATTTGTTTTATTTTTGATGTGGTACAAAATCTCATTATTTTCGTGCACCTGCAAAACATTTTATTGAAGAAGCATTTTAAGAATTGCCTGGAAACTGAAAATATAGATTTTACCATAGTGATCTAGTCTTTCGTTTTTTAGCAGTAATTTCTTAACTGCCTGAAAACTTTGATCACATACCATGGCAAAACATCTAAGATTAATACTTATTCTACGCTAAGCTATTATTAACTATTTAATCATGAATGCAAATTTGAGTTCAGAAATGTCTTAATCTTCAGCTCTCATTGACATTTATGCTCTTGATCTTGATATTCCTTGAGTTGCAAGAAGAATTCCAGGGTTATTCACATCAATCATGAAATTAAAATCGTAGGTGGCAAATTTGTAATTATCCTAAAGCTTATGAAGCATGTAGAGAGTTAATACAATTTTTATCCATTCTGTGAAATGATGCGTTCTCAGCTTCTGAGCTTTGCCTATAAAATCAGAAAACGTAATTGTCACTTACTATTATGAAATATTTAAAAACATTTATCATAACATTAAAAGATGTCACAAGACATAGCAAGTTAATTGGAAAGTAATGCCTGACTGAGATAGACAAAAAGTAAAAAAAGTGCAGCCTGCATTTAATTATTAATACATACCCGTCGTTTACTATTTAAACAAATATCTGACTATTTTTGAATCAAAGTTTCGATGGCCGTTTTGAAACATTCTTTTAGTCTATCATAAAATTATCATTTATTACAATTTTCGAGCTTTTGTTTATTGTGAAAGTTTTTGTCAACAAGTAAGAGGGGCGTAATAATTGAACTCTTCGGTGGAATCTAGCTTTTGTAAAGTCATACTTTCAGTTTGTGATTTAGTGTTATCCTGCTAAAGAACCACATTAGATTTTTTGATCAACGTAGATCGCTTAAAGATCGCTTAAAAATATCCTTATAAATAGTTATCTAACTGCTGACAATAGATATCTGCATTCATGGCATTGTTAAATTCTGTTGTTATTGTATTAAGTATTATTTTGACATTTATAGTTTTGTAAAAAAAGTAGTTCCAAGACTTTTATGAAGAAATATTTGAATATTAACTAAAAAAGATAAAAATTATGCGTGAAACAAATATTTTGGCTAAAATCTAGTTTTACTTATGCAAAATAGTTTAAAACTTCATGACGTTCTTTACTGATGTAAAAATAGAATTCCCCTTAATGGATAATGATAAAGGACTACGATGACAATGTGGCTAGAAAGAAAGTAAAATTCCTAAATTTTTAAGTCTTCAAGGATATTAAATTTTCAATTTTTGATTCTCTAACAAATGCAATACGTTTCTCATCTGCAGTAGTAAATTTTGACAAACATGGAATGTAAGAACACTGAAAAGGCGTGCAAGGCAACCTCTGGACTCTGTCTGCAAATGAAAAGCGTGGTGTATTTATGTTTGGTATTTAGAACGGGCTGTTGCTGTTAAGATCAAAACGCAATTATCATGTTCAAAGTTTTCAAATTTTTGACTAAGGAATTCAAGTTCATGATTTATATCGTTCAAGGCCAATGTTCCCCCTTTTCAGCCCAAGAATAATTTTGCTAAAATAACCAGGCTTTGGAATCTGTAAATTATTATTTTCTGATGAAAATATTTAATTAGAACAGCCCTGATAATTTCCTTTCTACGGTCATCTCTTAAGAATATGCAATGAGCGCTCGTCAAACACGCAATGTTCAGTAATGATTTTGCCTGTTTCCTCTGCTCCCCCAGCTTCTGTGAAATGGTGACAGTAACTTAATGCATATGAAGAAGTATTGAATAAAGCCAAAATACGTTTCTAGCATGGTGGTATAATTATTCATATAATAAACTTCACAAAATACTAGTTTCATTCTTTGGCATCGAACTCTTTTATCTCATCGTCATAGTATGTTTCTGTTATTTATTATTTCTTCCCAAGGTGGATGGAAATTTGCAATGGGCACATAGCTAAAAGTTAAGATAACTCACGATTAGAACATTTTCGGTTTAACTCTAATAAATTTTGTCAAATCAATGGCAGATGTTTGAACTTATACTGAAATCAAAATGGGTGCTAATCTTAATCTGTGCAGTTTAGGTTAACTGCATTCCTCTACTCATAGTTTTCGAATATTAAAGCTAATCTTGCATTCCTCTGCTCATAGTTTTCAACTATTAAAGCTAATCTTGATGAGTACCCCCCTTCAGTAGCATAATTTCTTTTTTCGATAGGTATGCAGATTATGTTATAGAAACTTGGGGCTATTACGTCTTAGAAATTTGGGAGCAATGAGTTTAAAAAGCAGCTAGGTGCTTATAAGGATTTGAACTACGGAACTTTCGTTTTGCCAGGTAGAAGTATTTAACTACTTAAAGGCCAGTTCACACCAACTCAGTCACTCGTTCGGGTGGAAAGCGTTAACCAACCAGAAGCGAGCTCAGAGGCGGCATTTTCCGGACGAACGGAGAACGCGTGAGTTGATTTAACTTCAACTTTTCGACGCTTGACGCATCAGTTTCAGGCATCTCGTTTCAAATGCCCAGCTTATACTACGGTTTTTAAATGATTGCACTTTCAAAAATTCTTTTTGATGAAAAAGAAAGTCAAATGAACTAATCTTATTAAAAATTTCAGATAATAATAAAAAAATGCGTGTGCTAATAGAATAAACAGCTTTGTAAACTATTTAAAGGAAAATTCTCAAGTTTATTAGCAGCAATAAACCTAATAATCAACCATAAATTATATATGGTTGATAATTTTTACAGAATAACCTAATGCAATAGATTGCTGCGAGAAAGTAGTCATGGATTTCGAAATTCCAGATTTTGAATTTTTCTTAAAATATATATACATCAATTTAAGGTTGCTCTTGTTGCCTAGTGGATAAAACGTTGGCTTCTTGAGTTAAAGATTTTGGATTCAAGTGTAGATTTAGAGAAAATACTATTACTAGTTTCAGAGTACCCCACATGCTTCTTCAGTGTCCTGAACGTGAAGCTTGAAAACCAGCCTCGCTCGCACGCTACCTTAGCGCGGAGGTAGCACGTTCAAAGAGCAATTTCAGCGGGTGCTAGGGGCTTGTATTGCGGGTTCGGGCCTTGCTTTTTCCTACCTTTGATCATGGTAAGAATATATTATTTTTTTGTAATATCTACCGCGACCTTTTTTCGGGGGGACGCAAGAAGCTTCAATTTATTTTTCATTTCATTTCATTCATCATTGATATAAACATAATTTTCGCTCGGCGTTGTGTGCATTATCCTTCTTTTGACAACGAGCGTTTGGTATAATTCATAAGATAATCTGACTACTATGATCTGATTCTATTTCGGCTGACACGATACTAGCAAAAGCAAAAGCGATACTGGTACTAGTATAAAGTTGCTGTTTCATCTAATTCGAATATTTAGTGATTTCTGAATTTTAAACGAGCGTTGACGAGTAAACCATTTGTTTAACAAAATCAAGAAAACTGTTATTTATACAGAAAAGAGGCTCGGTAGCATGTAGTTGATTTTATGGAACACTTCCAAAATATATTATTGCTATGCATTTTAATGGCTTCATGTTTGTTTTCTTAAAGTTCATGGCAACTTTTCGAACAATTTATATATGAGCTTTACCAGAGGTTTAATCTTGATGATAATTTTTCATTAATGTAAAGAACTTTTGCATGAGCATTAGCAAATTTGCTAATTGTGGTTTTCAATTTTTCATGCAAAAAATAAGTATTACATAAAATGAAGTTACTTCAATCAATTTTAGATAAAACTGACATTATAAAATAAACCTTTAGATAGTGACTGTTCATTAATATATGAATGACTGATTGAGGGAATTACTGTTACATTTAAGGTAAAAAATATGTACATAAGGAAGAAGTTCCACTACCAGAAATAACATTAGCAACCTGGTCGTTCTTCCGTTTCATTCCTCTATCAGTTACGAAATTGCACGGAAATTTCAATTTTAAAGTCATTTTTCTCACCTGGCGATAAAATCCATTGTTCGATTCTTAATAATTCTATTTCTGGCTTTAATCCTTGGAATATTTATACCATATCTTGCCAGTGTGGTTTGAGATATATCGGCCAAACTAAACCAGCATTAAAATTTCGCATCAAGTCTCATGCCTGAAAAGAAGAGATAAAAGAATTTTCGATAACTAATCATAGTTGGAAATGTAATCACAATTTGGACTTGAGTCTGCAAAAATCATCCAAAATGGTTTTCGATTTGGTAAATTGGATTTCCTTGAAGCTTTTCACATTTACAAAGATTTATCGTGTTTAGTAAAGACTTCCAATTCCAATCCAATCCTTCCTAACGCTTTTAAAAAATCTATTAATTAATTTTTCACGTTTCTTTACTATTTCCGTTAACAAATGGTTTATTAGTTTACTCTTTTGCTTTTGGTATAAATGTGGCAGTGGGGCCTCACTACTTTTGCTCATCAGGGCACTAAGACCAAAAAGGGCTCCAGGCAGCGATAGCATCAGTAATCGGATGCCAAAAGCTTTTCCATTTAAAATGACCTGCAAACTGCCAAGCATCTTCAATCCTTGCATGCACTTAAATTACTTTCCCCATGCATGGATACGAGCAAATATTTTTCTGATTCTTAAACCAGGGAAACCATACGATAATCTAGCTAACTACAGGCCCATCAGTCTTCAATCAGTAAAATTCTCGAAAGACTTATCAACCAGATTGTCTTAAGTGTTTAGCAGATAACCAGCATGGTTTCAGAAAAAAAACTTATTCCTCAATTAGTTCGCCTGACTGAATTCATCGGTTAAGGCCTTGTGCAATAAAATGAGTGTCGCCATACTGATTGCTAGACGTAGCAAAACCTTTTGACCGCGTCTGGCATCCAGGACTTTCGTTCAAACTTATCTACCTGCCGCTTGACCTGATCCTTATGGTAAATTCTTTCCTGAGTGAACGGACTTTTATGGTCAAGCATGGAAAGACAATTTCAAGTGTAAAGCACATCCAGGCGGGTATTCCCCAAGATACTATACTTGGCCCGATACTCTATATCCTGTATATAAACGATTTCCCAAACTCTGACGATGATGTCAACTCACTACGCCGACGATACGGCAGTTGCCATTAAATCATGTAGTCCTGACCATGCATTGACTAAATTACAGGAAAAAATCATGGCAATCATCAGGAAACACGGAAGGTGTCACCGAAGGTGAATGGTCATCAGGAAACACCGAAGACGAAATATTCTCAAATCAAAAGTTATTTTATTTGGATCTCTTGTCCCGGTTAGCAAGAAAACCAGCTACTAAAGAATGACGCTAAATAACAACTTGGAATGATCACGTGAGCAAGGCCTGCGGGAAAGCGTACAGGATCACGTTCAATCTTTCTCCAATTTTAAAGAGTGATAATCTATCACTGAACCTTAAAAAAGACTTTAGCTTTCGGTCATCCGACCGATTCTGACCTACGCCTCGCCTACCTGGGCCAGTGACACAGATAAGGATATTAAGAAAATTCAGGTAGTGCAAAATAAATTTCTTCGCACAATCACTGGTGCCCCATATTACGTCCGAAATAAAAGTCTTCATTTCGACCTGAAACTTGAACATATTCAAGATTTCATTAAAAGGAGTGATGAAAATTTCTTCGCAAGAGCTTTGGTAAACAACCCAGCGAACTTCGCCGAAGTGGTTTCTTACGAAATACTGAGCGAAGACAAGCTTCTACACCCATTTGCCGCTCACCTACTACAAACAAATCAGGCCAGTCAATGAGTGTGCAAATAGCTTCCTATGGTCGTCGGATCTAATAACCTCTTTTTTTCGTTAGTTAATGCACCACAACTGACTACCAAGTAATTTTAAGAACTGTTTATTCCTTTATTATGATTTCTGACATACTGAACTTTACATGCCACCGCTCAGGCAGGCATTTTCCGGCCCCCAACAGCCTGAAAAGTAACAGCCATTTCATTGCTGTTCTTAAAAGAACATTTCTTCACTATTTAAATAGTGTACGCAGCAATTTCTGAATTTTCATGTAATAATTTTGAATTATGTGCATATATCTTTTCATTTAGTGCAGTAGTCGCCAAGCCACGCCCCTCCATGTCATTAGATTCCCTGCTTTAGGCCACGTAATCAGCTAAACAGTGCCTGACCACAACCACTTCTACAGCTCCTTCCAGTCTCGGCCTTTTCTTGCAGGAAGCAATGGGCTTCAAAGTTTTCGCCACCTCAGCTTATACCTCATCTAGTGAATATTATTTATGGACGTCCTCAGAAGTCAGCCCCAATTCGGGATTCACTCAGGAATCTGGAAAGAGCAGGGACAGTAATTCTCCGCTGCATTCCAGAATGATAACAATAGTATCAAAGTATCCTACTTTTGCAAACTTTTCTTTGCTCCTGAACTTGTACCTCCTCGCTTCGAAATCAACAAAGTTTTAATGAAATTATTTTCCAAATAAGGAGTTGTCGCTTTGCTAATTTGATGTTTCACTCTGGTGTGTTTCTTTTCTCTCTTAGCTAAAGATGTTGAGTTGCAAGATTAAACTGCTTTGCTTTATTTTATAAATGTTTCGTTACCGAGGATAATTATTCAAGGTAATGTGAAAAATAATAGAATATTGTGATATAGCTTGACATACATAATTACAGTTTGGTCTACGAAACAGATCGAAAGAGAGTATGCTGTTAATGCTTTTGATACTTACTGCAGAAAGGTTTAGCATGTTGTGGCCAGGTCGATGACTCAGGTAACCATGATCCATTTCTGCAGATTAAAGTCTCTGGGCCCTGCAATTTTTTTGTATTGTTGCAACTATAATGTACGATAGCTCCTTCCCTTGGTCTATTCCAACAAGATTTCTCTTCTGTCATGTTGTATGTGCCTGAACCCGGTAAAGGTGGAATGGGATCACATCCGTAATCTAGAAAGAAAAAATATTATCAGCAGAAATACTTGCAAAATATTAACACTGAATTGAATACAACTTAATTACGCTATAATCTCTTGCATTCCTAATACTTAAAAACTTGAAAATAAATATTTAGAGTTTCTTGAGCGTAAAAATTGGAATAAATGTGAATATTTTAAGATTCTCTTCCCGTAACTAAATTGCTGTAAGAGAAATTTTAGAGAAAAGTATTTTTAAAGAAATTTTGGAGAAAAATGTTTAAAATTTGCAAATTTTTCTACTACCCAATTTACATATAGTCATCAATCTGCTTCATTTATATTCATCTTGCCATTTCATATTTTAAAACCTAAGCAAGCAACAAGTAACGTGTAATTTATTAATAAACTAGAACATCGTTAGGTATTCTTCAAAATATTTTATATACAATTTAAGCCATCAGAATTCTTATTTGTATTATTCCTATTGAGCTACCTAGAGAAAAATTCAAACTAAGACTGATTAATAATTGACATTGTCATACTTCTTACACGCTGAATATATAATGATTATTTTGTTGATCGACAGATATTTCTAGAAATATTGTTCTGAGCCTATCCAAGCTTTCGGTGAGTAGAACAGTTTTGGTAAATTAAACGTAGGTAGTTATTATTTAAAAGAACACTAGAGAAAGCTAATAGAAAAAGTGTTGGTTAGTGTTATCGTAGAGCTGGCTGAAATTACTGATAACTCTACTTGTTTTTATTTTTATTTTTTAAAAGACTGTAAGTAGCGTCTGTTATCTCTTTTGTATATTTTGTGACTTAATCACGGCTCTGAATAAATCTTTGAATTCATTTTCAAACCTGTTGTATATTAATATACGGCTTACAACTTTGTTTCCGAATTTTGTGTATTGATTTTAAGCTAGAATGTAATAATTTAGAGCTGATGTAATTTTTAAATCCATTGAAATTCTTTCATATATAAGAAAAATGAATTTGTCCTAATTTATTAAGTTGTACTAGAATAGAAGAACAGGTAACATTTCAACACTGTTTTAATGTATGAATGAAAATTGAAAAAAAAAATCATTTTACATTTGAAAGAATGTGAAGAACCTTCTTTTTGACTTCAAAATTATTATATATAACGGATTGTAAAGTCTTAATGAGGCAATTTCACACAGTGCTTACTCGGTATCAAAGCAGAATTCCATGTGTAGAATCTGCTTTTTCTAATCTTAGAATTCAGAAAACGGCGGTCAATATGAAGTGCAGTGGAATTTTTTTGAAGACAAATAATTTAGGTGGTTGGGGTGGAATTAAAATTAAAAGTTATAGTATGTTAAAATAAGTTACGTAAAATTAGATAAAGATAAGTTATTGAAGTAGAGATTTTAAAAGTAATTAGGAGGAACGTTCTTAAAACTTCCTGAAATTGATCATTAGTTTATAGCCGCTTAGGGTAAACAAAAGGGCTATTTGTACAGCGAAAGCAATTTGTGATTATAAAAAAAAATAGTTAGTGTCTATAACAACAGTTGTTGATGAGTTCTGTATTTAATGTTAAAGTTTAACTGGTGTGAAGCTCAGATTCATTGATAAAGAAATATGTTGTCGTGCAAAAGAAGCTATTATTATAGTACTTAAGTCAAGATTTGAACTATTGAAAGGAAGATATATAACAATGCACTAATTTATATGGATCAAATATTCGTGTTACAGATATTTCAATCATTTGCTTAGTGTTTTGAAATAAATATAAAATTATGTTCAAACTAAAAAACTGTAAGCATTAAATGTTTTTATTGTTTAATAAAATATTCTTCCTTAAAAATGCCAAATTTAATAAAGAAATTGCAAATTTAAATTTGGAGCATTGTCACATTAATTTTCAAGCAAATCTTCTTAAAAAGCATTTGGTAAGATTTAAGAAAAGTTTTTACGGAAAGTCTTTATGAAAGAGGTAGATTGAAACAATTTGGTAAGATCTACGAAAGTCATATTTTAAAACCTCAGAAAGTTGAGAAAAGTGAATGTGAAAGTGGTAGTATATGAAAGTGGTAGTTTTGAAACAATGTTATAAGAAAGTTAAATAAAAATACAGTTACGTTGTAAGCAGATGTTCTCTTTTAAGTTGGAGCGCAAGGATGAGCATCGTTGTTTTTCAAAAAACATTTTCTCTTGGAGATTATACCATAAATACATAACATTAAGCAAGACAGTTTTTTATGGTCTACAGTTTATAAGGTATTTCCTCCGCCTTCTTCGCATGCCTTCCTGGTGTAGTGGTCTGCATGCTCGACGCGAAAACGAGAGGTCCATGGTTCGATTCCCGGCAAAGGCGTTGCTTATTTGTCATGCCTGCCTCCTGCTTCGAAATAACCTAATGTCTCTACACTGGCGCCCGAACTAAAAAGGTGGTGGATCATGATTCTCCACCACCGCGATTTGGCGATTGGATCCCCAAAACCCCAGTCGCCCTTTAAAAGGGGGAGTATATAAGGTATTTCCCCCGCCTTCTTCGCATGCCTTCGTGGTGTAGTGGTCTGCATGCTCGACGCGTAACCGAGAGGTCCGTGGTTCGATTCTCGGCGAAGGCGTTGCTTATTTTTCATGTCTCCTGCTTCGAAATAACCTAATGTCTGTACAAGTTATCCACATTATGAGCTTTAAACGTTTAACCCCGTTACTGTAAAGTAATTTCTTAACAGCATAAAGTGATTCGACCCATCTTTATTTGTCTGCACTTTAGGCTCCAAAATCATTTCATCTTTGTTTAACCTAAATACGATGATTATCAATGAAGATTATGTATTTCGTAATCTTTTTAACCTATCCATGGTTTCTGTATTTTAAACCGTCCGCTTGATCTGAAATTAAGTTCGCGTAATTTTGAAAGCCAGAGAATGAAAAGAAGTACTGTTTTATAACTGTTCTGACGTTGTCACATTAGTATTATCCAAGGTAGATTATACAGCATGTATTAACTTATTCTTTTCCAAAGACTGCATGGCACACTATAGAGCTTATTTAAGTTTTGCTGTTTCTCTTCAGCACACCTTTGTTATCTCATGCTTATTTCTTATGCTTTATTCGCATTTACATTTCACAAAATTTTGAATTGCACAACCCATAAATTTGATCTCTTGAGAAATCTGTTGACAGAAAAGATACTGATACATTCTTTGATATCCATACACACTTTGATGTTTTGTAAACTCTTAGAAAGGGTTTTAATTTGATTAGTTTATTTTCACTGAATGAAGAATTTGCACACGTAAAAGAAACAAAAGATCTGATACTTAAAAAATTAATAATAAGTAATAGGAATTAGTGCACCATAAGTATATTTGCAAGAATTAAAAAGAATTTGCTTATTTGTTTTGAAGGTTAAACAGAACCTACTTTCTCAGCTGCGGGAATGAAAATGGTACAGAAGAAACATGTGTATATTTCAGACTAACGGAGAATAAATCGAGAATATTGTACAGAAACGCTAGAAAAGGGAGCCACTGGCATCATCTCTTGAAAATGAACGAAAAGCAACAAAATAACAAATTTTTGAAAAGCTGATGCTAAAGAAGGATTAGAATCGGGGCCATTAACCGAAACTGAAAGATGTTCCAATGTATATTAAACTATATTGGAATAGAATACTATAGATATCCCAAGAGTTCACATTTGAAATGAAGGCTTTCAATATCGAATTGTGAATTTTATTAGTGCAGGGAATAAAAGGATTGAATGTTAAACCAAAGTAAGATACTTGCAATTTTATATTTAATCCATCATATGTAAATATCGGGAGTCATTGAAACTCATACTTAATCTTAATTTTCTTATTGTTTAGATAAACTATTTGAAATTGCCCGGATAAATTTTAATTTTCTTTTGTTTCATGAAAGATATTTTTCAATTGTAGGGGAATATTTATGAAAAATAACTTAAGAACAATAAATTTCCAAGCATAATTCTTTGCGACAAATGTTTCCGTTGCACAAAATGAAATACACGAACTATAAAAAACATTAATAGCACTAGTTAAACATGGACTAGTCGACTTACAAAATATAAAAAAAAATTAGTTACAAAAGAATAATCGGAAATCTATTTAAATATGGCTGCTGGAAATACAAAAACCGCCTTGTGTTAATGGGCACCTGTATCTCATATATATTTAAAACTTTTAGATTTTCTGTTATTAATTAAGGCAGATAATATAATGCTAGAATTTAAAAGAAATAAAGTAAATTAAAGCATCTATGAGAATTTAAACTTAGAAAAAGTACAGTGATTGCCAGTCTATGATGATGCAAAATTTTTCAAAGATCTCTACTCATTAATAAACTATTGAAATAGAAATACGCAATCTGAAATGAGCATACATAATTATATGATGAATATTTTCACACTTAATTGGAAAGTTAAGAGGGACTGAAGAAGAAATAAAAGATTCTCAAGAGGGCTATCGTCATGTTTTGTACTCTTTTCAGCACACTAATTCAAGTTTATAAAAAGGGAAGTAGAAAAAGATATTAGAATGAAAAAAAACTGCCAAATATTTTAGCCTGAAGCTAATTTATGAATATTGCCATAGCGATGAAAGCGAAATTAAAAATCCCCACTGTGTGATTATCCGCTTTTTCATTTGTACATGTACGTCAGAACCAAGTGGAAATAAAATTTTAGGAAAAGTTATAGTCAAAGTCAAGTAAAGTTGGACGTACAGAGTTTTCTATATTTTGGTATACTGATTTATGAAACGAAATCTTAATGACGAAATTAACGCTAATGTTTGAAATGAAGCAATAATTTCCTTGAATTTGAATCTTAAATCAATAGTGCTGAAACAATTATAGCAAGCTTGAATAAAATAAATCTAGGGAGGTAAAATGAGAGGCACCAAGTTTATTTATGCATTGCTTACATGTGTCAGGAAAAAGACATAGAAGATCATATTCTCTGATTATATAAACTCTACAAGATCCTACTTAGGAACCTGACGATTTCTCGTGCAGGCTTTAATGATACCAACACAGAAGAAGATTAAAAATAATCCTTTATTATTTTCAGCTATGAACAGAAGGGCACGTATTTCATGATTTACAATAACACTGACAATTTGCGGTTCAACTTAAGAATCGTTACACAATAAATTCAAGGCTAAAGAGTAGAGCTGGACTAGCACGTTAAGTTAACGCTAACTAGGTTAACTTGACGACCAACCCGGCGCGTGATAATTATTTAAATGGCCAAAAAGGGGTATCAGCAATTCCGCGTAAAAACAAGGACGGATTCATAACGCGCTCTTGTTAGTGAAAACACTCTCTGAATAAACTCCTAGACTCACCCGTTTAAATACTCACTTCACTTAAATTTAAATTTTCATAGCGAGGAAATGCGAGGGAAAGTTGAGGAATTCAGAAAAGAGAACAAAAATTTGAATAATTGGTTAACTGAACTAAGGCAGACCTTACAGACATAGCAAAAGATGACAAGCTGCAAGACGGAGCGCATTACGAAATCAGTGGATAAAAGGGTAACAATGGGTTTCCTTTAAAAAGCCATGTTCGAAAATAAATTTGAGAGAGAAAATTTAAATTGGTATTAAGATATTTAATACTATGCAATATATACTTCATAAATTTAACAAAGCAATTGCAAAGCCCCAAATTCCCTGGCCTCATCCGGAAAAAAATGGCAGTTAGAAATTAAATGATGTATTAAAAGCTTATTAAGTGCACATGAAAGCAGTGACGGTGGCAGAGCGCTGGGCAATTTATTTATCAAGAAGAATTTAAAGGTATTATAATTATCATATTATTATAAATACATTATTAATTTCTTGAAAGAGAGAATTCTGAACATATAAATAACAGTATTTTACTATAAAAAATTCTGAACACAAGACTGTAGAAGTTTATCTTATAGAACAGTAAGCTAAGTGAACATAGAATTATCTTATAGAACAGTAAGCTAAGTGAACATGGAATTTTAAGTATAAGTCTTGTTTACTATGAATTCAATGAATATTAGTAGATTAGCTATGAATCTTTCATCAATAGTTTGAATACCTAGCCACCGAAATTATTATGCATAGTAGAGATGATTTCTGTAGTTAATCCAAGTTTTATTATTTTCTTTGTCAAATTATGCAGATATAACTTCATTTGCAAAGAACACACCGAAGTATATATTGAACCGGTAAGGCGCATGCTCTAATTTAATCTGTACAGAACTTCGCATAAAGAATAAAATTTGCTTGCTTTACTGATAAGTGATTATTTAACACAGCAATAAGATCTTGGATAAAAAGAATGGATTTTCAAAATACACATGAGAAAAAAAAACTATGTTTTAAACAAGGAAAGTATGAGAAAATATTATTCTAATAATGAAAGATGTTTCAAAACCTAAATTTAGAGCAAATTAGAAAATAATATATCAAATATATAAAAATTTAGTGAAATAGTAGAAGAAATAAGGCGACATATAAACAAACGTCTAATAAGATCTTCTGCAGAAAATATTAAAGACACAAGTTCTAATAGTAAAAAAGAAATATTTTGATATTGTTAGAAAGCAAGAAAGAATAGACAGTAAATAGGATTCCAAACGAAGTTAAAAAAAGGGAAGATGTTTAGTAATGTGATTACTAAACGTCTTGCTCACTAATATTCAATGAAACTGCAGCATCAATAAGGACGTTAAATGTGAATTATTGCATTGACATTTATAGGGGCGATGACAGGTGATATTATACAAATCTGTACGTCAAGAGGAATGTGCTAATTTCACTACTTTGGTTGTCCACCTCGAGGGATTGTAACAGAATGCACACTGCTGAGCATTGACCTACACAGATACTAAAAGGCTGTCTGTGGAATATTATTCGGTGCAAATTCATTGCCGACCCACAATATTTCAGTTGTATTTGCTTTCTTGACACATTGGTAGATGTTCGAGCAATAATATCGCATACATGTTCGGTGGGACCAAATCTGGCTACCACATAGATCTAAGAAGAGCTGGTACGTTTTGTTCACAAGAAAACGTTGGACATTCCGTGCGATATAAGCGGTAGCATTTGTTTATTCAAAAATAAATTCAAAAAGGTTCCGCAAAGGCTGAAAGACTTCTTATTCCTAAACTTCACTCTTTTACCTCAGGATACTGACAGTACTTTCGTTCGTAATGAAATGTGACCACTCTGAAACCACTTCAATGCTCAGCAGTAAAGCCTCCTGTTCCGTCTCGGTTAGAATATTCTGTCTATTTATACTGACTTAATGTTTTCAGAGCCACGTAATGTCAGTGGCGAGAGCCCAGTACTAATCAGTAAGCGATAGGGATGCGCTCGGTCCACACCGAGTTTCCTTTCCTCTGCCCGGTCAAAGCCGCAGTCAATAGTTAATTGTAATCCTTACTCCCTTCTTTGCCCGTTTAAGTGGCATTATTATACGTGAAGGAAAACAAATGTTGTTAAGTTTTTCAACTTGACTTTTAGGAATTTATATACAGTCCGCTACCACATGCTGTCAACATTTTGGTCCTAACCGACCATAAGAAAGATCAGCAACTATGGAAAATATAATATCTTTGAATAGGCAACGCGATTGTCTTAAAACGAAAGTCACAAAACTGGAACATCCCTTGTGTGACTTTGTCGAAAATGAAGAAAGTAGATTATTTCTGGAAGTGAAATTACAATCGTTATCAAGTGTAAAGCGATCCTTGTGTAAATTAAAGCTGCGGTACTTCAATCTTCCATCAGAGGTCTCCATAGAGGAAGCCTGTGAAACCATTGAAGAACTAGAGGACAATCTGGAGAAAATGGAGGTAAGTCTAAAGTACCTCCTTTCAAAACTGAAATCAAAAGATTGCCAGAAAATTGCAATACTGTTGAAAATATTAATGTTAAATTGCCCGAAATACCTCTACCTTAATTCTCTGGAGAATAGGAAGAATTTCATGATTTTAAATGGCAATTTATGTCTTTAATTGCTGAAAATAAGATACTAACTGAAACACAGAAGCTTTATTATTTAAAGGCTGCTCTCAAAGGAGAAGCAAAAAAATATCGAGAATTGTGAAGATACATACCAGTCACTGTTTCAAGCCATGGAATTGCATTATGAAAACAAACGAGCGATAGTTTATTGTCATATACAGAATATCTTGAACCAAGAGAGAATTCAACAAGAATCCCCTAAGGAACTTCCCCGGTTATTAGACAATATAAAAAGCAATCTATGAGCCTTAAAAACGCTAAAGTACGATCTTGATAGGCTATCTAACGCAATATTAATGAATATTCTCCTTCAGAAGATTGACAAGGAAACTCATAAAATGCTGAAGGCTAAAGGGTTTCTTAAACGGCATGCCCAATTAACTGCCTTTAATTCGGAAATTACAGCTCTTCGGCGAGGTAAATCTATTCCTGCACAAAATAAGTTAAAAGATCTTGATCCTTTTCTAGATGAGAATTCTATTTTAATCTTCCTGAAACTCTTAAAAGAGAATTCTCATCTAGAAAAGGACCAAGACCTTTTAACTTACTTTGCGCAGGAATAGGCTTACCTCACCGAAGAGCTGTAATTTCGGAATTAAAGGCAGTTAATTGGGCATGCCGAAGTTTCAGAAAAGAGTCTATAAAATGTTCATTCATTGTTAAAGTCAGAACTGGATTCGCTGATTGTTTCAGTTCCTTCTCATACTCCCAGTCCGAAGAATAAGGAATGCATTTTGGTAATGGATGTTGCTGCTTGAGAAACTCAGGATCTGACCACCACAAATAATTAGCCAAAAGGTCACTAGTATCTGCTCCTTGGCATACTATATCCGCTGGATTTTCCTTGGAGGCAACATGACCCCACTTGAATTGTTTAGGCAGAGTTTGAATTTCAGCAATTCTATTGCTCACAAAAGTTTTGAGCTTGTACGCAGGCGTGTTTATCCATGCTAGAACAATAGTAGAATCACACCACAAATAAACATCATCGATACTTAGCTACAGAGCTGTTATTACTTTTGACGCAAGTCTGCATAGAAGTAATGCTCCACACAATTCAAGACGTGGAATTGTAACAGGCTTTACAGGAGAAACTCTGGATTTGCTACAAAGGAGATTGGAATAATTCATTCTATCGGTGGTAATACAACGGATGTAAATAGCCGCACCACAAGCCTTTTCCGAAGCGTCCGAAAACCCATGAATCTCTAACGGAATATTCAGTTAAAACATATCTGGGAATATTCAGTTGATTGATTAACTGAAGCTGGGAAAGGAATTTTTTCCATTCACACAACTCCTTGGAAGGTAATTTCTCGTTCCAGTCCATTTTCAGCAGCCATAGTCTCTGCATGAATATTTTTGCATTCGTTACTATGAGTCCGATGAGACCTAAGTGAACAAAAAGCTTAGCTATTTCAGATAACACCTGACGTTTAGTAAAACTATCTTGATTGTTCACAGCTGTTTCGAAAGTAAAGTGGTCATCCTTCGATTTCCAGAGCATTCCTAACGTCTTCACTACACCTTCTTGAGACTCAAGTGAATGTTCCTTTGTTGAAATATCATGCAGTAGCTCAGGATGGTTAGACACTCGTTTATGTAGCTCCATACATGAACGACGAAGCATTTGTACTAATTCGGATTGTAGCTCCTTTACTTCTTCTAAAGTATTCCCTCCTGTCAGTATGTCATCCATATAAAAATCCGTAGATGTGACAGCAGCCGCCCTGGAAAAATGGTTCTGTTTGTCAGCTGCCGATGCCTTTAAAGTTCTCGTAGCTAAGAATGTCGCGCTAGTAGTAATGTATGTTACCGTTCGTAACCTATAAACTTCAACTTGTGCCTCGCGGCTTGGCTTCCAAACAATTCGCTGTAAATCTCTCTGCGATGGATGTATTTGTCGATACATCTGTTTAATATCGGCACTGAAGGCAAAGCGATGTTTCCTAAACCTGGAAACTAGAAAAAAGATCCTCTTGAATTGTACCTCTGTTCAATAAAATTGAATTTAGCGAATAGCCACTGGATGATTTACATGATGCATCGAAAACAACTCTTAATCGAGTTGAAGTTTTCTCCGAGCGATATACTGCGGGATGGGGAATGTAGTAACAAGTATCACAGTTATCCACGGGCACAACAAGTTCCATGTGATTTAAGCTTAAATATTCGTTCATAAATTCCTTATAAAAATTAGCCATCTTATTAGCATCAAGACGCTTCCAAATTGTGTTCAGTCTCTTGATAGCAATTTTTTTTGATGAACCCAGCCTCCTGTCAGTATCCCTGTAGCATCATCCTTCATAGGTATTTTTACTATGTATCTACCTGTTTCATCACGCGAGTGTGTTTCATTAAAGTGCTCTTCGAAAAATACTTCTTCATTCTTTACGACTTCATTACCATCTCCTGGGAGAGATTCTAATTCGAAAAACTTCGTAATTGCATTATCGAGATTTGATTAATTTATCAAAAAACGGTAGGATTGGTTATTAATAGTAGATAGGACCTCTGCCATTAAATAACCAAATTCTGTGTTTTGCAATATTATGTTTTCCATTGAGCGCTTGAGCTCTACCTTCCTTCAAGATGTTAAAGAATAATTCACTTCCTATTAATATATTGATTTTACCAGGTGTATAGAAGTTAGGTTCTGCTAATTTAATGTCATGCGGTATCGCTAAATTAGAAATATACAGTTTTGTTGAAGGAATTACATCTGTTATTTTTGGAACAGTACATAATTCTAAATTATGAGAAAAGGTCTCTGTTTCGTTCGAAATATGGGCGAAAATCTTCGCCTTGACTGAATGAGCTGATCCAGTTATTCCCGAAATGTGTGTTCGAATGGGTTTAGTTTTCAAGCCCAAAAATTCTGCGCATTCTTTCGTGATAAGGTTCATTTGCGAACCAGAGTCCAGTAGGGTCTCTTTTTCTGCAGCGGTATCCTAACACATTCGTCACATAAATAACCACCGTACTTAGTAAGACAGAGTTTCCCGCCCCAGAAGTGGCTGCAAGATTATGTACTTCTTGCTGTATGTCACCCGACGCTTCTTCGGAGGGGTTTGCTTTCCCCTGGTTTGACGGAATGCAGGGAGTGTGCGTTGGACACTGAGGGTCATTGTCCCTATGGAGAAGGGAATGATGTTTGCGGGAGCAGCGGCTGCACGAAAAGTTTGAATTGCATTCTCTGGAATGAGTTTTTAGACAATTCACACATAATTTGTTATTTTTGACGATAATAAGCCTATTCTCAACATTCATTTGTTTGAATACACTATATTTAAAAAGAGTATGGTTTCCTTTACAATGGATAATTTTTTTTGAGTTGGAATTATTTGAATTTACAAGAAAACTTTTTTGTTTTACATCAATTCTGTGTTTAGGCGGAAATTACAGCTCTTCGGCGAGGTAAACCTATTCCTGCACAAAGTAAGTTAAAAGGTCTTGATCCTTTTCTAGATGAGAATTCTCTTTTAAGAGTTGGGGGAAGATTAAAAAACTCAGACTTATTATTTGATTGTAAACACCAGTTAATTTTGCCTCCTACTCATAGAGCTATTGCATTGATTTTTGAATATTTTCATAAGAAGTACCTAAAGTACCTACATATTGGAGGGCAGGGTTTACTTCATCAGGTGCGTTTGAAATATTGGCCCATTCACGGCAAGGGCTTGGCTCTTAAGATAATTCATGCTTGTGTGATTTGTTTTAAAAACAAGCCAATTGCAGCAAATCAGGTCATGGGTAATCTTCCAACTGAGCGTAACTCCAACTTCACCCTTTCTTATTTGTGGAGTTGACTTTTGCGGACCATTTCATGTACAATTCAAAGGTCAACACAAGGGCATTTTCCCTAAAATTTATGTTGCTATATTTATATGTTTATCTACAAAGGCAGTCCATCTGGAAATAGTAACAGACTTGACATTTGATGCCTTTATTGCAGCTCTTAAGCTGTTTTATGCGAGAAGAGGAAAAATCTCCTCCATCATTACAGATAATGCTACAAATTTTAAGGAAGCTCATACAAAGTTAAAGCGTTTACAAAAATAAATCAGAAAAGCAGATGAAGCGTTATCCAGCTATTTCACCTCAGAATGTATAGTGTGGAAATTAATTCCCCCCAGATCGCCGAATTTTGGTGGATTGTGGGAAGCGGGAGTTAAATCTTTTAAGTACCATCTTAAAAGAACAATGGGATGTACTAAGGTTACTATAGAAGCATTTCTCATAATCATTACTCAGATTGAAGGAATCTTAAATTCACGCTCTCTAAACCCTATGTCTAATGATATTAATGAATTTGAAGTTTTAACGCCAGGGCATTTTTTAGTTAGGCGTCCAATCACGTCTATACCAGAGCCTGAACTTATTGAAATTACTGATAAAAGGTTATCAAGGTGGCAGCGCACAACAAAGTTTGTTCAAATAATGTGAAATCGCTGGCAAACAGATTACCTCAATCATTTGCAACAGCGCAATAAATGGCAATTCCACAAATCCAATGTGCAAACAGGTGCAATGGTTTTACTTAAGGATGAGAATTTACCTCCTTGCCATTGGGCCTTAGGCAGAATTTTGGAGACGCTCCCTGGTACAGATGGTAAGATACGTGTAGCTAAAGTTAAAACTGCTTCAGGAATTTTTACTAGATCTATTTGAAAGATCTGTTTATTGCCAATTTAATATTCAAGTTTCTATTGACTATATATAGCTGGAATCAGTTTATTACTCGTACATTATAAGAATTTAATAATGATTGTATATTTAAAGAAATTATATGGCTTACTTTGAAATGTATTTATCTTGTAAAATGTTTTATGTCAACTTATATAATGTTTGCGTAATTAGTGTTTTCATGTTTTAAGGTTCTTAAAAACTTCATAGTTCGGTTTTAAAAGTGTGGTAATCTGACTATTTATGTGATTATCAATTTTGAAATATTGTAGTTCGTCAATAATTAATTAATTGAAATTTTTGCATCAAATTTCAATGCCGGGCGGAACGTTCCGTCTCGGTTAGAATATTTTGTCGATTTGTACTGGCTTAAGATTTGCAGTAACCACGTAATGTCAGTGGCGAAAGCCCAGTACTAATCAGTAAGCGATAGGGTTGGGCGCGGTTCACACCGAGTCTCCTTTCCTCTGCCCGGTGAAAGCGGCATTCAATTGTTAATTGCAATCCTTACTCCCTTCTTTGCCCGTTTAAGCGGCGTTAGTGTGCTTGAAAGAAAATAAATGTTGTTAAGTTTTTCAACTTGACTTTTATGAATTTATGTACAGTCCAGTATCACATGCTATCAACACCTCCCACATGCCATTTCTCTATGTAGCGGTGAAAGAACGACTAGTCATTATAGGTTCAGAGATTTTTCTTAGAACTGTTGGACAAAATAATTTGAGCCCATTCAACCTTCTAACATTTTTGCTTTTTGTACCACTGAAGTCCTAACGTATTTGAAAAAGCATAAAATAAATTCGGGTCAACGGACTAACGAATTTCGCTGCGGAAAACATCGGTGAACAGTGAAGGCAGATACTACTTGATGTGTTATTGTCCTCCATTGTTGTGACAATATTTTGGTTATTGTGGTGCGATCGATGATTTCCATGCCTACCAAATACTTCTTATACTTTTCGGAAGTAGCTGTAGGTGTCCAGATCTTTCATATTAATGTGTCAACAAATCTTCTTTAATTCGCTGTTTCCACGTACGAATAAATTGTATAGAAGTGACATCCGACACAATTGGTGAACTTGAACAAGGAACCATCTTTCGTCAATCCAATAATTCTCCTTTAAAAGTTTGGCATCTGTTCTTAATGTCGCGTTTAGCGCCAATGATTGTTTCTATGTTCTAGCAATATAATGTAAATCAAATGAACTTATATACTGCTCGGGATTAACTTTTTATAGTCATATTTTATCTCCAACGTGCCTGCTTTCAACCGACATTGGCAGAGCGTTCTATTTTCGAATTTGTAATTTCTTTAGATTTTTCGGACCTGTCTGCTAAATCTTTGATCGTCCAATAATTCTTTCACTGTGTTGCAATTTCACTGAATAGCACTGTAGACGGAAATATCCGTAAGGAAAATTAATAAGTACTAAATATTATTGACATTACTGATTGATTATAAACGAGATTACCTGAACATGAAAATTTCTGCAGCAAGACCTCCAATAATGAAAAGGCAAATTTTTCGTTCAGTGTACACTACGAAATATAAGTAGAGGGTTATCATAATTATGCAATATGCATCCCACTTCTTCAGGAAATTGGACTTGTTAACGTAATCTAAAATACACGATCAAGTAATTTTTAAATATATGTATGAAGATAAAAATATATAAGTAATAATACTAACCTTAATTTGCAATTGTCTCTTAACTTTTTATTTTAATTTAGATAGCTCTTCTTTCCATCCTAAAAATACTATCGTCTTCTAACAAATCTTCCTAAACTACTTCATTTCCAAATTAATCCATGCCGTATGATTCTTACACAACCGTAATGATGCAAGCTCAGATTCTAGATTCGCGAACCGAAACTTTTAACAGCCAATGCAGAAACTTTTATAAACCAATAGGATAATTTCGACGATTTAAGCTTTCGTCTTGGAATATATCGTATTTTGCTGGCAAACTTCGAGTACAATATTTGAGACGATATCTCCTCTCATATGTTTTTTTCTACTTTACCGGAGGTATCGAAGCCGGGCGTTATACATAAGTATTTGCCCTGTTTACATTATGAGCCATTTACCCTCATGCTGTGTGTCAAATATTTGTATTCTAATTTATTTGTTTTAATGATATTACTTTAAATTGCATCAGTTTCGTAGTTTGCGAATTCTCCTCATCTCTCTCTGATTCGTTGTCAGAAGACACGTGACTTGCATTCAACATAGCTTTCCGCGCATCCTCTTTCAAAGACATTAGCTCATCTGCTCTCGGTGTGCTAGGAGTGAAAAGAGAAAAAGTGTCTCATTTTTCTTCTTAAATAACCATTGTTGCCTTATCACATGAAATCATATTAACTACTATTTACTTTTTTACTTTTTAGATCGCACTTAAGTACTATCCGTGGTTGCTGAATAGCTCAGCAAAAACTGCGGAATGGCAGAATAAAAAGAGCAGTAACAAAGTATAGAAGCAAGTCCAATAGCGGCTGGGAATAAATCCATATACTTATGAGGCAAAAGCAGATAAGCATTCTGTATATGGTCTTGCCGGTGGCAATAGAAGGCATGTATAAATGTGTTACTGCATTTGCTTCCTAAACAAGGACAATCCTGATCACGCTTGCATCACAAATTCTCGGAAAGGGAAGTTATTATACTCTTTAACATTTCCGACGTATATTGTGGCAAAAATGATCGAACCTTGGAGATGTCAGAAGAGATTAGGCAATCAGGTAGGACAGGAATCTTATATTAGTACTAGAGTTGTAGGCCATTATAGAACTGTAACGAATACAACGCTACCACCGGTTTTACGCTGCCAGTGCTTATATCCATACTATATGTAACACCTAGAGGTGCACTCCCATGATTATCCTGCGCGCTTGAATCTACACGTTTACATTCCTACAAACCACTTCGACAAGCGCCATGCCAGTCATTGGTTACTGACATCATACTTTCCATTCTGACCACATCAGTTACCGGCGACTGACAGTATACTTTCGTTCTGACAGCATCAGTCATCAGGTACTGACAGTGTACTTTTAAGACCGCATCAGTTACTGTGAACTGACAATTTAAGAAAGAAAGACGAAAAAAATTTACATAAATAAACATTAATTTCATTGTTGTATTTTACTTGAAACAAGAATGATATATGTGCTTAACAAATAAAAATATTTCATTGCTTTACACTGTGTATTCTTTATTGAAATGAAACAAGAAAAACGAAACCTGAAATTCTCAAACTTGCATTATAGCAAATATGTGCTTGGTCAAGAGCAAAAAACGAATAAGCTATAAAAATGTTTCAATATAATGGATGAGTTGTGATCCCAGTTAGCCCAGATTTTTGAAATTTTACGAATTTCGTTATAATTTACAGCGTATGGTTTTTCACTGAACACTTACAAGCATAAACATCTTAAATTACTTCAGGATTTTGCTTCATTTGTTGTTTGATTCGTTTAACTTATTCCTCTATAATGAAATATTTTAATCCACAGGCAATATACGTAATGTTTTTAATCAACATCTGCTAGGAAGATTTTGTATACGTCTATATTATTAGCTTTCAGTGTATATGTCCTCCTGTGGCCGGATTATCAAGCATCTGAAAACATTATTAGTATGTGGAATTTTCCTTCATTTCTGCTTAAGATATGGACATACTGCTTAAAATATTACATCTTATTAAAAATAAATGAAAATGGGATGACAGTCATATTTTATGTCACGTCTAAGTACGAAAGATTTCGACATAGATTACGGAACTATTAATTATTCAGTTATTTTACTTATGTCCTTGTTTTCCTCCCAATAATGTCATCCGTCTCAGGAAGGTATGTTTATTCTATGTTAAAGATAAGCATAACATTAATAATAACGTCATATCTAGTACTTCCCTCTGAAAAGCAGGCAAGTAGAGTGAATGATTTCTGTAAGTGTATTAAGTAGTAAGGAAGCTGCAGAATGAGTAGTTGAAGATATATTTAATCACAGTGTTCTCTATATGAAAAAAAGATCAGCCCATGACAGTATTTAATACTGTGATAGCCCGTGACTTTCCTGCTCTTTTATAGCAGTTCTATATTTTCGCAATATTTGCTATAAAACTTCTTGAAAAATAATTCGAAAAGTACAAATCATAATCCAGTTTCATCAATCAACTATTCGTTATTGTATCATTTGAGAGTCGTTCATCTTCAGTTTAATTATATTGCCATTATCTTCGAACTGGAGAATACTGATGCGTTTTGTATTACAAGGGAATTACTGAAATAATTAATGAGAATTATTATTTCGTAGAGTCATTAGGATGTTTTTAAAGCAGAAGCGATGAAAAAGCCATGCCCTCGCAGGGACTCGAACCTGGACCTCTCGCATACGCGTCGAGTGTGCTACCGTTATAACCACAAAGGCATGCTGGAAGGAGGGAGAAAATATTTTAAATACTTCCGGTTTAAAGAGCGACTGAGGATAAGGAGACCCAATTGTCAAATCCTAGTGGTGGTGATTTATCGTTCGGGCGCCACTGTAGAGTAATTAGGATATTTTGAAGCAGGAGACATGAAAAATGGGCATTGCCCTAGTTGGGACTCGTACCTGAACTCTTACCTCGAATATGTACCGAGTGTGCTATGGTTACACCACGAAGGAGGAAGGCCATGAAGGGATGCTGGAAGGAGGGAGAAAATCCTTGTAATTTAACGTGTTATTTTTTCTTGCAAATAACGGGACTTTGCTGAAAAATTAATCATTCTAATATTTATTAAAATTTCAGCAAAAATTCACTTAAAAGGTATTAGTTTAAACAGAATTGCGTGCTACCCTGTATATTTAGTATTGCACGTTTATTCGAAATAATGATAGTGGAGAAATAAATGGTGGTGGATTTTTACTTTTCAGAAGTATATGAGAAGATACATAGAATTTGAGTAATTAAAGTATCTAATGTAACCAAGGGAAGATGAGTTAATACTTCTAATGAAAAATTAAGTAGTAAAATAATAAGCCTTAGTATATCTGAACGTAGTTAATTTCTGACCTGGAATACTTCAGTGGTACAAACACCTTTTAGGTATGTAATATGCTGGTCATCCAAAATGCATTCCCATGAAGAAAGATTCCATTCCAATAGGCTTGAACATTTCACCCTGTGTAGATATTGATAGGCCATTCAAATGACTGGCACTACTACGCACATACAAATCAAGTACTCTAGCAACAGTTCTTAGAAGAGAGAAGAGCAGATAGTTTTAAGTACTGGCATTTTGCGTCTCCCATTGTTCTTTTCCTCGGGAAATTTGGAATGGTTCGTTGATGAAAAAGGCAGTCATTTGAGCAAGATTTTGAGTTTTGCAAGAGAATAACTGAAGCGAATCGGACTGCAGTGTGTTCTTCCATGAATTAGGTATTCGTGTTGGAGGAAATAAAGCCACACAAATATGAATAACTAATCGATGGGTGCAGAAGGGAAGGACCGAGAAACGAGAAAAATATCCCAGCATTGCATATACCACTGCACTGGCTGTGCGCGGCAGCTACATTGATTGTAGAACACAGGGTGTGGATAAACAAATGCCATCGTACTGTCTTTTCCGACGGTTTTCGACTCTGTCTTTAGCAGCATGATGGTTGTATTTAGTTCTGGTGGCATAGCGGTGACAGACATTATAACTCTTGCATTGTGCATCTCCACACTGGTCTTTGCCCAGTAGTTATGGTTTCATGTGACATTCTGTTTTACTTCAGCACACGCATAATATGCGTTGATGGACACTCTGCAGCAACCGTGATATCTCTGAAGATTTGGAACTTGCTTTGCCACCTTACCTTTAAGGTTTATCTGCGACCAAGTTTCAACGAGACAATACGCAACCTCACATTTAATAATTCATCACTATCAACCAGCCGACACTGATATTTTGGCTCACCTTTTTTCCAGATATGTCGCCATCGAACACGTCTGATCGATGATTGCCAAATCAGAAGCGTAGTATACATTACTCGCCAGGCAAAATGATCTTTGGAAATTGTCGAAGTAGTAAGGACGAACATATCCCAAACATACATACAAAGTCTCTTTTTTTAAATGCTTAGGGGGTGTCTTCTAGCAAGTTACTGCCAGTCATGGCTCTATTGAATAAAATGAATGTTTACTCAATTACAAGGGGTAATGTTTACTTAATTACTCAATTACAAGGGTATTTCCCCTTGTACCTAGATTTATATTTAGGAAAATTTTACAGTCATTATGAAAAATAATGAAAAAAAAAAACAAAAATAAAAACAAACTTTCGCCTTGCAATACCTGATGGAGATATTTAGGTTCAAAATTTGGGATATTTGACGTCATTTTCAACTTGCACGGGAAGTTTGTTAATAAAATATCAGAATAATTTCAAGTTGCTGTTTTCCCCTTAAATGCCATTCAATGATGTAATTTTGGGATTTACTTGCGTGATAAATCTTTAATTTATAATTTTGTTACAGTTGGTATGCTGAAAGATTTCTACTTAATTTATTTATAAATTTTAAAACCCGATAAGTAGGTTTGTTATGAATTTGAAGTTCTTCTCTCCCCTCTAGCAGCGCAGCATTTATTTCTTTGAACATTTATGGAAACACTGTGCTCTCGCGAGCACGGATCGTCAGAGCAGTCATGAAGTGAGTATGATGAAGCTGATGAAGACCAAACTGTTTTAAAACAAAATTTCGACAGTCGAAACGAATAGCGGAAAAATGACTGCCATGAACTCTCGCAAGTAACAGTCTTTAATTTGTAACGAGGATATAGCAAACAGCAGATAACGAGAATCGGGTCATTCTTACAAGATGAAGAGTCTGTGGATAATACTGATATTATTCAAGAGTTTCAAATAGTATACAAAGTACGTTATAAGGATCTACCCAGCGAATGCTGGGCACATTTGAGGACACACACAATGCTACGGCACATTTGCGGACGCTGACCAACCTCTAAGGGAACCTTGGATGAACTGAAAATTGACTTTGAAATATGCGGAGTAAACTTTCAAAAACTTCCCAATCCGTATTCTATTTCAGATCTTAAATGTTGCCCGTCCTCTGACAACTGTAAAATTAAATTATCGTCAATTAATCTTACCGAGTTCTAAGATTTGTATACTGAATGGCTATCATTGAAATCACGATATGGCATTAATTGATGATAAGGATCAGTTAATTGCTCTACAGGTAATTGGGAATTCGCGTCTAATTTAAGGCTGATGATTAATAAAATCGAAAGTAATTTGCTATCTTTAAAAACGGCTGGGAACTATATCATGTACTCGGTCTTCTAATACGTTCACAATCAATCTCAAATGTCTATTCCAAGAGCAGTGGCTTAGGAAGTGGTCGTGGGATGCGGTGCTTCCAAAGAAATCTTCTTCAAACGTATATGTAACTTAGGTATTTGTAGCTTAGCCATCATTTGTAGCTTAGGTGATGCCACTTCAAATCCATGCCTTTTTCAAACTAACCAAATCCATGCCAACTAACTTCAAATCCATGCCTGTTTCAAGGCCAACCAAATGGCATATGGAACGCAGTGTACTTATAAGAGTTAAACACGTTGAAAAAATCTTCAGTCAACTTTATTGCTTCGATGAACCGTGTTGCTCGATTAAAGAAACTGACTGTACCAAAACTCGAAATCTTGCGGGCATTGCTCGCAGCCAGACTTCTGAAAGACGTAGAACAAATTACAAAGCGAAAAGAGACATCTACAATTTATTTTTGGAAAGACTACCAGACTATATAGTTTTGGATTAAAAGACCTCATTATAAGTGGGAACAGTTTGTTTCTAATCGTGTGAAAGGGATTCAGGCTCTTTGGAATCTTGATGATTAGTCACATATGCCTGGTAAATTGAATATAGCAGATCTTGTAAAAAGAGAGGTTAGTGCAGAGAGCCTTTTAAAAATGAAGCTTGGTGGTCAGGTGTTGAATTCTTAAGAAAAATGAGGTCTCAGTATTTAAGTGTAATAATTCTGCCTTTGAAGAATATTACATTTCAGAATTGTAAAAGAGTTTCTCTATAGAAGAGGGTGTAAATTTTGCTTTAACTAACCAAATTATTTTGTTTCACAATGACCTGCTTAAAACAACTAGTAATTCTTCTGAAATTATTCGTATATTACATTCCTTATTCCTGTGCTTTCAGACTTATCTATAACTGCAGAAATCCAAAAGACAAGAAAGATGGGTAGCTGTATCAAGAGTTGAACGATTGAGAATTTATTTTTAAAATTTGTCCAGAGTGAGTATTTGGAAGAAAGTTTTGCCTTAATGAATGGTGAGAATGTAAAAGGTAAAAGTAAATTATCTCCTCTCAGTTGTTTCCTTGGCTTATTCACGCTGGAGGAAGAATAATCAATTCTAGGGTTAGCAATTACTTTAAACATCCTATTTTTCTCTCACCTAAACATTCCTTAACTTAATGATTGCATAGTACTGTCATTTGAAACATTTTCATGCAGGACCCCAAACTTACTTGTACCTAATGCGTCAAAAATATTATCCGTTAATCATTAGAAATTTGTACAGATTGGTGACACACAATTGTGTCACGTGGCACAAAAAACAAACCAGTTTTAGAGCAACAGTTGATGGGCCAGCTGCTTAAGGAATGCATAAAACATTCTTCTCCATTTACCGTTACCAATATCGATTTTTGGGGAATTTTTACTTGAAATTCACCCGTACATAGGAAAGGGGTATTGAATTGAATATATAGAACTTTATGTATGCTTTCAATACTAAAGTAATACACCTAGACGTTGTGAGCAATTTAACATTAGCAAGTTTCTTTTCTGGTTTGAAAAGAGTTTTCTCTAGGAGAGGTAAGTCTTCTTAGAGTTTCATTGACAACAACCGAAATTACCGGAAAGGCGAAGATACCGGAATTAAAACGGCTTCTAAAAATCGTACATATTCTAAATGAACCATTGGCTCAGTATTTGACTGTGGAAAAAACTGACTGGCATTTTATCCTTCCATAATCTGCTAATCTTAGGGGATTATATGAAGCCGGCTTAAAATCTTTTAAGTATCATTTAGAACACATAGCCGAAAATTTTCATTTTACTTTGGAAGAATTCATTGCAGTCTTAGGGGAAATCGAAGAATTTCTGAGCTCTAGACTATTGACTCCGTTGTCAGCTGATTTTCATAACTTTAAAACCCTAACTGTAGGGCCTTTTCTTATTGGGAGACACATCCCTTCCCTCACAGAACCCCCACCAACAGAAATCAATGAAAATACGCTTAGCAAGTAGAAAAAGGTTTCCATATTCTCTCAAAGAATCATGAAACTTGGAGAGATTTCTTAAATAATCTGAAAAAGCGCCATAAATAACAGTTAAATAAGAACAACGTAAAGGTTGGGACTTCAGTGCTGATAAAGAAAGGAAGCCTACCAGGCAAAAACCAAAGTGGTTAATAGGAAGAGAGGAAATATTCAGTGGAAGTGACAGGTGAATATGAGTTTTGGGCATAGCTTGCCACAAAGAAATATACTTAAAAGACTTGTGCGAAACATTTGTGTGTTACTAGTGTACTAATTGCTGTATTTAAGTTTCGCTCTCAAATTTCATTATATGTATTTTAAGTGCAACTGCTGCTGTGTAGGGTTTCCCTTACTTATTTAACCTATTATTCAAATTTTTGTTATCTGTCCTGAACTCCTCAACTTCCCTTCGATTTCCTCGCCAGGGTGTAAATTTAAAGTTAAGTGAAGTGAATATTTAAACGGGTGAATCTTGGAGTTTATTCAGAGCGTGTTTTGAATTGCCAGCACACGTTTCGTTTCTGACTTTACTGTTACGTTAATACTCCCCTTGGCCATTTCGAATAATTATCACGCCTGTCCGGTTTGTTGAGTCAACCTAAGTTAGCCGTAATTTAACATGCTAATCCAACACTATTTTTTTCAGACTTGAATTGGATTTGTGTAATAGTGTTTAAGTTTCACCGGAAGTTGTCGATGTTATTGTAGATCACGAAGTACGTGCTTTTCTGTTCAAAGTTGAAAATTAATAATGGGTTGTTTTCACCGTTCTTATGTACTGGTATTACTTCATACCTGTACAAGAATTCGCCAGGTTCATTAGTAGGATTTAGATTAGTTTATGTGCACAAGGAAAGATAAATCTTATAACTATATATCTTTCATTTAATTTATACATTGTATTGTTTTATAAATAATAGAAATATTGGATCAAGAATCCAGTCAGCGGGGAGTGTTGCGAATTTGGAATTCGCATTTATTTCTTTGAATTTTTGTGGTTTCGCTCGAGTATATATTGCTCGGGCAGACATGAAAAGAGCATGTCTCTTTAGTTCTCAATACTAATACAGGACCAAAAATTTCACCATAAATTAAGATCAAACTGCAATTGTAAAGAATTTTGTACGTTAAAGTTTTTGACGTGAAACTTGCATTAGTCTACTAATTCGACGGATATCACGAAACAAGGTTATTAATATTCTCATTAAGGTTTAGGAAGTTAGAACCATAATCTAATAATACGAAAACTTCTTTAAACTAGAAATATTTTTAACTTGTAATTTATGCAAATGTTATTACGAATCGGCTGTGTGTCATTACTGAGGGCTGCTAATATTTTCTGGAACCATAAATCTACAAATTTCCTAAAAAATATCCGCTTTTTGGAAACAAAATACTGTAATGATCAATACTTTCCTCGCAAATCTACATGCTCCGCTCTTAATCTATTTTAAATCAGAAAACGATATCATAAATGATACACTATTTTTATTATAGACAAACGGAGATATTCACTTTTCAATTTGTATACAACAGTAAAATATGATCTCCAACTTTAAAACGAAACATCTCGGCCAATTGTGGTCACATAAGGGTCACCCTTTTATTTTTTACGATAAGTGTAAAAGTTTCCTAAATATAAGGAACAGGAAGAGACATAACGTATAAAATGCTACGTTTCGTAACTTTTACAAATATGATTTTTTAAGTCTAAAAACGCCCAAACATGAATTTTTGCTTAATTTAAAACATTTTTGTAACTGGAAATACATTTCTGCTACTAAGGATTGCGAAACAAAGACCAGGTAAGGATTTCTCTATTTTACATGTACATATAGTGTGATTCGCTACCGCGAGTATAAATTTCTGGTTGGGGTAATTTACTAAAAGACGAATCGGTATCAAATACCAGTTCAGGGTCGGAAACGCTTTCGTCTTATGTAAATGTGCAGAGAAACTAGAAATGAACGAGCTGTATATAAGTGAAAAATATTGTTTTATTCATCAAAACATAACTATTACGATATTAAAAGGGGGCATAGAAGGTGTTTAAAGTTTTGGCCACCAGCTGCAGCACAAGCCTGACAAGTGCCATATGGGATCATGACCGTTTAAAAACATTGCGGGTGACGCTCGAAGGGCCATGAGTTACATGCAAAGGCATGCGACAAGATCGTCTTCCACTATTCACGGGTGCATCGTACACCAGACCTTCCATTAGACCCTTCCCCTTTCCCCAAAAAATACATCCTGGGAGAACGGTGATCCTGCAGAACAATGAAATTGTTTGAAATCTTGCGGCTACGTCCAATTCTCAGACGTTGTGTTCTGTTTAGTCGCTGATGTGTTTTCCCGTTGGAAACAAAATCGTGCTCGACAGAAAATGGAAGGCTGCTCCCATTTGTATTTTTCTTGCCATCATAGTCATCGGTGAACATCAAAAGAATGCTTTTTCCCTTTCGGGAGAAAAGGTGTTTTAAAGCTCGCACCGAAGCTCCCGATTACTATGGAGAACACAGAAGATGGGTCGATCACCCAGCTTGTATTTTTCCTGCTGTCATCCTCATCTTGGTACTGGAAAGAAAAGGGAAGACTGCTTCTTGACTGAGTACAGTGCTGGATCATAAAAAGTATTCCACCGTTGGAAGGAGCTATTTCAAAGTCGGAAGTTTTCCACATTTGGTGTTATAGAACAGATTTTCGACGATTTCCAAGAATGGTCAGACAATTCCTCCGGTCGCACAGTTGGTAGTCTATGCGGCTTTTTCGTGAGGGATTTTCTTTTCTCTCGTTATGTTTATTACTAGTGATTTTACTAATTTGAGGGAGGGATTTTTATTTTTTTTAAATGCTTAATTGTCATGAGTCATCACTTTAATTAAGGGAGAATAAATGTATGATTCTATCAAGAAATTTAATTATATCTGCATGTCCGAAGATAAATATACTGAGGTGTCACAGGTGAAAGAATAATAAGTTCTTCTAAATTAGCTTTTCATGTGATCTTAAATTTCTTGAGTGCTATTTAAAATACTCGTAATTGTAAAGTTAAGGTTTTGGTAGGATTTATAACAATTTAAAGATTGTAAAATTGTTTTAAACTACTTGAATATTGCTCAGTGGTAATTACGAAATTATTGTAAGGTGCATAACTAGTAATTTTGGGTACAATATTGTTAATTGTACAGATTGTCAAACGAAAATTTTCGAGAAATGTTTGGATAATATTTTGTAGCGGTAGTCTGATCAGCTATCCGTAATTAAAATGTTTGGAATATTAAATAAATGTATGTTATTGATTTACTATTGTATGTTTTGTTTGTGTTTTTATCTTGTGGTCTACTGTAGGTCACCCATATGATCCTTTCGGAAAGCGTGGTTAAACTTCCATTCGAACCTGGGTAGTTTATTGCTGGCATAGGAGAATTTAATGAGGTTTGTAACTATAAGATCAGACTTATTAATTTATCTGAAACTGGGGTATTGACTTCTTAGTGTGAGATTTTTTTCTCTGGTGTTTTGAATTTCTGTGTGTTATACTTAAATGAAAAGCGTCTGTCACTCTTTCTAAAGTTGTATTGAAATTTATGTGTTTTCAGGAAGCAGAGTTGATTTAGTTAGTTTTATCGAGAGATACCTTATTATTGATGATTTTGTGTCGGTAATGCATTTTACATGATTATTAATCTTTTGATTTTAACAAAACACCACGGAGGATATTTTCATTTTTTTATTGATTTTAAGAGTTGAGAGTTGATATGATAAACCTTATTTTACTGTGTTGAGGGTTTATGAAAATTCAATCTAGCTTAAGATATTAATTATTTAGTTTCAATGATCAGTCTCTATGATTTGATTTAATGAATACAGTATATTTTTACGAGAATTTTAGCATTGTATTTTAGTGTTTTCGCGTCACCAAGTTAGGGTTAGGTCAGGCAGAGAGTTAAATGTAAAAAAATCAAACCCGTAAATTTTTGATTCGCAACAATAGTATCTGGCATTAGACTAGGATAGTATCTGTTTGGAGATAAAAGAAATTAACTAAATGTTTCTCAGTTGTTTCAACAGAAGGTTCTGTTATCAAATTATATTGCTGATTAGTAGTGATGTCAGTTTATATGTGATTGGATGACATTTGATACCTTTTGATCGAGCCACGAATTTGTTTTCATATATTTCTTACGCAAGGGCAATGCTGGCAGAAATTGTTATTTAACTAGGCAGCTTTTCGTAAAGAATAATAACGTGAAAATTTTTGTTAAAATAATAAATAGCACAGAATGTGATAAATGTGAATATATATATATATAGAGAGAGAGAGAGAGAAATGATGATATGTCCAGGAGCCTATGTAACAATTTTTTACATGCATGTATGTACGCACACACACTGATACAATGAAGAAATAAAATGAAACGCAAGTAAATAAGGGAAAAAATGACAAGAAATTACTTGGTAATACATTGAAATAAATGCCCTATGTCAAAGATTTTCTACCTTATTTCCGGAGAGATGCATGTGATAAATGAAGTATACATGCATTTATTTGTAGGTAGAACGATTTTTCCGGAACTCATGCATTACAGAAGAAAACAAATCAAAGCCAACCGCAGGCGTTTTTGTAAAGCATTCATAAAAGTATTTTATAAATAAGTAAAAAAAGAATAATATAAGTGCTTGAAGAAATGTTGTTTTATGAAAGAAAATAAATTTGATATGGTTACTGTTTGAGAAATGGTGATATGTATTAAAAGAATGAGTTCTGGATTCTTTCCAAAGGGGCAAAGATTCCACAAGTGTTCATCCTTATTTTTATTTAACTGAAAATATGCCTCCTTTTTGGCTTTGCTGTGGCATTTAATATAAGGTTAAACAGGATCTGACCATTCACTTCTGCAATTATTATTTAAAAAAGTGCCTCTTGGATTCCTTTTAAGTTATCGCTTGCCATATGACAGTATGTGAAGGATCCTAACCTGCGCATAAATGTTTGTGAAATTAATGTTTTTATAAATCCAAAAATCAAAGTCTGTGATGATTAAAATGTAAAGTTTATTTATCTTCATTAATCAGTTATTTAATGTTACGATTCTATATTGTTACTTCTCTTTTTCCGTTTTCCTGCCAGAATAAAAAATAGCTCGTATACATTTAAGTGGGGGTTTGAGATTGCTTTAGGCAGAGTGTGTTCAGCCTGCTGAAGGTCATGTTACTAATTGTTATTCTAAGATAGGAGTTCCTGACCTGTCTACGACGCTGCTTTATTCTCGCTGATAGTGCTGTCACGGCGGTGTAGATTAAAGGCCAACTTCCTAGTTTAAATATTTTTGCCTAGCATTTGACTAATAGCTACTTAGATTTAGTTCAATTTAAAATTATACTTTTCAATTTATGCCATGAATGTTGGCTCATTTGTAAGCAGCAGGTGAGCCTTCTGTTTAGCGTACTTAGTTTTAAAGAGTCTTTCAGAGGAATCATACGCTTCTGTTTGCTTATCTGGACAGAGCAATAAGTGGCTTAAGTTCAAGCAGTAGTCTTATATGGTGCTTTCTCCCTCCTTTCTGCTTGCATTCGTGATGTAACAGTACCACATTCATCTCGTAATCGAGAGGACCAGGTTTGAGTCCCGGCGATAGCATTGTTCATTTCCCCCCTATCCAGCATCAAAATTACCTACGGACTCTACAGGAGCTCCCGAGCAGAAAGTTGGTGGTTGATGATTGTTCTCTACCGGGATTTGGCGATTGGGTCCCATTATTCCCAATCGCCTTTTAAAAGGGGGAGTATATAAGGAGTTTTCTCCCTCCTTTCTGTACGCCTTCGCGGTGTAATGTAGCACACTCGGCCCGTATTCTAGAGGTCCAGGTTCGAGTCTTGGGGAGGGCATTGCACATTTTCTGTCTACTGCATCATACTTTCTAATGATTCTACATGTTTTTGCGCTTATTTCTTGGTTTCTGTTGTGCTAAGCATAATAAACATGTTTTCTCACCCTGTTCGTGCAAAGTAAAAAAAAAGGAACCACACTTTCATTCCTCATATACAAAGAAATCTGGATATTCAGAGATATTGCCAATATCACTAGGTTGATCAAAAAGGACCCGGACAATATTGATCAAAGTTTAAAAGTTGCATGAATTAAATTTGGTTAGTATTTATGTAGAGGAACCACCAAAAGTTGTTCCTTTGAAACAGGAAACAGGCATTTTATTCAAATGTTTTGAGACGGCGAGAGAGGACATTTGCTGTAAAAGACTTGACTTATTCACGTATATGAACTGGTTGCTTCGTACGAAGCGCACCACAAGACAACGCACCAAGCCATAGTTTCCTGAACAAGTAAGAGGTTTTGACAGAATGAAACTCCTAGGAGTTCCTTATGTTTCTACTAGGTTTATCAAAACTTTAGTCACCGGCAAAATTATCAGATTTGTTAATTTCAAACTATTTTTGTTACCAAGTCTGAAATACAAAGTGAGAAGTCACCGTTTTTAATACTTAGGTTGTAGAGACATTACGTATTTTTGAATAGCAGGGGAGATGAAAAATGAGCAATGCCCTCGCCGGGATTCGAACCACGGACCTCTCGAGTACGCGTCGAGCGTGCTGACTACTGCAGCACGAAGGCATGACAAGCAGGCGGGAGAAATATCTTATATACTTCCCTCTTTAAAGGGCGACTGGGGATCAGGGGACCCAAACGCCAGTCCTGGTGGTGGAGATTCCTCATCCACCAGCCTTTTAGTTCGGGCGCCACTGTAGAGACATTAGGTATTTTTGAATAACAAGAAAGATGAAAAATGAGCAATGTCCTCGCCGGGATTCGAGCCACGGACCTCTCGAATACGCGCCGAGCGTGCTGACCACTACACCAGGAAGGCATGTCAAGAAGGCGGAAGAAATACCTTATAAGGTAACATTCAGACCAAATCGCAGAGAGTGCTAAACATACTTTAACTAGAGGGTTTCCAGAGCATATTCTAGTACTAATACCAAAGCTGAAGTCGACATATACATAAATGCGCAAACGAAATGCTGTGGAGGGAAAGGAGACATTTAACTGTGAGTAGATTTCCAAATTTCATTGGCTTTAATAAGTTTCATTTCGATTAATATAGTAATTTATACTCATTGCAATTAATATTATAATATATTTTTATTCTGTTTTGTTATTTGTCGATATTTATCATAAATTTTAACTATGTAAAGCAGTACCAGGCAAAAGTGTTTTGATTCCAAAATGCCAACTTATGTTGAAAAATCTTTCTTCAGTGAGTTATAAAGCCCAATCAAATAAAAATGGTATTTTAAAATATGATAAAAACAATTTAATAAGTTTCTGATTTTTAAGGGAAACTTACTGGTATACATTTCAAGCAGAAATAAAATTTCCATTAGAACTAAATAATATTTTACATTCAAAGCAAATAAAAAAGTCATTTCCTTTCTTACGATAATGTAAATTGCAACAAAGTGTATATAGTTGGAAGTTACATTTAACATGCGTATCGTCTCATACATAAGCTCATATTTTTATAAACTTGAATTGTAAGCTAAATCATATTGATTGAATAGGGAAAATAAAATAAAATATGTAATAAATAAATCAAAAAATATGTAAAGCATTTGAAGCTGTACGAGTCATAAGGCGTGCTGAGATAACATGGAAAACTAACTGCACCAAAAATCGAACCATAAATTGCCAACTACTACACTCGCGTGCAAAATTAAGAGAATTTGCTCATTATGCCGAATTTCTGAAAAACCAATGCAGAAATTTCAAGGAAATTTGATATGAATCTACATTTATAACAGAGAAAGAGATATCCCATACAAAAGTCATTTTATGTCCATATGATTATCAGCAAACTCATAGTGCAAGGATGTCCAAAATCCACGTTGTGATATCGAAATGAAAAGCTGCCCAGACGGTATAGTGGTTAAGGGTGCCTGACTGCAATACCGAAGGGCCCGGGTTCGAATCCCAGAGAATGCATGGATGTAAAATTGTCTGTCCCTTCATAGGAAGTAGCGGTGTTTGCCTATTATATGCCTCCACGCTAAATTGGCCACCACTTCTGGCCTTAGTGGTGTCCAGTACCATCAGAGGTAAGAGCCTGCCATAGGAAAAACAATATCGAACTGAAAATGAGTCTAATATGTGGCATGGTCCCCTATTATAGCCAGACAGGACCCACAGAGTGACGGCATACAGGACAGGAGGGTGTTGAATAGTCTTTGTGGCAGTCGATTCCACTTTTGCAGTAACGCAGTTTTTAACAATGGGATGCTTCTCCAAGGTGAGATGAAATTTCCTCCCGTGAGCATCTCAGACATGCTGTATAGGGTTAAGGCCAGGAGATTTTTCTGGTCAATTCATGCAGAGAATATCTTCACTTTCCAAGTAATCG
>KK114405.1:184974-216249 GCA_000611955.2 Stegodyphus mimosarum
TATGTGAACGAGCGTTGTCGTCCATTGACAAGAACCCAGGACAAAATGCGCCCCTGAAAAGTTGAACATAGGGCTCTAGTACTCGTATCTCCTCTCTGAAACTCATAGCAGCCGGGGAGCCTTTGATAAACGCATGCAAGGGTGTACGGCCGTTCAACATAATTCAAGCTCAAACCACTATATTTCCAGCACCATCTTTTCATTGATGAAGGAGGGATGGTATCGTGTTCCTGAATCTCTCCAGATACAGATATGCCAGAAATCACCGTCCAGGCTAAATCTGGACTCGTCTTTAAAAAGCACGATGCTGCACTGAAGTCTGGTCCAAGGTGAATGTTGGCTGCACTGTGCTAAACGCACTCTATTGTGTGTTGCAGTGAGTGGAACACAAACAGCGGGTCTTATGGCATACAGCTCTAGCTTATGAAGCTTTAGACCGTGAAAGTCGGGTACCAGTGACAAAATACAGTCTGTGGGAGAGCTGTGAATGAATACTAGTTCTGTGTCCGCCCGGTGAAAGTGTAAATAGTGATCTTTATTCCTTGTTATGGATCTTGGTCGACCTTGTCCAGATCTTCTCGATATGGATCCAGTGTCTTGAAACTCTTTCCACAAGTTGCAGACAGAACTGGGCGTTACTTGAGCTCCGTAGATACCTGCGGTTGTGATTGTTGTGCCTCCAGTCTACCTACAATTCTGCATCTTATTCTATCATCCATACGTCCGTGAGTACTCATGTTACCCAATAAAATTTACACAACTTTTGGGAGAAACATGGCGAATGTCATAAAGGAGTAAAGAACACAAATCGCTGTAAACCCCTAGTGCCCTTATTCCCTTCCACAATCACAATCCCTCAGACAAGCATGTGCATGTGCATGCTTACGTATTCAACTCTGAATATATGCCCAATTCCTCGGCGGCATAATTTGGTTTAATAATTTTCATAAAAATAAACATAATTTGCGAATTCTATTAATTTTGCATACGAGTGTAGTTGGGTGTTCAAAATTTTAAAAATTCTTTTAGTCATAAAAATGCTGAAAATTTGCTTAAATGCCTATTTATGATGAATTCACGATTGAACATGATATTTCTTATACTTATTTTACACTAGTGCTAGGTTTTGAAATAATTTAAAACCATTTGTTGGAGAGTTTGGAGAAAAAGTTTCATTTAATATTCATTCTGTATATAAATATATATAAATAAATGCTGTCGAAGTGAAAAGAATGTTTCCCATTAAAGGTTCACACTTGTGCTCAAGATGGAGTTTTAGCCTCCGACAGTTTGTGTGAGCATGACATTTATTTAAAATGAAACTGACAGAGATATGGTAATAACGAAGGTGATTATCGAAATGTAAGTTAGAACTCCTGATTAATATTGCATTGTTTGGATTATATTTACTTATTGAATAAGCAGACACAACTTCCAGTCCTTATTGTGAACAATGAGGCATGCGATCAGCATATACTACAATTATCTAAATTTATTGCAAAGAAAGCTAAAATTTACCACTCCCGATTCTTCAGTTATATACATTAATTACAATGCACCAAAGCAAGTATTGCTTCGTATAGAATACTTTTTAATCTGAATTGCTTCGTGATAACATTTTTCACATTTCATTGATTATTAAAACTAATGCAATAATAGTTTCATAAACAGAAATGTATAAGTTTTGCATGAAATACGAATTCAATAGTCATTTTTGAATCTATAAACTAAAACAAAACAAGAGTATCAAAGATGCATGATCATAAATATAAGCATAACAATGATACACGAATTTGGATCAAACTATAAGGAAAGCTGTTGACTTATAGCACTTTGCTTTGAGAAATTTCTCAAATAAAAGACATAGTTTTTTGGAAAATTTCCGTAGTTTATATTTTTGGTCAAGCAATTTTCTGAAGCAGCCTCACGTAATCAAGAGCAATCCTAAGCGTAGGGGTACGATTTTTTCCAACCCCGCATTTCATGAAGTATTGAAATCACGAGCAATAAGCCGAAGCTTGAATTTGAAACCTCAAAAGCAATGCTTCATCTCCTTGTAGGGGTTTATTTTAATCCCCTAATAATCATTTTTAATTTTAAAACAGCTTTCTACATTTTCTTGTTTCCCAGCGACATTTCACTGTCAGAATGAGTTTTCAGTATCGTGCTTTACGCAAATGAGGTAGAACGAGTATTTAATGGGAAGTTTCAGTCACTTCCCAGAGAAGAGCTGAGAAGTTCTCAGTGGGGCGAGTTCTGCTTTCTGGCCACGCTGTTACTTTAAGCCTACCTTACTACGTTCGGCCGTAGTCTTACGTGCTTGTTAATATTTGCTGGTGAAGTTTAAATAAAGGCTAACTCGGTTAGCTACTTCTGTACAGCTTCGGCTAAGTTTTGGTTAGTTAGAATTAAGTTAGGTTCTTAGTTTCTACCTTAAGGTTAAAGTCCAATTAGATACTTTCCTGTCAGCTCGAGAGGAGGACTGACTGTTTTTATTCTTTGATTTGAATAAAAGTGTATTTAACCCTTCCTTCGACTTTGTTTCTGTAGTTGTAAGAAGAACAGCGAATAGTAGCTATACTCGTCTCTAGTTTTAGTTGCCAAGGACACTGAGTTTAACTAGAACCTTATACTCTCATTACATATTTCCTATGTAAGTAAACCTTAAGTCATTTGAATTAAAATCATGTGAGCTACGCAGCAATTTAGCAACAAAATGAAATAAAAATTGTCCATTTATCTGATTGATTTACAACATGAGTTCTGGAGATGCATTACAACGTTGACTAGTACGGCAGCTGTCTTCTTTGTTGCCTAAGGTTAGATAACTCAGCACAAATGTTTGAAATTATTCCTTAATAAGAAAGACTATGAATTCATTAAAATCGGAGCTTACTTGGCTCACGATTCGCATGAACGGATGGTTTCCTTATGGCAAGCTCCTTACTTCCATGTATAAGAAAAAGTGAAATCCAGCTTCCTCTCACCTCAAGACTAACGTGATCTGTACATAAAGTTTCACACTTTGCAACTTATATTATAAACACCATGAAGTAAGAACACCTTTCTTACGCTAAAATAAAGTAAAGTTACTTCAGGAGCAAATATACAAGTATCATGGGATCCATCTGCAACGATTCGAAAGTCATTCCAGATAGATTTGGCTGTGTGGTTGGTTTGACTACGCCAAATACTATCAGCTAAAGTAGATGCACTAGTGGAGGATATTGTAAGAGGAAGTGACTTATATTCAAGTTACAAATGTGAAAAAATACAAAAATACCGATGTTTATTTATTGGGCAGACCTGGGTCAAACCTGGGCAAGCTACTAGTGTTCCAAGGTTTAATTCACATAGTTACTGATGGCCCGAAATAAGATACTACTCCCAACATGCAAATGTTTACACGTTTTAAGAAATAATTAATTTTTAGAGCTTTTGAAAGTCATAGTTGTTAGAAGCCTTTACAAGAGTTCGTCCGATATGTACATTCATAAACCTAGGGCTCTTAAGCAACTAGAAATTCGTTGTAATCAATACTATTCGGAAATGTTCTGCAGTGTCTTTGCATTGAAAATATGAGGAGAAGGTTAAAATTATTTAGGATACGATATTAAAATTAGACTTCCCATTCTTGGACCAGTGTAAGAGAAAGGGAAAATATTTCATTTGACTATTTTTACCTTGTAAGGTTTATCCTACTTTTACTACCAGTTATTTTAAGTTTTGTATCTTTCCTATCTTATTCAAATTTCAGCTTATAATTTCCTGCCAGAGTGTAAATTCAGAAACGCAGATAAGGCAAATGAGAAAGAGTATTATTTAAGTCGTGACTTAACCGACTTCAGGGGAGAGAGTCTGATTCCCTAACTAGCGCGCGTTTGCCTTCTGGCTACGTCTCTCTTAGCTGTTATTACGCTCGGCCATATCTTAGGCCCTTGCTAGGCTTCGTCAATTTAATTAATACTTAAGGGCCAACTAGGTAGATTCTGATAGCTTCGGCTATACCCTTTAATAGTTTAGTTAAGCTAACTTTAGTTTAAATTATTAGTATTTTAAGCTCAAGCCCGAGGGGCGGCTTTATGTAAAGTTCCAAGTCGGAACTGATTTGTAAATATACTGAATAATAAAGAGTTATTAAACCCTCTCTAAGTCTTACGTGTTCTGTTCACACACTTAAGCGATTATTCGCTTACTAGTGTTCGTGGGGTTCAAAGTTAGAACTTTAAATTTAAAGAGGAAACCTCACAACCTTTTGAAGTTCCTTCCGTGGAGGAACTTGCAAGGTAACTACAATTAACCCCTTTCCCCAAATTTGCCTATTTCATTTTATGTAAAAAATATTAGAGCTTAATCGGACTTAAATAATAGAGCTTAAATCAGACGCTGGAAGCAAGAAAAGTGTTTATAATATTCAACGTTTTCACTGAGTGTTTGATGAGTATAAGGAAGACGTGAAATGATTCACGTAAATCTGTAAGAATGAGTACTGCGCGTTGTTTTCCTTAACCTGAGCATATCATGGTACTCAAGCTTCATTATCAATAAAATTACCAATTTTGTGGTAATAAATTATCGAGCAACTTCGTACAATGTTAATAACTCGTTTTGAGAATTCTAGCGGATGGAGGACATGGGGAAAGGATAATGGAATGCTTTAATAATTTAATAATGTTTTAAGAATTACAATATTAAGCATTGAGATAAGGAGCGGAGTTCAAACCTCTTAGTTCTTAACAAATGAAGAAACTGCAACTGCGAATAGGTAATAAGAGCTGATGGAAACACGAATGGTATCCAGGTTTATTTAAGCAAATAGCATATTCAATAAAGTAGAAAGCCCTATAAAATGTTAAAGTTTAATTTCCGCCCTCATCAAAATTTTCCGCGTGGAAGAATTGCTGTCAGTGTGGATGTTTTCTTTGGCGTTATTAGCTCAAACGGACGGAAATGAATGACACGATACGTGACATTGGATGATCTGATGGAATGCTGACGAAACGTTTTATCTCAAAGGCCCTCTTAACGAATAAAATTATAGCGCATTCGGATTATAGATAACCTTGTATTGACTGTAGATTCGGATTGCTGACAACGTAAATACAGTTGGTGTAGCTACAGCGCATCATTTATCATTGGTTCAAATGGTTTCAAGAAAATTCTCTTAAGAGCATAATATCTATTAGGTTTCGTGAAATTATGATCGAATTTACTGTTCTCTAACTTAAGCAGAGACAAAGTTTGAATGCATTTAGGCAGGAAGGAGTATCATTTGACATTGGGCTGCTGGTGCAATAAGTGCTCATGAAGAAGAAACTTATACATGCATTTCGCTTGGCATGATAAGATCTTTCCTCTGATCTTAATACCCGTGTCTTTTGAGGAGACATCTGAAAGGTCCGATATAGTGATTAGTGAATTAGCAAAACTGAAAGAATAATGTAATTTAAAAGCTATATTTAGTTTCATAGCACAAGCCTATTAATAATGTCTATTAAAATATAGCTGTTGAACCTGAATGAAGACCCTGTTTAGTCAGAGTTGAAACTTGCTTCAAAATTTGAATTATGAATAAGTTCTAAAAAATAAAATAATCCTGTGAAGAAAAGGAAAAGTATTCTGCAGTGCCACTTTTAGAAATTAAACTATAACGTATCCAAACTGTGACTTTTTCAGCACCAAATATGTTCCATTACAGCGATACATTGAAATGTTTCTTTAAAACGAAAACATTTACGCAGATTACGTATATAGCTTTTGGTTGGCTTTTGCAATGCATATAATGACTGCAGAGTGTTGATGTTTTCCTCTTTACATGCAGTCATGAGGAGCTTAACAATAGTTTTAAATATGAGCCTTGTTCATAAAACTGCGACCATTATACAGTAAAATAATTCATGCAAAATGCATGAATTGGCACAGCGCTATCAACAAATACGGCATCTTAACTTTTAAAGGGCTCATACAGGGAGGAACTTATTGAATTTGCAGATATAACTACACAGTCCAGTCACATTAATGTGACCACCACGTACTTTCCATGTCAGAGTTAAATAACCAATCACAGAAGGCAGGTGGCAGCACAGTGCAGTTGAGCGTATATAAAGGGTGTGTGAGGGCTTCGGAAAACATTTCAATCGTTGGCGTAATGCAGAAACGAAGCGATTTATCCGACTTCCAAAAGGGCATGATCATTGGCTTTCGGGCCAAGGGTGGAAGCATTTCCGAAACGGCTGAGTTTATGAACTGTTCGCGTGCCGCCGTGGTAAAAGTGTACCGTGCATGGCAAAATGGGACTGTCCAAAATCAGCGACGTGGCAAATGTGGTGCACCACGGGCCATAGATGACAGAGGCGAACGACGGTTGCGGAGATGCGTTCGGGCAGATAGACGGGCTACCGTTGAGCAACTGACCACCAAAATGAACCAAGGGGCTACCAAAAGTGTCTCCCAAAGTACTATTCAGCGAACATTGCTGCGTCTGGGCCTCCGAAGCAGACGCCTGGTTCGTGCACCTATGCTGACTGCTGTTCATCGACGGCGAAGGCTAGAATTTGCACGCCAGTACAGCAGCTGGACGTCCACTGAGTGGCGACAGGTTGCGTTTTCGGATGAATCGCGTTTTATGCTCCATCGGACAGATGGACGTTGGCGTATAAGGCGTGAAACCTCTGAAAGGAACCACCCTGCAACCATTGCCGGAACGGTCCAAGCTGGAGGCGGGAGCATTATGGTCTGGGGAATGTTTTCCTGGCATTCTCTAGGTTCACTGATCATTGTGGAAGGCACAATGGATCAATACAAGTACGCATCTGTCCTTGCGGACCATGTTCACCCCTACATGCGCATTGTTTTTCCTCAGGATGATGGCATCTTCCAGCAGGACAATGCGAGGTGCCATACAGCTGCCAGTGTACGTGCGTGGTTCGAAGAGCACCAGGATGAGTTTACCGTCCTCCCCTGGCCAGCAAACTCACCTGACTTAAACCCAATCGAGCATCTGTGGGACCATCTCGATCGAGTTGTTCGCGCCGATCCTCAACCGCGTAATCTAGCGCAGCTGGCCACGGCATTAGAGTCGGCATGGCTCAGCATCCCAGAGAACACCTTCAGGGACCTATGTGACTCTCTTCCTGCACGTCTCGCAGCAGTCCGCTCTGCGAAAGGTGGTTATTCTGGCTTTTGACAGATGGTCATGTGACTGGACTGTGTATTTAGTAGTACAAGTTCATTGATGATAAATCAAATTAATAGTTCCAGATAGTCTTTACTAAATATTCGAAATAGTTCAGAGAGTTGTGGGAGCTACAGCTAAGAAGAAGAATTCCAGACTTTGCGGAAACAATTAACCACACATCCATGTAATTACAGTTGCGAGGAGAATATTGGGCATTTGTAATTACTTTGAATACGTGACTCTCATATGTTAAGAAGACACGCTGAATGCAATAAACATTATGTAGCTTAGAAATAAACATGTAGACTGTCACAAACAAATAAGATGTAACTTAATATTTGCTGATTTTTCATTGCGTTTCCAGCTTTTAACTGAGAAGCATAAAAACTATGATCAAAGGTAGTAATTATTTGGACAACAGCAAAAACTTTTGGCCGCTTTTCCAAAACAATATTACGCGTATGTGTTACTCTACATTACAAATAAAAACCAAAATAGTTTTCAGTTTAAGGAGCAGATGATGGATTTTTCGGAGATAAAAATGTTTTTAAGAATTTTATTAAATTCTGAGACGCAATGATGAAACATGGGATAAACTGGAATGTAAAGAAACAGCATTATATTAATAGCCATTTTAGGTTTTCGTTTGAAATCAGTGTATTGTAAAAATGCGTTTTCCTATTGATAAATAAATTTCAGTTGCGAATTTTAAAAAAAGTTTTTAAGTGTTAAGAGAAAAATCGAAACACGTGTGTAACATAAAAGTACACTCCCTGAAATTAAAATCAGTTATGAATTAACTGATAAAATGCACTTTTAGCTTGCAGATATGAATGTTTAGATACAACAAGGACAAATAAGCGTTTCCGAATTACATAAAGTTCTTTGCGGAAGTTTCAGAACCCAATATTGAGAAGCTGCTGCTTAAATAAGGGAGTTTTTCATTTTATAATATTCTGTTTACATCCTGCAGCTTAAACGTTTTTACAGTATTGTAGAGACATTAGGTTATTTCGAAGCAGGAGGCATGAAAAATGAGCAACGCCTTCGCCAGGAATCGAACCACGGACCTCTCACTTACGCGTCAAGCGTGCTACCCCTACACCACGAAGGCATGCGAAGAAGGCGGGAGAAATACCTTATAGTATAATGCTTCTTTGTAGTGTGAAACTTATATTAATAATGTTTTATATGATTATTCTTTGATTTCATGTTAGTATGTTTTGTCACAAATTGCCTCACCCATGCTAGTTGTATTTGTAAAGCGCAGTGGAAAGATCTTCCGTTCATGCTGAAGAGAGGAATATGTTCTAAATTCATTAATAAACTTTCATCTGTAGTGATAGGTTTTGGGGCATGGTATTGTGACAATGTTAATAACAGTTTATTTTGAATAGGTTACTTATTTTGTCGTTGTAATTTTCAGAGCGTAACAATAAGATAAAAAGTAAGAATTAAATGAAACAAAAAAATTCTTGAACATGCTAGTAAAACTCAGTGTAAGTTAAAAGTAAAAAAAAGTATACTGATTTCATGACTTTTTAGCACTTATGCTCTGTAACCCAGTTTTGAGTTTTGGTCTGTCTATTGAGTTTTAATCTACTTGCATAGCAAGTATTATGAAGAATGATTTCGAAAATATCCGGATAAAATTTTAAAAGTCTTAACTAGCTCATCCCTGGAGTGCGAAAACATACGTCAGATGCAACCTCAACGGCCTTATTCCCTAAATTTGTACTAAAATGATTTATGATTTTTCTTAGTTAGCATATTTTCTCCAGTATCTCAATTCTCTTCATAACTCTGTAAATGACAACAGAAGTTTTATTCTCCCCCTTCCACAATACACTCAAAAAGTCAGAGGACCTTAGAATTTTACAAGATAAATCTTTGCCTTTGACAAATAAGTATTCTCTTTCATCTTACCGCTTTCTTTTGTCTTTACATCAGACAAAAGAAATCTATTTTTACTCGAGATTATCAAGAATGTTTTTTCTCTTATGTATTTCACACGTCACAAAAGATGAATTAAATGACGAAGAAATTCACTTAAATAGTGCAAGTCTTTGTTCTATCACTTGAAATATACAAGAAGTACTTCCTTTTTCATCTTTGTCTTCTTAGAAGTAAGACGGAAAATTGTTACACAATGTTCTTGGTTACACAGGATATATTTAATTTTGAATTTTACTTTAAGGTATTGAAAACCTTCCAAATATTAAAAGAAATCGCAGAATAATTAATGCCGGCAAAGAACGTTTTATATTTCTGTTGGACGATTATTTATCGAAACTAATAGTAGACTATTTGTGACAATTTAGTCAAAAATAATCTCAAATAATTTGTGCTTGTTCTAAGTTTTATAGATAAATTAAAGTATAAGTTACTTGTTTATCACCCAAGTAAAACTTTTTTGATATAAATAAAGCTCAGTTCTATAAAAACATGTGGACATAATTCATTCTAAATGAAGTCTAAGTAAAAGTGTGATATTAATAGGCATTAACATGTATTAATTGAACCATAGTCTGAACTACAGAAGTTATTTAAAATATATAATTAATAATTCTAAAAATTTCTTAGTAACTATATTCATTATTTTCTACTTAATGGAAACTTGTATATTGTAAAATAAAGCAGCCTCTGTTTTTCACTGATTGGAGGATTTAAAAAGAAGAGAAAGAGACTCATCTGATTGAAAATATTATTCAAACAAGAATTTGTCAACGAACAGGTAAAACTAATCTTTTGAGAGATATAAACATTCTTTGCATTTATTCGTAAATAAAGAATGAGATATATTACTATCTAGATTCAGTATCATAGAAAGAAAATATATTCATGTACCTAAGGCATTTTAAATTTGAAAGCATGCGGATGATGGCAACAGGAGTTGCGTTTCAGGGTATTTGAAATGCACGCCTATGCACAGAATGATTATTATAATTTCTCAAAAAATAAATTACATACTCAGATGGATAAAAATGGAAAGGATTAATAAGCTTTAACATAGGTCAGTCAATTCATTAATATTCAAATGCACAGCATGCTAGAGAATGGAACGAACTAATTAGTTTTCCAACCCATCCATTACTTGATTAACTATTGATTAAGCTTTGCATTTTGTAAATTAATGCAGGACATTCTGGTGGCAATACATGTTAAGCCTTGTGGAAAAACCGCAGCTTATGGATAAAGCAAGTGACATAAAAATCTTTATGGATTATTTGTCTGAATTTATTATCTGATAGTGCATTTAGTGAAGTACAGCTTAAAATTAAGAAGTTCATACGTTCCATATACGGAAAGTCGATGTTTCATACAAAATGTGCAATCATTCTAATATTCCTTTCCATTATTATAGTTTGTATGCATGATTATGATATATTACTCATTTATAGGCAATTACTTAAAATATTATAATTAAATACAGTATAGGCTATCAGAAATCACAGTAGAGTAAGATAAAACAGTAAAGAACTACGCGTTTAAAGCAGCACATTGAAGCAGCTAGGTTTGAATTAATAAAGTATAGTTTCCTATGAGACATTCACGCTTTCCTATTAATATCTAGGTGCCATATAATGATATGTGTAACGTATTTAGCAATGTAAATAGAAGTTCATAAACTTTCCTTTATTTTCGTGCAAATGAAATAATTTCTTCCTTAAATTCTTTGCTTAGAAGTTACAATGAATAGGTAAGGATTAACCACCTGATGAAGCAATTAATAAATTACGCATTGCAACTGAAGCATATATTTCACATTAGCCTATGATAAGAAATACGAAATGAATGAGTTCATTAATAAAGGAAATCTGATGGCAAGAATCCATTCAATCATATATATAGTATTATAACATTGTGGGGTTTTACTTATTTAATTCCAATGTTCAGTCTTAGGACCCCACAAACACTAACAAGCGAATAATCGCTTTAAGTGTGTAAACAAACACGTAAGGCGTAAGAAGGGTTAACTACCCTTTATTTCTCAGAATAAATACAATCAACTCCTAACTCGGAGTATACACAAAGCCTCCAATTGTGCTTGAACTTAAATAATGATGAATTTAAACTAAACTAAGCTTAACTAAAGCTATCTGAAAGATATAGCCGAAGCTATCAGGTTTCTAAGTAGTTGGCCCCTAAATATTAATTAAATCGGCGAAGCCAAGCAAGGGCCTAAAGAGTAGCCTAGCGTAGTAGTTAAGAGAGAGCGTATGCAAATGGCAAACGCGCGCTAGTCAGGGAGTCACATTCTGTCTCTCGAAGTCGGCGAAACATCGACTTAAATAGTACTCTTGCTCATTTGCATTTACTGCGTTTCTGAAATTACATTCTGGTAGGAAATTGTAAGCTGAAATTAGAATAGATAGAAAAGTTGCATAACTTAAAATAACTATTAATAAAATTAGGATAAACCTTAGAACATATTTAGTGTATAACATTAAAGAATTCTGAAGATAAAATTATCTAAAAAAACTCAATGAAATGATTAAAAATAATTTAGAAGGGGACATAACATAAGTCTGGTTTAAAAAATTTTGATTTTTGGCTCTTTGTATGAAAGAAACTTTTGCAGTACGACTGATGTATACACACTACAGGAAAACAAATCTTGGTTGGTACGTTATTAAGTTTTACAACAGATGTTGGTAAGTTTTACAACAGAATATCATTTGTATTGCCAGTTGTGCATTAGATTTTCGAAGTTAATGATAAAATTCTTTTATCTTGCATCTTATTTTATTTTAAGAACAATAGTTATATACGAATTTGTTTTTAGAGTCTTGTAATGTTTGTACCTAAGCATAGCATTATTTTTAAAATTGGGAACTTAGTCCGGAAAGGGAAATATAGAAATCAAATTTAAACTTAGAATAGAAGAGAAATTTAATTTAAACTTGCCATGTTCTTGAAGTTAAATAATTTAAACTTGTCACGTTATTGAAGCTGAATTAATTTGCTTACTAATCGTCTGACATGGGTAGGCAGATTTTCTCCACGTTTTTCTTCTGTCTTTTCAATTTCATGCACATTCATGCACACGGACAAAGATATCCAGATAAATAAATTTATGATTAATTTTCCTTTAGAAATTAATTGTATAATGTCAGCTTTGAACAGCGTGAACCACCCTCAAAAAACTTAATTCATTCGAAATGTTTTAATGAGATGAAAAACAAATTACGGCTAAAACACTAGTAAAAACTGGCTTGATGTCTCAGATCTGTTGATCTATAAATATATAAGAAAGATCAAATATATCGTTCAAGCGTTAAGGCAAGATATTTGCTTTCTATATTCGCAGTTATACCCCCATCTTCATAAAATTATCAGATAAAATACTAATTTTAAACTTCATTAATGCTATGTAGGAAACTCCCATATCAAATATATATGGTTCTCTCCATATCAAATAACGAAAACATATCGACAAAACATATCGTAGCTTTAAAATGGCATTAAAAGAATATTAAATAGCGCGTTTGGAGCATAATAGATCTGCATACGAGCTAGATTAAACTGTTCTGATTAAATGCTACAGAATGGAATAAAAACGGAACTTAAGATAACGAAGATTAAACTGAGGTTTTTTTAAATAAAAAAGAAGAGACGATTGAAAAGAGGCATATTATTCTTGGTAGTAAAACAGTAGCTGGTACTTTTGATTTTATGCTTTTTCTATCCGAAATGTGTGAAAATAAATGAAGTCTATATATATTTATTGATTGACTTTTTTTTCAATATCCTCAGAACTTATTTTTATTCAATTTAAATATGCGTTTTAACGGAATCGAAATCAATGACTTTTTCAAAGCGGAAAGCGAGACATACTTCATCTAGAGAAACGTTTTTCGTATTGACTACCGCATGTTTTCTTTTCGCAGTACATTATTGAGCTCATCTGCGATGAGCTGTTCCTGCTAACAGGAATTTTATCATTTCGTATGTATAAATTTAAAAATTGACTTCATGTCTAAGTGGGTGTAAAGATTTGTAAGGAAATTTATCTAGTCATTTCATGTCTTTAGCTGCTACATTATTGTAATAGGGATATTTTATCAAATACATACGTTTGCAAAACAAAATTACTTTGCTAATTTAGAATTGTAAGCGTCAGAAACCGAATTATAATGTATTTATAATAGTGTAGGTTTCTGGCAACTGGTCGGGTTTTCACAAAACGTCTAAAATTTTTCTTAAGAGAAACCTGATTACGAGCCAGAAGGATCTTCCATGAATTTATTCCTCTTAAATTTGGTAGTTATTGAGAATACTTCTGTAATACACAACTGGATTTCAACATCTGAAGACTGAATGCACTCTTGTAAAATACTGAAAAGTAATTTCAAATAAATTATTGGCTGGATAAAAGTTTCTATTCCAAGACTAGACAAATAAAATGTATTAAATACAGGTAATTTTAAAATCTCTTGATCAGATATATTAAAAGAGTTCTTTTTTACGCGGCATTTATGAACAAAGATTTACTTCGAGCAGCATTTGAAGGCAGCCTGTTACGTTTCCTATTAAGGATTATTCTGCAAGAATTAGAAATTTAGCTTTAACTCTATTTCAATTTCTGTTTCAAATTTCTTGATCATTATCCTTTCATGCTATAAAATTTGGGAATAATTAGATCATTCTTCCATCACTGTGAACAAATAAAACATTGTATAACAGGGTAATCAAAGAAACAGTTTTGGGGGGTCATGTAATATTGTTATTTCTGATCTAGACCGAACGATCTCATTGAGAATTACACTATCATTTTAATAAAGTCTGTCACTTGATTAATGAAGAATATCATTTTGCAGGAAAACTAATTTCTGGAAAATGATCGGTATGTAAAGTTGACGAACTATAGCAAAAGTTTGTAAATAAATGCGTTTACATGAAGCTGTATATTTTAGAAGGCACACAGGGTAGAACTTCTTGCATTGTAGAACACGCAATTTCAAAGAAGAATTTATGCCCTCATCGTTCGTTTAGTAGTAATGAAGGAAATTGAGATAATGTTGCAATTTCACTCCAGTACAGAAGATACTTGTGATATAAAACTAAGACTAAAGCGACATAAAAATGTAACTTCTGAAAGAAAAGGCGCAAAATATAGAACCGAGAAACAAAAAATATTTGCCCATCTGAGCTGAGTTATGGTTACTCATTTCGAACAATGTCAAACATACTAAAATGGGAAAAATGATAGAAAATAAAGAAGATTCATAAGAAGACGGAAAGATTTCGCTGTCTGACACCGAAGATATAAATTCATGAGCTTTTAAAGGATTAAATCTCTTTCAATGGATGTGCGAGTCTAGACTGATAGCAGCGAAAAATCATAGTAATGCTGATATTGGAGCTGTCAAAAGAGCTTCGGATATTGATGGTAAAATTTTAGGTCATATAAACGAAGATATTTTTTCCTCTGAGAAATTACCCTCATTTGGTGTCTGCGACGCAATTAGTTTAATTAAATTATGAAACAATAAATTCATGCTGTCATGATAAAATGCAGATAACAATATTTCCTTTTGCGGAATGGTCTTAACCATCTCTGCTGTTCAAATAAGAAACCCAAGAGTAGACAAAATAAAGTCATATTATAAATAGAAAGTAAACACTTACGTGATTGAAAGTTTTTTCTTAAATGTTGCACTTATCTATATGCATTCCATGTTTTGAATTAAACAATACGGTTATTCTTTTTAATTTCATAAATTAACTAGCAATTGAATATCATTTGCATTAATACTGAAAGCCGTTAACGAAATTTTCTTTTCCTGCTCTTGAATCCCAGATTTGGTCACTATAAAATAGGTTGATTATTGCGTTATAACTAACACATACTCATTATCAGTGCCCATTAAACATTTTTGTACTAGACAAATAGTCTAATTATTCAACAACATATTAAATCTGTCAAATTGCATTTCTTCTCAGATAACAAAAAATTTGCATTTGAACAGCAAGCCTAGAAATCTGGGACAGCTGGAAAGCTGGTTATATTGTAAGGATATAATGCGTTATTGAATTTTAAACTTGCGTGCCCTCGAGGAGTAAGCGTTTAGCATATCCAGCTAGTAAAGTGTAAGATCCGTAGTTCCAACCCAAATTAATACATAGTTGATTTTTCATGTTTCCAGGCCCAAAATGCCTAGTTTTCTCTAATCTAGCGCCCAAACTGAAATTTATTAAACGACAATTAATCACCATTTAGAGTTGGCCGATTAGGTTTTGCGCCTCTCTCCAACTGCCCTTTAAATGGGAGAGAATATAAGGAAATATCAGACGCGAGTTCTAGTAGCGTGAGTAACACAAACAGTTAGCATATGGAAGATCAATATTTCAAATCCCGGTCAGTGTCTACTTGGTCTTCTGCGTTTCCTGCTTCGAAAAACTTACAAGCATACTTGTAGCGACATTAGGTTATTTCGAAGCAGGAGTCATGAAAAATGTGCAACGCCTTCGCCGGAAATCAAACCACGGACCTCTCGGTTACGCGTCGAGCATGCAGACCACTACACCACGAAGGCATGCGAAGAAAGCAGGAGAAATAACTTATATACTCCCCCTTTCTTTTAAAGGGCGACTGGGGTTTGGGGGGCCCAATCGCCAAATCGCGGTGGTGGAGAATCATCATCCACCACCTTTTTTAGTTCGGGCGCCAGTGTAGAGACATTAGGTTATTTCAAAGCAGTAGTCATGAAAAATGTGCAACGCCTTCGCCGGGAATCGAACCACGGACCTCTAGGTTACGCGTCGAGCATGCAGACCACTACACCACGAAGGTTTGCGAAGAAGGCGATAGAAATACCTTATAACTTTATCTTACACTTGTTCAAAGAAAGGTCTCTTTTAAGTAATAAAAGGGCGTTTACGTCGCACAGCCGGTATACTGGTTAGGGGAGCCTACTGCGGTACCGAAGGGCCCAGGTTCGAATCCTGGAGAAGACATGGATGTTTGTAAATGTATAGTGTCCATGCGGCCTGGGGACACTCTAAATATGCGGCAAGCCGAAATTCCTCTTGTCTGGTTTGGTGGAGGGGAAGAGGATGTGGGAAACCCACCGATCCCTTCCCTCCGGGGTGCTTTCTTTCAAAATTGGGGTGGAAAATAAGAAGTCCAACCTCTCTTTGGAGTAAGTTCTGGTAACCATTGTTCTATCTAATATGGACATGACAACAACAACAACAACATGAAAAGAGCCATGAAAAGGGCCTTAGGTGTTTCGATATATCTAAAAATAAATATATAACTTTTTGTTTTCTTTTTGGTTTGATAACTTCAGCTGCGTTGTCGAAATGAAGCATCTTGACACACGAAGATCTATTATTTCCTAAATTTAAAGAGTTTTAAATCGTATTAAAAATTTTAGATTTGATCAGGCATTATTTTCACAAAGCTTCAAGCTCAACTGCACTTAGGATGCTCGTCATACAGTGTTCGGTTACATTTGCTTCATAGATTGGACAAAGGGCTTTCTAAACCCAAATCTGGTGATGTTATCAATTTGTATGTAAAAATATGGAATTCTTTCTTCTTCTTTTATAGAGCGAAACATTTTATTTTTGATGTCTTCTAATCTCTTTTAATTGTAGTTTGATTTTTATTTTTTATTATTTAAACTTTATTTTCATGAATTTGTTATTCACTTTGTTATTTGAAATTCACTTTGTTATGTATTATTTGTTGTTTTGTTTGTTATTTGAAAACATTGCACAGCACTGAATATTTTTATTTAATAAACTAATGTTTTTCCCCCGTAAAAATATTTCCTTTCATGCGTTAGGTAAAGTTATTTGTAACAAATAACTGTTTATTATAGTTCTACAAATGGATGTAATAGTATACATGATTTAATGAAATATTCATTATAAGAATTTAGTGCTGAAACTTTAGTTCTCTGAAACTTACGCATTTGCGTTTTTGTTGCACGATTTTTGACTCTATATATTTAAAGCTTTAAAAAATAGAAAAGAAGGAAACAAGAAGATATTTTTATATTTCTGATCATGATGATAGAGCGTTTGATTACTTTAAAAATGCAGCATTTGAATATCCTTAAAACACATATAAGCTTCCGAATTTTGAATATACTACCGTAAGGCTTTGAACGTAATTTTCACAAACTACATTGAGACAAAGCTTCGCGATTTTCTTATTAATCAGAAGTACTGAACAAGTCAGCATGCATGATTTAATGTTTCCCGAAGCAACATGGCCAAGTGTCGAATTTGTCTTTTCAGTATAGCTATCTTTGGTAAAATTTTCTCTATAGGAAGAAAAGAAGCTTTTAGGAAATTTGCCAAAAACAACTTTTTTTCCTGAAGAGATGAGTAAAAATCTATCTGCCTTCCTCCTTTTCTTTAGAAAGGTGATATTCAAGATGAATACGTGAATCACAGCTGCTATATACAAAAAAGATTTATTTGAATAACATTTTCGTTCATTATGATAAGCTATAGCTATCATTTGAGTGTTCACCCAATGATTAGATTTTTAAAACTATTTTCAAGAACTGAATGTGTGTTGAGATCTACGTATGCTTCCGATGTAACTAAAACATTTAACATAATATTCCCTCTAGTAATACTCCTTCTAGCGACATGCCCTGTCACTATTTTATTTTTACTTACATACTTCTATTCAAAATGAATATACACAAAGTTATAAAACATGTTAAGGTATTAAAGATTTGCCCTATTTTTACTAAACTTTAGAAGGCTATTACTGGACAATAGTAAACTGACAAAATTTAAGCTAATTAAAACAGTACCATAAATTTAAGCTTTAATTAAGACAAATGATTTACTACAGAATTTCACTTCTGGAAGAAATGGCTTGGAAAAGCAACAAATGTTTCAGTACTTTAAAATTTAATCATCAGACTATTCATATAGTATGAAAATATGAAAAATAACCGTATCGTAGTCTGTCTAATAATTTTAATTATGCATTGGATTTCACTGCTATATGACTACTATGAATACCATGACTATTAAATTTTATTGTTGTTTGAAAGATAAAAGGCAATTTCGAGACCATTTTTCAGTACTATTTATCTCATTATTTCATACCACATAATTAGAATGAAGGGAAAGATTAGAAACTTGATTTTTATGTGATTATATTTTAAACAGAGTTTCATTTTCTTTAATTGATATAAAAGATAAATTTTGAATAGCCTTACCTCCAAACAATTTGTACCTTATACCACGTCTCCAAGAGGTCTTATCTATTACAAAATAGCATCTAAATGAGATGTTAGTGTAGCTGGTCCAGTCGCTTATGAAATATTGTTTATTTAAAGTCACTTCGTATGTGTGATTTCGTAGAGTGATCACTCGATCAAAAGGAACGCTCGTTAGAAAGTGGTTAGCTTCTTCGTTATAAATTCCACAAGATGCTGAGGGCTTGGGAAACAGCCCAACGCAATGCATGCGAATGGTTTCTGTGCATATGTCCATGTCTAGATGGGTTGTCCACACATTATCCTGGCAAGCATCTGTGAAAAGTTTCATACAGAAGTTATTAAAAGCAAGTTTTCATGAAATAATGTAATAGATACTCTAAAAGCATGTATGAATTTATTTTTGCCAAATATTTGAAACAATCACTAATTTTAGATTTGCAGATGTACTACCTGTTACTATATTTTAGCATATTATAAATCAGAACTAAATAAAACGAACACATTCTACATTAATATTTAAAAATCTCATAAAATTGCTTTTCATACGCCGCAGCAAAATTCTAGATTAAGTTGATGAGAGACAAGAAGTATAGCACGCAGCATATGAATAGAAGAACGAAAATGTAGGTGCCGTGTGAAGTTTTATGTTATGCATTTAAAAAGTATTATTAATATTATAAGGATTTTTATGCATGTTTGCACTTAATATTAAAAATCCAATCCCATGTTCAAATTCAAAACTAGGGTAGTCCTATAAATTTATGAAAACAGAGTTTTATGACTGAAACAAAACAAATATATATTAAATTTCATTACGAATTTCCATGAGCTTGATCTATCGAAATGATGATTTAACTCTTTAAGGACAGAAATGTTTTTGGCGGACAATCAGATTCAAGCCCTGCTTATATATAGCTACTTCCCACTGGTGAATGAAAAATGCGTACATCTAAAACATTACTAACTTGAGGTCATATTGAGCTGAAATGGTGCAGCATAAGAAACAAGAAATAAGAATTAAAAAAATAATTGTTACCTGAAAGCTATATCTTGTCATAGAGCATTAATACATTGGCAAGTATAAGTAACCATTGCATATATTTTTGAAGAGCTAAAATAAATTAACTTAATCTTGTTTATTCATTAATTAAAAAGATAAAGTTAGTAATAGGGATAAAAAATTATTAAAACCTAAATTTGAGAGATAAATACAAATTTTTATAGATATCATCAGGACATTTTAAGGATAATAATCAGTACAATTCCGGAAAAACATGCCAACATAAATTATTTCAACTAGTGTTTTATGATACTTTACTTTGCTAATTTATGAGAAATAGAACAAAATATTTACTTGTACACACTTATAAAGGGTGGAGAGCGGGTGTGAGAGATTTTGAATCGCGTAGTACACGGTCATTGTTAAATAACGCAACACTGTGTGACGATGATAATGTAGCAATATACAATGCCATGTCAGTTATGAAGAAATGGGTGGAAAGATGCGAAGCAACAGGGTCAAATTGAACTTTAGGACCAAGAAAAAAGGTACAAACTCCAGAGATTATCCGAACAGTAAATGCGGCGATCGAGCGATGTCCGTACATTTCTGCGGGACAACATGCCAAGTCAACATTAGGAACATGTAGGAGTTTGGGTAGAATACTGCCTGAAACTGCACCCATATAAGCTCCAGGTGATCCTTGCATTGCAGGATACCGATTTGAACAATTGGCAAATTTTTGAGGAAACATTTTTAGCCAAATATAATGAATATCCAAAATTCCTTGAAAATTTTTGGATGGGTCAAAGCTGCGATATCTGATGAACTCAAAGATGATGGATGAACTCAAAGCTTCGATATGTGAAGAGATTCGATTCGTTACTGAGGACGTACTGCAGAAAGTTATGAGAAACTTCTATTCGCGAATGCAGCGATGCTACCTTAGAAAGAAGCGCCATTTAGAGGACGTTCGTTTCAAAACTTGAGTTAGTTTTATTTTTCATAAAAGTGGCATGTGGCATTCTTGTACCTTCTTATACCTAGAATTATGCAAAAATCTCTACAATATTACTGTACATTAAGGCATTTTCAAAATCTCCCACTCCTGTGCGCAACCCTGTACTTCTGTCACTGCCTGGTATTCATAAAAGGGTGTGACACTGACAGATTTTTTTCCCCTAGTTAACGTAAAGGATACTTGCAAAGGTGTTTCAAATCACTTTTGGAATTTTCACGTGATCCAAATACAGCGTAAAGTTTCACATTTTTAGAACGATTTAGATAAAAATAAGAAAAAACTTTGATGTGGGTACCACATGACATCCTTATACGGCCTATTAAATTATACACATTTCTTGCTGCACTTCATTTAAATTTATTTCATCGAATTATTCTAACTTAACCAACCAATTCCTCAAGACAAGTTGAAACTAATATTAAAAACTGTAAATTTTGAAATTAAATATCCCTGTCAATTTTTGTCGTAAGGGAGTCAAACTTTTTATAAATTTATTTTTTCATAACGAGTATAAAACTTTCCCAAATATAAGTATAACAACCGAGAGACAGCATTAAAAGTTAGATTTCTGTATTTTTCAAAAATTTATTTAAAAACAAAATCTGCCATTGACAAATATGAATATTTTCGCCAATTAGAACACTTATGCAGCTGGAAGTATATGATTACGTCCAACGATTGCGAAAATAAAGGCCAGCTAAAGACTTTTACGCCGGGTAAGTGGATGGTGGGTTTGTATATATATGTTTTGTTCTGCTGATTTCAATAAAAAACGGAGGTACACAACTAGATGTTATAGCAATCCCATATCCAAAATTTCAACTTTCTACTGCTAACCGCTTTTGAGTTATATGAGATTCGCACACACATACGTACAGATGTCACGAAAAAAATCTCCTTTGAATCCATATTAAATACGTTTTGGAAAAATGATTCCTTTATTATGTCTGTACGTGCAGATGTCGCCCAAAAATCGTCCAAATGAATTCGGAAACTGTCAAAATGGGTATTTCCGTTGAAATATGGCATCCGAAAAATTTCGCGATTACGGTACTTCCTTTACTTCGTACAAGGAAGTACACAGCAGATTTTTTGTACTAAAATTTTCTGACACGAACTTATTATTTGAAAAGAGAAATATCGTATGCTGCCTTTAAATTTATTCTTTTTTTCAGAATATCGTCAGTAAACAAGCTGTGTGTTGAAGAATATGTTAATTTATGATGAAAGCTAATAATATGGTATTAAAACTTCTAAGAGTAAAGTAAACGACATTATAAATTGGAAAAGAAAAACTGTCAGTCATTACTTCTACATGGGAAGCAGACTCCAAACGAATACCCGAACAAGGTACGTACTGTTACAGTGTTTGTAGCAAGTGAAAGTCTGCCAATGCAGATATCAATTGCAAAGTCTTTAATACATCTATAGCAAGAATAAATAAAATAATAAACTGAGATCTGCAACTTAAAAAAGCTGAAAAGCATAATGGTCACCAAATTTTGTCGATTCATATGACTCAACGCTTAAACATTTGCAGAACTCTATATGGAAACTATTTAACAGGAGATAAATGGAAATAGACTGTGACTTTGTTGAAGCATTGTCCACATAAGAGGCTGCAACAAAAAGAAGGTCTATTCATTATCAAAAACGAAGAGAAAAAATTGTACGAACTTGATTTCGTTAACTCAAAGAGAGTTTCAGTAAGGGGTTTTTGACTGTCGCAGAAGAAGCGTAGAAAAAATGTTAAAATCAACTCAACATACTGTTGAGGGAAAGTTTTGCGTCCTATATTTACAGAAGAAATTCCATTTCTTCATTCCAATAACTTGAAAAGAGCGAAACTTCATCCAGGCAAAGCAACAAGCCATACTTTGAAGAGTACCATTGAACTCCTTGCAACAAAAAGGAAAACTGATACAGATATTGCATATATATATTTTTAACGTATTCCTGCAAAGTTCCCTGACTTTCCACCCATAGATTTTTGTGTCTTTTTCTCTTGAAAAGAGCTCTTCCTAATAGCAAACCTACCACTACTGATGGACTCTGGATGTTAGTGGAAGAAATAGAAATCATTAACCCTGAAAATTTTACGAAAAGACCTTCTATCGTGGAAATCAACATGCTTATATTCCAGGGAAAAGGCTATCAGATTGAATATTTAAAAATACTCTTTAATGACCCCGAAATCATCGTAAAAATCTGTAAACACCCTCTGTAACCCTAAATTGTAATTAAAAGGATTATATTCTGCATATTTATGGCCCGAAAGCTTCCATATATGTGAGGAATAGCATTTTCGTATTTATTCATTTTTACAATGAGAACATAGTAAACTACTGATTTTATTTAGGTTGAAAAAGTAAATAATTTACTAATTGCATCCTTAACGAATTGAAGTAAGCCCGATGTTACACTTGATAAAGTTATGTGACGTTTCGGAGCTAATATTTGCAATCATCCTGTCACCATTAAGATATTCTGATGAATATAATCATAAATCATAAATACATTTCTCCTGCTATTTGATTTTAAAAAATGAAATTCTATTAAGATAATGACATCGTGATCAGACCTAAGTTTCTCTATATGATCCTCTACGTTATGAAATTATAGGACAGGAAACAAATAATGAAATAACGACTTATCTAAATGAGCTGGAAAAATATGCTTGAAGACAAATTTTGGCAATCTTCCCCATTCTATGCACTTCAACAGGAAATATAAATCATCCTTTTCAGAAGAGAAAAACCATTATGCTATTAGAGATTGATTCGAAACCTCTCCTTTTTTATTGCAGTGGAAACTAAACGTCAGTTTCATTTGAATGAAAGCATCTCAATGAACAATGACATCTAATTAAAGAACACTGAAACTCTTTATGTTTTATAACAATGACTTCATTTTCAGTAAAAAATTAAAAGTACATGAAAATTTTTTCCTGACTTGTAGACGCACACAGATATACATACGTTACCGTAAAAGACCGAAACTTATATAATATGGACATTCTCTGGTGAATGTCAACATTCACATAATCGCTTGTTGTATGTTCGAAATATTTGCTAAACATCCTTATTTTTAACTTAGACCGGTAAATGTCGACATTCACCATGCACCTATGGTGAATGTTGAATAAAAATATTTTTGTTACATTTCTAAATCATACTTTATTATTAAAACATGTTATGATGTATGCCAAAACAGGAGAAAGCTTAAACAAAAGCACATGTAAATAAACTGTTGAACTTAAAACGAACAGTACATTGTAAATGAGAAACGAAAATAACACCAATAATAAACTCACTTATTAATGTTATTGACGTTATACAATCTTATTTATTGAAACAATTTAAACTGTTTGGCACTTTGTTGCTTTTACAGTACTTCTCTGCTTCTCGGCTTTTTTGTTTGGAAACTGTCTGCTTTTACAGTACTTCTCTGTCTATCTTCTCGGCTTCTTGTTTTGAACTCTATTAAAGCATGTCTGTGGTTGTCGACATGCACAGATGATGGTCTGAATGTATAAGAATATAACTAAATATTCGGTCTTTCGCCGACGGTATTAGGTGTGTGTTGACGCTCACTGGAGAATGTACACAATTTCGGTCTTTCATGGTAACATAGACATATATTAAAAATTTTCTTTTTCATGATTAAAGCATCCAATTAAATATTATTTTATTAATTAAGTTTTTGACTAAAATTTAATCTAGAATAATCTTTCAACAGATTTTTCTAACATTTACGAGGCCATTTCCTTTTACAAAACATTTTCTACGAAATGGAGGAAATTTTATCAACATGAATTTATAAACTAATCCCTTCGCATAACGTGTTTCTCGATCAGGGCATTTGTAATGCTTCCGAAAGAAAATTACGCTACAAAGTATGAAAGGACCTCTAACTAAAAGCTGGTGATAATAAGATAATTTTTGTTAAAATATTTTTAAAAGCTTCGGTTCATTCATTTTGGTAGACATATATGCTTTTTGTACAAAAATGTATTTTTAACAGTATGATGAAGCAGGAAGTTTAGTATCTTCTAAAAACTGTTTCATGTGGATATATTGAATGGGTTGTATTGAAGTGGAAAAGCTTTTTAAGCTAAGTGATACAAAGAATATCATTAACTCACTTCAGTAATTTCTGGTCCAAGTTTTTTTTCTTTTAAATTTACTGATTTAATTGCTTGGATTCTCGAATAAAGATGCAATAAAATATTGCAGTCTCTAAGAACATCGAAATTTTATGTATATTTCACAAAAAATATAAGGTATTTCTTCCGCCTTCATAACATGCCTTCGTGGTGTATAGTGGTCAGCACGCTCGCCGCGTATTCGAGAGGTCCGTGGTTCAAGTCCCGGCGAGGGCCATTGCTCAGTTATCTCGCCTCTCAGGATCAAAATTACCTAATGTTCCTACAAGTCTTTTATTTGATCGCCTTGGCATTAATTATGCTTACAGTTACCTTTAAGATGCTGCCGCCTAGACGGGAAAGTGGTTAGTGATACTGATTGCCGTATCGAAGGGCAAGGGTTCGAATCTCGGAAAAAGCATGGATGTTATTTGCCCGTCCCTTCATAGGAGGCAACGGTGGTCTACCTATTCGGTGTCTCCATAATAAAGGGACCCTCGCTTCCGGCCTTAGTAGCGGACAACGCCTATAAACGGCTAGAGTACGCCATTGGCAAAGAAAAAAAAACATTAAGCTGCATCTTATACTTTATTTTCAATATTATGTAATAATGTGGGTTTCGTCTTTCCCACAATATCATTTGGTGAAGCCGTGAATATTAAAAAATTACTAAGTTAAAACTTAATTAACTATCAACTAAGCATTTCTTTGTGATCGTATATACACTCATGTCCATAAATTAAGGATAATGCAAAATCAGGCAAAGGAAAAGTTAGAAGCAAAACAAATTTGACTTATTTGTAAAGCTTATTTATTAAACAAAAGGTAAAGAGCAAAAAAAGATGCTATATGTTTGATATTATTAAAAAAATTAGCGATTTTGTCTCCCTGGAGCAAATTACAAAAAACACCTATTTACAAAAAACCAATATTACATGGTTGGTATGATTGTTAATACATTGTATGTCTCCCAGACGACGCAATACGGTCCGTACAACGCCTAGGCATGCTGAGTATCAAATTATCGATCTGATCGTGGGGGATATTACGCCACTCAAAAAGCAATGCTCTCCGAAGTTCCGGTAGACATGTAGGAGGAGGTTGACGGGCTGCAACTCGTCGGCCAAGCATGTCCCACACGTGCTCTACTGGATTCAAGTCCGGTGAGAATGCTGGCCAGTCCATACGGGTGATATCCTCCGATTGAAGGCATTCGCTTACGATGTTTGCACGGTGAGGACGGGCGTTGTCATCCATAAACACAAATTGTGCGCCCATGGCGCCCCGAAACAAACGTACATGTTGTTCCAGAATGACGTCCCGATAGATTTGGCTTGTCATGGTTCCAATTTGAACATGCAGGTCAGTTCTGGAACCCAGAATAATTCCACCCCAAACGAGCACTCCTGCACCACTGTAACGGTGTCGTTCAATGATGTTTTCTTCGTGGTAACGGATATCTGGAGCTCTCCATATGAAAGTCCGGCGAGAATCAGACTGCAACCTAAACCTGGACTCGTCGGAAAACATCTCACAAGCCCACTGTTGCTGTGTCCACAATGCATGTTCTCTGCTCCAGGCTAACCGCAGGCGACAGTGAGTTGCAGTAAGTGGAACGCATCTGACAGGTCTACGAGCATATAGACCGATCTGCCCTAAGCGTCTGTACACGGTCTGCCTTGAAATTGTCGTTCCAGTGGCTGAAGAGAGCTGACGAGACAGGTCTGAGGCTGTGCTTCGCCTGTTTCTTTTGGCAGTAACTGCCAAATACCGGTCCTCATTCGGCGTTGTAACTCTGGGACGACCTGTGCTGTAACGTGTACTCACATTACCATCATCTTGGAATCGTTGGCAAAGCCTGGAGATGACACGCTGGACAATTCCAAGTTCGTCTGATACTTCCAGTTGGGTACGCCCACATTCCAGACGGCCGATAATTCTACCACGTAAAAGATCATCCAAATGCGTCCTTTGTGTCATAACTATTCGGTTATTGCACTGAAATGTTTATAAAGCGCCTGCGAACAGTTTTACTTCTTTGCCTGTATTCCTTATATATCACTCTCTTACACTCTTGTCATTGTGACGTAGTAAGGAAGTAGGAAGTAACCATCGGTGTCATCTGGTTACTTCCTGAAATTTGCACATGATTCTTGAAGATGTGTGTAGTGATTTTACAGGTGATATATTTATTTTAGAGTTCGATTTCCGCGTGACTCCGAATTATGCTTTATTTATGGACATAAGTGTATTTATAGACATCGCGTTGTGAGTAATGTCTTTCCAGGACCGAGCTGTCAAAAGATCGGACAAAAAGAAAAGAAGTGTATTTAACATATATAAAATAAATTCAAATTAATGCTATGTTTATTAAATCTTCTCCTGTCAAAAGGAATTTTCACATTATTATTTCTCAACAGGATTATGTTTTGTATTATCATTTTTAAGTTAAGTATATTTTTGATACCAAATTACAAATATGACCTTCTTAGATACTATTTTATTACAAGTTATTAAGGCTACTGAAGAAGGAAACAGGTATAATTCCTCTTTTGCTTTAAATACATTAATTTAACACCTGGACGAATAATTAATTTCATAAAAATTTAACATATAAATCATGAGGAGCATTCAGCCAAAATTTACCTAATTTACAAGTATAAGGAAATAGGCAAAAATTCCGTAGTGTGATAATTAAAGTCTTTTCAAAATTTTTAAAGGAAAACTTAGCTGTTTAACGACTTTTTCCATTTCTTGATGCCCCACTGGAGATGTGTAGTTAGGCCAGGTCGACAATTCAATCCGGAGAGCTAATCCCTGTGTCATGAAGAAGGAAAAATCACAGAGGTTCGCAGAGAAGAAACACCATAAGTCGGCTACACTATTAGGATGCAACTGGCGGCCACCTCATCATAGCTAACAAGCTGGTGAAGGATGTCTTGAGTTCGTTGGTTATACTGACTCATTTCCAATGAGAAAAATCCAGACCGACAACACGAACTGCCCATGGACGTAACAGGAACAGAGTCTAAATACCCACGGACTGACGATTAAGGAAAACGAAGAAAACCCTTTCTCGACAGGGCAACACATCATGAAGTAAAGTCTACAGTGTAGTATATCCTACGAACTCTGCGCCATTCCCGGTGATAGCGCCCAAAAATTCCCACTTTATTTCTAAGAGGAAAACCAAGTCAGTAGCATAGTTGCAGCTCCCCGCCTTCGCCGCAGTTCACCTTCTAGACAACCACTACTTACCACGACCCCAGCAAAAGTGACTTATATCGAAAATCCTCCTTCAATTCTTTCAGAAACAAGGCTACCATGAAGGCTGCGTTTTTCACCCCCCTTCAGGGACCAAATTTCAATTTTTCACCCTGAAAAACCAGAAACTGTATACTGCACATGAGCCACTTCTCTAAAGCGGCCAAACAACCGGACACTTAGATCGTCAGTAAAACGACCTCTGCTGTAGGTGAAATGATAACCTTCCACCTTTCGTTACGTACTTCCTGTCCTGAAAGGGCGCGTATGTGGGGAGATGGGCGATCCCGATCACTACATTCTACAATGTCCCCTGACTATAACTTACCATGGGCGCCATCCCACGAATTCCGGAATAGAATTCCTAAGATTTCTAATCAAGCGGAGAAATGTGTATGACAACCTTCGAAAGATAATAGACACACTACACCAATATGGACTCGAGCTGTGCACCAACCACCTAATAGCAACGTGATCTCAAAGACTCATAATAACTGTCCTCCAAAAGGACTAGCTAAAATGCGAGCTATCAGTTTATATTGTACCTGTGCCTGCATCCACTGGAACCATACCATTGCGACACTGGTAAAATGTTCACATACTCCACAAGAGGAGAAATGTATCGTGACAGGGGTGCCTTCAACTCTTCAAACACCACCTTAAACAGGTAACAGTATCTACACCAAGTATAACGTACCAATTTCACATGTGAACTGAAATAGCTGAACATTGAACTGTGCATCAAACATTGAACTGTGCAATAATTTCAAAATACATGTTAAAGTAATGAACCTATGGACCACTAAACTCTGAATATTGAACTTGGACCAAATGGAACACTACCTACCTAACTACCATGCAACATTCAATACATAATTCGAATATAACACCCTAGGTATTATAAAGCATATGTTATGCCAAAACCAACAAGTTCTACAATAAACATAACTTCTTGCATTGTAAATAATCTGTAACAGTATGTTAACGCTATGTTCTATGTGTTGAAGTATATTGTAACATTATGTTGTGCTATGTCCTATATATTGTTAGTGCGATGTCCTATGTGTTGAAGTATATTGTAACAATATGTTGTGCTATGCCCTATATGTTGTTAGTGCTATGTCTTATGTTTACTGTAATCAGGTCCCCTGTGGAAGGGGCAATGCCAGCCAACAAGCTCTATAATGAACATAGCTTCTTGCATTGTAAATAATCTGTAACAGTATGTTAACACTATGTCCTATGTGTTGAAGTATATTGTAACATTATGTTGTGCTATGTCCTATATATTGTTAGTGCTATGTCCTGTGTGTTGAAGTATGTTGTAACAGTATGTTGTGCAATGTTCTATATGTTGTTAGTGCTATGTTCTATATGTTGTTAGTGCTATGTTCTATGTTTACTGTAATCAGGTCCCCTGTGGAAGAGGCGGTACGCTAGAGAGGTAGTGCATGGGGGCTATACCGTATTTGTCAATGGCGATGGCGTGGTGCCCCCTGTACTTGTTCCTGTCCTGTCCTGTCCTGAAAGGGCAACCTAATAAAGCAATTTTCTTCTAGAAACTTCTCCGGAAGTAACGCCCACCTGAGAGAGAGAATGACTAAGCAAAATTCGCTCTCTTTCTTTGATCCTTTCACTAAACATAGAAATCTTGATTAAATTCAAATAAAAGAAAAAATAATAAAAATTCATTGAAGCATCTGTTTTACCCCAAAATTAAGGAATTTACATAACCGATTAATGAACTAATCATAAATAATGAAACATTAAATTACTAATTCAAAGAATTAAATAAAATTTCATAAATAAGAAAAATAATTAGCTTGACCTCTTTCGTAAACGAAAATTCAAACTATTATCAACATAACAACTAACGAGTTGACAAGAATATTAAATTTAAAGCGAGTTGTTCGGAAAATATTCGCGGGCAGTAACCTGCTAATGGAAGCAAATAAATTACTACATTTTGATATAGTTTCTTTTTCTAATATTATATTCTACAGAGGTAAATGATTTAACAGAAGTCATCGCTTAAACGTATTGAACATCTATAAGTTAAGCGATATTCAAATTCAGTAGAGTGCTAAAATCTGCATAATGATAGCTTATTTTTAATGAGAATAAATTTTATATTAACAAGTTTAAATACTTAAAACTGAAACAAATTTGAAACTTATATTTTCAGAATAACTCTTTCTGAGAGAAAATTAAAATCAATAATCCTAAGTAGAGAAGGAATATGAAGGTCAGTTTGGAGGCCGTGGGAGGTGTATGCTCTTATAGCAAAAACGAGTATGGGAATTAAGACATCGAGTTAATGATTAACTACAGTTTTGAGGGGGATAAGCACATGTTTGGACATAATTAACAAGTCTTAAGGTTATAAACACTTAAGAAATATAATTAAAGAAATGAAGGTTATAATAACTACGCAGAAAGTTTTCAGATTTTAAGAAAATTCATCAAGTTTGAGAAATCTACGTTATTCAAAGAGTACATATACTCCGTTTATAAGTAGATTTGTAGCAACAATTTTGACTTAGATGACAGCCGTGCGTTTGTTACAGCTATAAAAATGAGTCGGTTATCATTTAGTACATTTTCAGCTGGTACAGTGGGAATGAAAGCCAAAGAAGCAGGAATCTCGGTTAAGAGATTAGATTTCATACGTAAGAATGAGAGGAATTTTTTATATAAAAAGGAAACAATATACTTTAAAATTAAAAATGAGGATTTTAAAATCACTTGTAAATTCAAAAAGAATTAACAAATCGTTTTTGATCAAATTAGAAGATAAATGCAGTTTTCAAGGATAATTATGCGAAATTTAAGAGTCTTTTTATTTCTTATTTTCAAGAACGCTTTGTAAAAAACGAAAGAAATAATTCGAAATTAAATATTTGGAAATAAACCCAAAGACATAATAATATATGTCTCAGAATTCAATAAAAATGTATTTCATACATAAAATATAGAACAGTTTCTTTCGCTCATTTTAAATTTCTTTGCTTTGTATGCAGATCGTCAATATCCAAACACACGAATCTTTGTGAAAAGTGTAACACCATGAAGGAATTGTCGGAAATGAGTGAAATTTATTCCACATATTACTGATAGTGGTACGAATTAAAGATCAAATTTAGAAGACAAAAATACACAACGTACTTCGGAAATCAGTGCTCTGTGTGCCTGCCACGCTGAACAATGAGAGCCTGCACTCGTCTTGGCACTGAATCATATAGGCTCGAATACAATCCTGAGGAATGGTATTCCATATGGCTTCGATCTGAAGTCCAAGTTCAGTCCTAGTGTGTGCTCCACCAGCTGTACGAGAGAGTCGCCGACCGATGAAATCCTAGACATGCACAGATGGCGATATATCCTTGGAATAAGCAGGCCATGGAAGAAATGAAACCTGTTGTGCCTTACAGAAGGCTTGAACAGTCTGAGAAACACATACACAGACAT
>KK114405.1:218334-232172 GCA_000611955.2 Stegodyphus mimosarum
GAATGAGTTTGAACATGACTGAATTAAATTCAGGTTTTAAGGTTTATAGTTATTTTAAGTTTATGTATCTTTCCTATCTTTCTAGTTTCAACTTACAATTTCCTACCAGAATGTAATTTCAGAAACGCAGTTAATGCAAATGAGTAAAGAGAAGTATTTAAGTCGATGTTTTATCGACTTCGAAAGAGAGAGTCTGACTCCCTGACTAGCGCGCGTTTGCCATTTGGCTACGTCTCTGTTAGCTATTGCTACGCTCGGCCATACTTTCGGCCTACAGTATTTTTTATTGTCCTCAGGTTAGAAATTATATTGAACATTTATTTTTTTATAATAATTACTTATTGCAATTCACATGTTATTTTTATAGTGAGCAGATTTATAAATGTGTCGCAATAATTATATCTGGCATGTGAATTAGTTAAACAAAAGTTTAAGAATAAGATTAAGGGTAAGATTACTAATTATATTAATATCCCTCTAATTCCTATTAGCTTAGCATTTTTAATTTGAAATATGAGTAAGGTTACGCTCAAGTCTTAAATTTACTTACAGAAATGCATATGCAGAAGTGATGCAGACGGGATAAGATTAAAATGTTATAGAAAAACTCGTTAGGATCCTTTGTTTAATATACAGCATTATACTGGAGAGAGTGCTTAGTAACAGAGTATAAATTTATTTAATTTCTATTTTTTCTAGCTTGTTTTTAAAACTAGCTAAATTTGGAAAGCATGGATATTTTATATCGCTCATTTCTTAAAAAATATTGCAAAAGCGATGTAATATTTTATTACTCATACGAATATTCCCAACTGCTTTCAAAATATTTCTAAATTCAAAAGCTTCTTTCCGTTACTTAAAAATCATTCATTAGCTGTAGATTAATTTGATATAGAATTTAGGAAAGGAATGCGCATGTGAAGAGAAAAACTGAATGATTTAAATTTATACCACTATCAAACCAATAATAGCACATTTGGCAATATTTTTATAACTGTCGGCATATTGAAAAGTTTTAGCTTCTACAATGCTTATGATGTGCATTTAACTGAGTGCACGTCATAAGCATTGTAGCCTAATAATAATTTTTTATAAGCATCTTTTTTAGAGGCATGCTGCAATTAAAGCATATATTGTATAACTCAAATTTACATTTATAAGAGCTCCGTGAAAATGTTTTATTACGAAATATTTAAAAAATGTTTACTTTAATGTGTAAATCTATTTGGGAAAATACTTTTATATACGAGTTGCAAATACTGTAAAACTTCTGGAAACCAGCATCAACAGATAAACAAGGATGCGGTTGCATAAATTTCAGAAACTGATAATATTAATGTTTGTAATGGTGTAGGAAACAAAAGTTCATATACCACTGTTATACAGCTAATACGATGAGATGTTGTTAAAATTATAAAGCAAATAATTCTAAATTTGTACATGAGTTACAAGATTCAAATTTTTATCAAAAAAAGTATGTATAATTGCTAATATCTTACCCACAACAACTATTAACTGGAACTCAGTAAAACCTGATATCTGATTGGTCTGCACTATGCATCGGTATTTCCCTTCCATCTCCATATGTGCTTGTCGAATCATGATAACACTTGGGTCTGTGTTGGTGACGTCTGTCCTCCCGAAAAAGATCTCTTTTGTAACTGGCCTACGATTCGGTCGCCACACATACACTTCTGTACTTTCTTCTGATCCCCTTCTTTTCCATTCCCATCGGACGGAAGAAACAGTCTCGTCCGCTGCTGTCGCATAATTGCAGTGCAGTTCAGCGGATTCTCCTTGGAGAGCATAATCGTTTCTTTTCGATTCTGTTACTAACGTTATGTTTGAAACAATGACACCCGAAGTACCTGAGAAAACACAAGTGAAGTGAATTAGCTCTTGTTCACTCTTGCATCAATAAAAAAATTAGACTGCTTAAAAATTACTATAAGAAACTATCAACTGCAACCATGGCAGCAGTCTGCATGATATGCGCATGTTTCTGATTTAAGCACAAACATTATTTCTGAAGTCAAGCATTAAGAAATTACTGTAAGAGTTCTGAATATTTCAACAAAAGTTTACTGCAAGTTCATTAATTTGATAGCTTAATTATTTTATAATTATCTAAATTTTAATTAAACTTAATTTATGAAGTTTAAAAGCTTTTGAATATTTCTCTTTGCATCAGCATTTTCCGTGATATAAAATAATAAATAAAATTAAGGGAACTCAGTGTGTATATTTGTAATGTAAAACAATACAGTTGTAACAAATCTAAATATTCTTGAAGCCAATTCAAGGAAAGAGTATTTTTAGGGTTTTATGAAGAAACAAGGCGTCCAGATTGGAAGCTTTGAGGTAAAGCTGTTGAAGGTTCGAAAAATTCATTAATCATACTCGCAGAGTTCAATGAAGTATTTCTCTAAAGTTTATTTCTTTCCTTATAAGGCTTGCAGATAATTCTGATTTAAAGTATATTTCGCATTTAATGTATTTAAGATACTTAGCATTAAACTGTCATTATACAAGGCATAGTTTTCAATGTATATATCATACCGTTCTCCTAAGAATGAGTCAAACTTAGAACATTATAGTGGAAAGACACTGAGTCTTTTCGCTGCGATGAAATTCAGTTTTACGTGACGAGTTTTATGCGACTTCTCCAAAAATCTAAAATTCGAGCATTTTTCTCTTAGACCTTTTTTTCCAAACTTACGTACATTTACTAAGGTATTCAAGGTTAAGTTACAGACTATTTTTGAGCACAGCCATAACGTAGAACAGAAATGAATGTTCTGGATATGGGAATAGGTTAATGCATTAGTTATATTAAACAGGCATTTAAGAGACTGAGACTAAGCTGTCAATAAGCGCAGGGGTGGTAAGAGTTTAAAAGGTCATAATAGTAACAAACGGAAGAAAAGTGGGAAATTACAGGACGGCTTTTAAGCGATGATGTTTACTGGTGCACGGAGACCAGAATGCGAGAAATCATTGAGTTTTTAATTTGACAAAGGCATTTCTAACAGTGAGAAATAGACAATTCCAATTACTGGAACGATTAATAAATATTAGTAACCAGTTATCGAAGAGAAAGCTGGTATGCATATGTGACTGCTGTCTGCCTCTAACTATTCTAAGTACTAAACAAATTATTCTAACCCTTCATCACTAACCGCTTTAATCGAAGTAAGCCATTTTGACAAATTTATTCCAAAATGAAATTCTTTATTTATCCTAATTCTTACGCCAATTGTCAACTTTTATATTAAACAGGAAGAACTCTTTGAAGCAAGATTAGCAGGAGAATATGTTACAAAAAGTATATTTTCAAGTTTATTGCATTATTTTCTTTCCTTAAAAACGAATATATAAAGTTACGTTACAGCTTGTAAACATGTTCACCTTGTATAACTTTAATGGCATCTTATCATCTTTTATAAGTTGGAAGTTACTCTATAATTGCAGTTTTAACTACTTAGTGCACAATACATTCTTTACCCAAGCTTTTACTTCAAAGAAAATAATAATTAAGTTTTATCGCTAAAATTATCTTACTGTCAAGGAATAATTTGACATGATTTTTTTTAATAATGGACAAAAGCGACTATGAACAAAGTGTATATCATAACTACAATTGCTCTCTTTACAAATATTCTGCTTTTCGCGCAAGACATGGTTATTAGTTCATGAAATAATTTTTTGCATTAATAATAAGATTTAGAAAGTATTTGTTACGTACGCGTAAAGTACACGGAGATGTTAAAGTAACAGTAATTGTATTTAATTTCGGTTCAGTAAACTTATAATTTGGTCATTTGACTTATAATATATACGCATATTAAAAATTTTTATTTGCTTATTAAACCTATTAAAAGAATCGTAAATTATTTCAAAACATTCTCATAAATAAGCCTGATGCAGTTTTTGAAAACCAAACGTTTCTTGCAAAAGTGTGTTTACCACGTAGCGATAAACCATATTATTCTTGACTAGCAAATATACCTAACTTATATAGAAGGAAAATTTTGTAAATTCTAAAAATTAATTCACATTTAATTTAGAAAATCTAAGCTTGAATTCTATACATATCTCTCTGTGCACACGTGGAACGCGCGTACAGTAAAGGAAAATTTAAATAAACTTACTTGTGAAAGGTTTAGTTATTCCTTTGCAGAGAAAACAAATTAAAATTCGGTATTATATTCATATGATACTGTATAACTATTAACGCAGTTCATGAGATAATACATTTATCAGAATACAAACTAATTTTCATCACAAGTATCCCTCAGAATTTCAGTGGTAAAGCAAGCAGTATAAAATTTTATTTAGCAAACAATATTTTTGTTTTCTCGATGCAAAATGTAACCCTTAATTATGAAAATATGCATTAAACATTTTATTTTTTCTTAAATGTATGTATATAACTGTTTCATTTACCCTTCTTTCTAATAGCATTTTCATTTATATTCCAGAACATTGCTAATTTGATATACGCATACAAATACAGAGACACACATATATATACTGAAAAAAGATATATAATATATATATACTGCAAAACAAATATGTCATATATATATCTGCAAGAAAAATGAAAAAAAATATAAAAGATAAATTATAATTTAAATTAGGAGCATAAATTAATTTCCTCTGCGTTTTCTAAAAATAGTAATCTCCCTTTGCACTGCGTCATTTCGAGACTAAGCCATGTCATATGACTCTTACTTGATTCTGTTGATGTAAATAGAATTAAAACCCAAACAACCAATAATAATTTTACGGTAGTATTAATTGTCTAATCAAAACGCATTGAGAACCAAAACTAACTGAGTGTGAATTAAGATTTCGTTCTGCGCATAAGGCACTTTCTACTCTTTGGCCTAGCTGGACAGCAGTCTGCCGCTCTCTTGTTACTGCAATTTTACCAAAAATGTAAACATTTTAAAATAGGCACAAATAATGTGCCAAGTTGGTTTTAGCTACAACATGTTTACATAAAATGAAGATTCAATTTGCCTCGGCTGCCAGTTTCCTACTCATTGTGGATCGGCATTTCAACTTCCTACTCCATCACAATTCTTGCTCTTCATACGGATTCAACCATCTACGTTCTACTCCAACAATATTGCAAAGTCCTTTTTTATTATGCACACATATATATACTGAAAAAAGATATATCATATATATAAATATTCAGTTTTATATACCGAATATTTTTAGTGAAATATATTAAAGTGCAAAGTATTAAAACTTTCAGGTGAATTGTTGAAGCAAAATGTATCAATTAAAAGGATATGCATCAGATTTAGAAACACAAATAACTATTACAGTAAAATGTTTAAAAATCATTAAAATGTGGTCATGTTGGACTACTCTCTAAGCATATCAGTTATATCCCATATAAACCTGCAAACCAGATTTAAATTAATACATATAGGCTGGCTTTTAAATTCTGTACAAACAGCCAAACTTTTAGGCATTGATCGATCACTTTATTTTATTTATATAAATGAAAATAAATTTGCTGAGTCCCACATAAAATGAACGAGAGAAGCATTAACATATAATATATAACTATAACTCTATACGTTAACGTCGTAGTGCTCTTTAGTAAGCTAATATAATTATTATTTTATTAGATTTTGATTGAAAGTGTTAGGAATTTTTAAAGGCATCATTTGGATAATATGTTAATTCACATACAGGACTAAAAAAGGTTCCTTTATGTAGTATTAGGTATGTTCCTTTATGTAGTATTACTTTATGTAGTCTCTATAATTTTAAGTTTGATAAAATTTATTTGACTGGTAATATTTTATAAATAATTTAGCTACCATTTTATACTAAAGTTATTCGAATGGATTTTGTATCAACAATAATAGGATTACTTAATAAAGTCAGAGCACGTATGGGCTCTGTGTGCTTTGTTGAAACATACTCCACTCCTCTTTTGATGTTAAAAATAGATAAAATGATAGGAATTAACTGTAATTTTCAACTGCCTGTGGAAATTACTCTTGCTATATCTTACTTTATAAGTTCTTTTGACCTTATAAACTGACCTCAACTGCTTTTCTATTAATTAATTAACAAAATTAAAAGGGAATTACTGCTTTCAATACATTTACTGCTTAGCTAAAATTTTCGCCTATTTATTCCTTGTATTATGACTAAGCATGTTTGAACATATGATCTGTGATACAGTTTATAAGATAGAAATATTATTTCAATGCAAAAAAATGCAAATTCTGATGTTTCTTTAAAACAAGTGTTCTCAACCCGAAAGGAATTTCATAGTTTTAGGGGGGAGGTGAATGTGTGAATGTGGTAAACCTATTAATTACATATCTAATGTTAAATCTTTAGTTCTATTTTATGAACATAAAAAGCTAATTTTATTCAAGTTTTGGTATTTATCAACATTTTTTATACTTATTCTCGTTTAATTTATAAAGCACATTAAATATAAATTTAACTTAAAACATACGTATTTTTACAGTTTTGGAAAGGAAGGGGGGATGACCATCTAACAACGGTGAAAGTGGTGCATGGGCAAAATGTTAACAACCACTTAGATTATTATCTGATACGCAGCAGTTTACTGTTTTTGCTTCGTACTGTTGATACTGTTGTTATGTATTATCTTAAATAAAACTTTCTAAAGCTTAATTCAAGAAAGGGGATCGGAAATGATGTTACAATGTTTACACAATCACATTTGTTGGAAACAAATAACTAATAAAGCATGCTCAAAAGCTTTGTTTACGCATTGTTTATCGGAAGATGTAAATACGAAGAAAACATGTTACAGCGTACAATACTGATACTTCCTATCTAATAATAAAGTTACAATTTATTTCATAGGTTAAATTGAAGAAATGTTTTGAAATATTCATAAATATAGGATAAAAGGAAAAGTCTTAAATTATTATAGTTAAACTTATATTATAGTTTTAATTATAGTTAAATTTTGAAAGTCTTATGCTTTAGAATTTTAGTATATTATTAATGTAAAATTAATTTCAAAGTTCTTTGATTACATTATGCGATGCTATAATATACAGACATTTTTAAAATTAATTCTTTAATGCAAGCTTTTACGAAAAGAGAATTGAAAATATATGATTACCTCATAATTATATCCTGATACATATGTTCATTAACAGTTATTTAAGTAATATATTAAGCCCTTTTCAGTGCGAGTATAAAATCTTAAAAGTTGTTTGTGAGTTATAGCAATATTCTAGCTGACGTCAAGATAGAAAATAGACATTACTAAATCAGGCAGTCTTAACAAGCGTTAAGACGTGGCACTGTCATATTGATTCTCCCACGATTAAGCCTGCCATATAAACGGCAGAGAAATTGCGAGGCATTTATTAATATTTTAAATAGGTAGCCTTAAAACTAATTATTAAATCGTTAGCTTTAAAAATAAGTTGTTAGCTAACTAAATAAAAACATGAATTTAGTCCCTATAACAAACATTTATGAAAAATACAATTGAAAAAATATGAAAATAGAAACATACGGTCAGCTTTACCTTATATATACCTATTCGAAACTTTCGCGCAGGGACAGCGTGAGAGCGAGCTAATAGCCTTCTCTCGAATTTTCATTCATTTTCGTTCATTCTTATTTTCATTCATTTTTCTTCAGAGAGAAGCTTTTCATTTTAATTCTTATTCGCAAATTAAAAGGTAAAATAAAACAAAACATAAAAAAGCAATTTCTAAAGAGATATTTTCATTCGTTTAATAAATTCGTTTGTTAAACACATTAGCAATTTACATGTACAACATGGTATTCATATGTTTTGCAAGAAGAGCACTTGTATTAATGTAACTAGATGATGCTCTACACGCCCAAAATACATTACATATGCAGGGTGCTCCTTAATTCGGCCGGCAAATCAGAGGGGTGATAGTAGGCATCAAGTGGATGAAAAATCACCATAGAACAGGTAGCCAAACCACGTTTAGCGGTCCAAATCACAAAAATAGACGTCTACAGGATAGTGACCCGGACGAAGAGAGCGGCCAAACAAATACGAGGATGAGGAGTAATGCGGTCGAAAGGAAGAAAACTTCTCGTATGCAAATTTCCGAAGCGTATGGGGAAAATAAAAGCAGGGAGTAAGTATTCATTAGTGAGTGTTGTAGAACTCCCTGGGGCTAAATTTCATTCGAAAACAGATTACACTTCAGAAAGAGGAATATGCAGATATGCATCTGATTTATGGCCAAGCAAGTGACAATGGACACCTAACACGGAGGATGTACCAAGAGCAATTTTCGTGGGGAAGGGCATTGTCCACCTATTTTCATCTTCAGGAACATCAATGGAAGGCTACCAGTTACAGGGACCTTCCAAATAACGTGGCGTAATGCAGGGCAAGAACGCAGTATGCGCACACCTGAAACAGATAACTGAGTATTGCAATGGTTTGCTGTTTCTCCGTCAACAAATACGCGATCGGTTGCAGCTGAACTTGGTGTGGAAGGTTCTGCGTGCAGAAACATGTACCCCTTCTAAGAAAGTCCTATTACCACCCTTCGGGTAGAGCTCGACTGCTTGATGCTACGCAGAATGATTCACAGTTTTCCGCCTCTGTTTTATTCTCAGATGAAGCTTGCTTTACGAGTGAAGGCATAGTCAACGCGTTCAATGCTAATATGTGGTCGTCCGAAAATCCCCAGAGCACTATCTTGTCCAAAGTGCAATAATGTTCGGTAGTGACATCTGGACAGGGATTTTAGGAAGTCATCTGAATTGGTCCGTACCTTTTGCCCAAATGCATGAAAATTACCTCGTTTTCCTGCAACACGTCCTGCCGGATTTGATGCAGTGAATACTGGCCACTGTGCGCCAAAATATGTGGCTCGTGCATGATGGTACACCAGCACGTTTTGGAATTGCGGTGCGTAACCACCTCTATGCTACGTATCTAGGGAGATGGATTGTACACATTGGACCTGTTGCTTGGCCTCCACGCTCCCCGGAACTCAATCCATTGGGTTCCTTCTTCTGTAGCCATCTGAATTCGATTGTTCATCAGGTGCCTGTGGATACATTGGAGGATTAGACAGCACGGATCGTCGTCTCTTCAGCAGACTTCGCCATCACACCTGGATGTATAAACATATGTGGCAATCCTTCATCCATCGGTGTCGGCTGTGTAATGACCGTCGCGGCTGCAGCTTCAAATAATTCCTAAAAAAAGTCTGGTTGTCTCCTTTCTGACATCGGATTGTGATGCAGTGTAATCCTGCTCTACGTCAAATAAATGTCTTTCTATTTATTATTTTCCGTTTTTATTTCATTTGAAGTCACACCCTTCATAACTATTTTTTTGCGATTTTCTTCCGCTTAACATGGTTTGCGATACCATATTCTGTGTGCAATTTTTCATCCTTTAGGTGCTTCTATCACCCTTCTGTATTTTTCAGCCGAATTCGAGAACATCTTGTGTTACAAGAGTTTTGTTTCAATATTTCCCTAGTCCAACAACAGAATTCCATCACACTTTTGTCCTATATTCATAGAAACGTCTTCTTCACCCACCGTAACAAAATATGCTAAGTACTTCCCTTCGCTGTAATCGAATACTGAAAATCATACTTGTCCAACTATAGGCTGAAACACGTCCCACTATGCACGCGTAGATAATATTTACGAAACCCAGTACAACGTTGCCACGTCTAATATCAGCAAAGAGAAGCAATGGCAATTTCTAAACTTCTCATTGAGCTCTTATCATTATCCTACAAATTTGAAGAATTCAACAATTTTTTTAAATCAAGAATCAGAGTAAATGCATACATTTCTCAATGCTTATTTTATGCTATTTGCGAGCAAGGACCACTGAATACTCGTTGTCCTTTCCGGTTTCCTATCGGAAGGGTGAACAAAGCTGACTGAATCGCACCTTTCTGTTTTTCCATGTGCCGCTTGAATTGTGTCTTCCACATGTGTCCCATGAAACAACGGTCTGAGGCTCAACTTGCATACGCGCCGAATACACGATATGAAGCAGCTGGCGGTCCAAAATTTATTTTCTTTAAGCAAAATGAAGAAGTTCTTTTAACAAAATTAAATTTTAAGTTTCGTTTACTAAATATTTATTAAATAATACATAATAATGATGATTTAAAGGTAAAAATTCCAGTTTATGTTTATTTCCTGTCTGAAATCTAAAGCCTGGTATCTGCGCAAAATTTCTGATGGTTTTTAATTCAAGTGTTAAATAATAAATGACAGCTAAATATTAAATTTCTAATGAGTTGACTTAACAGCTCTAATGAGTTAAATTAACCAAGTGGGTTGAAAGTTCAGAAGAATAAATAAGGGCGATCTATTCTCTTTCTTTTATTTAATTAATATTCGTTGAAGATTATCAAAAAATACATATGTAGGTAAGTGATTATAATTTTTTTTATTTCTTACTACAACAACAACTATAATTTCTTACTTCTTGCATATCGCGTTTCGATTTTGGAGAAGTTTATAACTTTGAGAAAAATTGCCAGAAATTATCTTCGTCACGAGTTATTAGATGTTCATCGGTCCATCTGATTTGTTTTAGACTTATTAATTTTTAACTGCAGTAAAAAGCTGTTCACATTTAAATGCGCTCCCAAATAATGCTGTTATTCTGATTGCAATAATTTGGGTCAGTGCGAAAAAAGTCATTTAAATCTGTATCCTCAAATCCTTGAATAAGATTTACGCAAATGTGTAAATTAATTACCTCTGTTTGTAGACTTTCTGAGGAGTTATTCATCTTCGTTTTCAATGGTAATAAAAATAATGTAAAACTGGACTCCAAATGATTAATATGATAAACCTTTCTTCAAATTTTTGTCATGATAATTAATATCATAACTATGTTAATTAATTTAAGCGAAATGTATTCGCGAGCCACGTGAGACTGCTTCGAGGGCCGCATGCAGCCCCCCCCGAGCCGACAATTTGAAATCACTGCCTCAAAAGATAAGAATTGACTTTGGCTGAGCATGTAGTAACAGAATTTCATAAAGTGTAGGCTAAGGAATTCATCATCGGCGAGGACTACAATACAGTACGAGATAAGAAATTTAAGTTATTCTCGTAATTTAGTCCGCTAAATGTGTTTTCTGACAAATATATTGGTATTAAGCATTGATCTAGCATTTGATCTCTCACTAACTAACTTTTTAGAAGGAAAATAACTATAAGGTAAGTTAGAGGCTCTGTAGGAGGGAAATTCGTGCGTATAACACCCAAATGATGTATATGATACCCACTAAAAACCAGCATAACGAATTTAATTTCTTTTGCACTCATACAGAAATTCATTCCATTGGGTTGTGGCACGCTATTTGTGAATAACTTGTGGAGTCTCATTTTTGTTTAAAGTTTGTAAATGTTTTCAAAATGAGTTTAAGACAAAATTTTCTGTGTATTGTATTCCTGAGAAGTCATTAAGGTATGCAACTAAAAAGTTTCATGATACTGTTAAAAGTAGAGAGAATGCTTATCATGAATGCTTAACTGCGAATCCTTCATGATACGAAAGAAAGCTTTACAAACTTACCAAGAAATGGTGCAGAAAGAATTCTTTTTCAAACTTCATTATCCTTAATTTTTAGAGACAGAAAAGTTCAAATTTCTTGTTCACTGTTATTTCGGAATTTTAAGATAGAAACCATGAAACTGTTTAACAACATATTGTTCTTTCTGCTTAATTTATTATCAGTCCTATTTTCTGGCATGTGTGCGAATGGATACATTTATAGTAACACAATAAAAATATATTATATTGGCAAGGAATGAAGGGAAATGTCGATTTGGACAATATGGCACACCACGTTACTACCAGTGGTGCCTAAATCAGTTGGCATAATCGGTAAAGCAATAATTCACTATACCATGCTAAGGATCGCCAAATGAAACGATAGCCATGTTAAAAAAATTTTGAAGGTCTTTTGATCTCAGAGAAAACTGTGGGGTATGATCAATAATTCTAATACTTTTATTTGAGGAGCGGATCTTTTAGAAGTAAAGCGTTTCGCAACAATACTCATACTGACAACTGACTGAAGATTGAAAATGAAAGAAAACGAAAGGCTGCCTGTAAGACAGTAAAAAATCCGTAAAGTGAGTGACGGTATCAAGAAGACACATGAAAAGGGATTCAGAGTTAAGACGAATAGAATCATTTATAGCATAAATATTTCCGTAATTTTTTCTTTACTTCTTGCTTGCTACTATTAATTGAAATTTTATCATACGCTTGTTTTTTCCAAAACACTCTGTAGTATCCAAATAGATTTTCTTGATAATCATCTTACGATATTTGTGTTTGTACAGCTCATCCATAAGGTTTGCAATTAATAGTGATGGCCAACCTGGAACTTTAAGAAAGCTATGGATGCATAGAGAGTATAATGAAGTTTTGCATTTATATGCTGATTGGAAAGCCGAAAATTTGTTTAGAATTTAGTTGATTTTTAATAAGAAACTTTGTTCTTATTCGTTAATTATATTATTAGGAGTAACATTTCCGAAAAAACAGCTGCTTATTTATGAAAAACTGACTGGCAGACTTAAGCCAACTCTCTGAATGTCTAATCCAGCTATTCAACTATGTTTTGGAAAATCTTTCGTGCTATACGTCTACATAACTTTTAAACCTGGTTTTATGGAACCATTTTAAAGTACTAGTTTGGCTTCAGATTAGACAGCAGTGACTGGCATATGTTTGGTGTCAAGCATATATACCATAGACATATTTCAATATATCCAAACAGTTGTTAATGATCTAAATAAAAAATTGAAAAGACTTACTAACTTCAAAATTTTAATCATTTCAGTTAATAAACCTGTATAGTTAAATCGTTTTATTGTTACATAAGAAATTTGTCAAATAAAAGACATTCGTTCAAAGTAAGAGCTTAAACGTGTTGAATAAATAATGTATATGCCGAAACCCTTCCATTAATTCTAACAACATCATGTAAGCTATAATTTTAACATGAACTAAAAGTTTATCGAGGATTTAAAATCAATACAAAACGGTACCTTCGAAAACACAGCTGAAACGCATAAAGCTGCCAAACTTATATATATAGTTATAATAAATATAACGCGCTTTTAGAGTCATCCCGAAAAGTAACTTATTCTATACGTTGAAAAGATGTGATACAAAATTTTCGTCGGCAGTCTAACAAAAATAACTTTTACGAGGAAGTTTCTAATGTTCCTCTGAAGTCTTTTTTTTCCTTCGGTTAACGATGTGAAAATAAATTTTTTCAGAAAGTCGTCGATAAACTGATAAAGAAGCGAAAGATAAATCAGATGAAAGATCTTCGCAGCCAAAATATTACAATTTACGGAGTCGAGAGCCAGATTTTACTGCCGGTAATAAAGTTTTAAAACTGAAATACAACATTTAATTTTTCTCAACGCCAAATAGTTGCTGATTCAGTCATAACTTTAAAAGCATTTTTATCTCAGGAATTTTTATGATGCACAAAAATGATTTGAAAGCATACGTTGATTAAAATGTCAGATTGTTAGAATTAAGAGATTGTGTTCAGATACTGAAGTAAAATGATTAAAAGATTTTGGAAAGCTATCGCATGATTGAATCCACTTCCCGTTACTGAATCGCTAGACTATAAAGGCAAGACAATTGATGAATCATATCCTAGTCTGATTCTCCTTTTTTAGCAGTAGTATAGTCGACATTATGAAGAATGACAATTCTATATCTAACATAAAAGACTGAGAAATTAAGGAACAACATCATATGAAATAAATTCATCAGAATGAAAATGAAGATCATC
>KK114405.1:234283-297100 GCA_000611955.2 Stegodyphus mimosarum
ATATATATTTATATATACAAATTCAAAAACTCAAACCTAAATTATTTGCTGTTAGCTGCATTAATTCAGTCATAATTTAGCATTAAAGCTACATTCAGAATTTTTTATTTGTTCATTTGCCCCCAAATAGTGTTTTCTTTGCAGTTTACACATTTTGGAGTTCCTCTGTTTCTAATGCTGTTATTTATTTATAATTCCTATAACGCAAATTTTGCATGTAAATTAAGTTTCCTTAATTTGCATGCAGAATTTGTGCTCATTTGAATTTAAGTAAAAGATTTTTGAATCGGATTAAGGTTTTTTATTAGTGCCAATAATCATGTTTATGTACTGTTATCGATATGTGATTTAAGTTTCTTATCTATTGATTGTTTTATGGCATTAATAAAATTCGCCAGCATTGTTTTGTATACACATGTATACAATATTTGTTTACATAGAGATGTCAAAGCATTTTAAGTTTTTTATTTTATTGTTTGTAAAGGATTTTATATTTTTTGATTCACTTTCATTTTGGATTTGCTGTTTAACTGCTTTAAATTTATTTAAATTGGGAAAGGTGCCTTTCCGTCTCAAGCCTGTAGCGGTTGTCATTTTTCTGATTTAAGATAATAACGGTTCATCCGAAATTACTGTTATTTATTACAAAAAACTTTAGAATAGTTCATCAGCTGGTTTTCAATACAGAAACGCAATGGTTTTCAATGAAGGGGGATTGTAATTAAGTCTCATGTATCCTCCTCTTGATAACTTTACATCAGATTTAAATTGAGGTTCTCTTCTTTACTGATTTTTCTGGTTTGGGTGTATATTTTCGGGTTTTATAAATTTTAGGTTTTAAGTTCACATATGTTTGTTGTCATATTTTGAAATTTATTGTCATTGAATTTCACTTTTTTTGGGTCTTCGTGCAAAATAATTTCTAAATTTCTTACATTATACATATATATATACGCATACAGACACTGTGTCCAGAACAGCCATCATGAGACTTTTGTTTTGCTACTGTTGGTCGTAGGCACACATTTTTAAGTACAAAAGTGTTTTAACTAACGTATTTAGTATTTAGGTACGTTTTGGCATAGTTAAATTAAAAAAAAATCAGACGAATATAATATAATATCAGACGAATATCAAAATCATAATGTATAATTAGACGAATATCAAATATAATTACAGAACATAGGTTCTGTAATTATATTTGGTGAAAAGCTATGCTCATTCTAAAACATTAAACACGAAACTTCCGCAAGATAGACTTTGACGGAGAAGATTAAAGTTTCAGATCATTTTCAGGAATTGTACACAAACTGTTCATTATATAACACAAACTGTTCATTATAACTGATATTTAATATTTAGTTACTTACAAACACAAATAAGTCGACATGTGTAAGTAACTAAATATTAAATTTCTGGTTAATATAAATATCAGGTATCAAATGTCAGGTAAATATTAAATATCAGGATAAAGATTTTTATGCCAACAGATGAGTTGAAGAGCATTGCTATACATATTAGAATGAAACGTATTAATCAATTTAATTTTTTTCAAAAGAAAATGTTATTCACAGAATCGTGTAGATTTTCTGATCTGGAAAATGGTGTGGTAGTCTTCATAATCAGCCCATAATTAAGTCATAACATTATTTCGGTAAATTAAGAAAAAAAATCTTTTAATTTAATGAACTTTTTATGTAAATATTAGATTATGATTTTAAAGTAATAAAACTACATGACAGTATTAATAATGCCTTTTTAGCTTTGAAAACTTATAAATTGTGTTAGCATACTTTCGGCATATCAAAGTAAAAAAAATGAAAGAATTTTACAATGTACTAATTACAAAATAATATCACTAAATATCATTTAAGAGGAAAAAATCAGCCTAGAATAATTCTAATTTATTTTTCAAGCGACTCCTCAAAGCGAGTTGGAAATGACATCAAAAATCAGATTTTGAAATTTTATATTTCTATCAACTTTTCTTATGCTGAAGTCAAACATCTTTTATTTAACTCTTTATAATGTGTATAAACTTTCAGTAAGCATAAATATAGTGACAAGGGGGTTGTATAAAAATTATGTTTCACAATTTTACGATAGTTGTGAAATATAATTGTAAACAAAATCGAAATTGTTAGTTTAATTTAGAAATACCAGAATGCGAATATTTGCGTTATTTAAAACTTTTTTTGCAACTAGAAGTATATATCTACGACCATCATCTGCGAAAATAGTCCGCATAAGAATCTCTCTATATATGTGTATGTTTATGTTTATTTTAACAGCTATGTGCCATTTTTATACTGCACATAGTGGGGAAATTTTGTTTTGGCTGTCAAGAAATACCTTCTGTGTTATTTTCTGTCATACGCTACTTCTGGAATATCGTAACACAATATACACCAATAATCTTTGATAGAATTTACGCCATGATTTCCTATTTTTATAGAAATTTTCTCTGTTTTCGGAATAACTAAGCCTAAATTCCTGGGAGAAATTACATATTAGTGCTGAAAGTCTGTTTTTAGGACTTGGCGATAACTTAATTTCTGCAGTTATTCCGATCTCTTGATGCTAATTTGAAGTACCATTAGCATGCGTTTTTCTCTTTTATAATTGTAAGTTTTCTGTGATAAAGTTTTTTTTAAAGATATCATCAGAAAGATTATGCATGCAGTTTTTACCACTCTCTTCTTCAGAAACAAAACAAACTGGCTACTTATGTGAAAACTATTGCAAAATACAATAATGAAAAATAGCATTTCCAGACATATGTAATGTAATTTAAGTAACGCTAATGAATAAGTAAAACAAGGTAACAATTTTAAAGCTATTAAATAAATATTATGTAAACATAATCCCAATAAAACAATATTTAAAAAATAAAAGCAGGCAACTGCTTCTTTACAACAAATAAATATTATAGAAAAAATAAAAAAAATGCCCACACGTCTAAAGATAGAAATAAAAATTTCCAAAATGTGACGTCAAAGAGAAAGCTCAGATGTTTATTTGCTATCAACAGACCCAAATCTACGAAACTGGAGTCCTTTGATGTGATAATCTTTCTTGTTCACCAGGTTTACTTATACTTTCTCTGTATAGCAATAATCCTAGAAAATTATGTGTGTGATCAATATAGCATTTTTCGTGAGGTAAAATTTTAAATACTGAGTTTTTCTTTTTCAGCTGAATAACATTAGTATAACCGAATGCACAACATTATGTTATTTGCTTACATTTGCTAATTTATGTCTGATGGCTTATTAACTGACAATTCTGAAAGTAAGGAAATGCTCTTACAAGCTGTAAAATATGAGATAAACATGAAGAAAGAGATAGGAGCAGAAAGACTGTGTAACGGTAAACACCGTACAATGCATTATTCTACTGTAATGTTTTTATTGTATTTTGACGCAAATATATACATAAAACACACACACACACATATTAACAATTTTTAGTATATATATATATATATATATATATACTAAAAATTGTTATCATTTAAAATGTGTTTGGGATAAAGGCCTATATAAGAATACATGAGATGCCTTTTTGTTAACATTTCTGGCTGTTTCGTTTAGCATTTAACAATCTTGAAAAAACATTGAGAATCACGCAGCTTAAAATGAATAAAAAGAGGTATAATAAATTTATTTTATTATGAATGTTCCTTTTAGACGATCAACGCAATGCGCTATACTGGAATGTACTAGAAATATTCCTTTTCATTTTTCAACAGATGAAAAGTATAAATAAAAGCCGATACGACTTCAGGCTACGTACCATTTTCCTTATAAATCTCCGGGAAGAAGATTAAAGGGGAGTAAGACGTAAATCCCTGACTACCACTCGATTATACGTAGAGCACGCAAGATATGGGAGAAGGATATAAGCTAGGGAGATAAGATTTTCCACTTTTTTTAATGCTAAAATTGAGAAGTATAGCAAGAAGAGTGAAGATTGGTTATTATTCCTTGTACCAAAATCCCTAATTCTTAGAAATGATTACATTTACCTTAAATTGTTAGGATTGTGTTCGCCTATTTCCTATTCTAGACTGCAGTTTTGTATTATATATATACGGAAATTTAAAAATTCGCAATTAATTTTTGATTTAATTTTACGGTAATCGAATTCACCATATTTCACTTTAAAAGTCCATTCGTTTATATTTTGATCATCCATATGGAAAACTGTGTTATGAAAGAAATTGTGAGTTTAAATAACCGAATTACTTAACAAGCGTTTTACAACTGCTTTCCGAGTTACATATTCAAATCCAGTATTTAAAACCTGATTCCGTATGTGTTAATAATTGGATATAACGTTTACGTTCGAAAACATACATTCAAATTCTTTGATAATCAGATTAAAAGAGTCATTAAAGTAAAAGAAATTTTTTATTAAATAAAACTGAAACTACTTAAGGTAATTTGAGCGCGTTTTACAGTGTGATTACTGTGGCAATCACCACAGATTTGATTTTAACATGATTTGTGTCTCTCGATGCCCTGTACAATACCTTAAATTCCCTTGAATCTTATACTAATACCTGGAGTATAAAGAGTAAGGAGTACAAAACTAAGATATGTGAAAAATTTGAAGCATTTCAAATGTCATAAAAACTCATTAGTGAGGTTGACTTACGGTGCAACAATGTGTTTTATAACAACATTATTCACAAATCAAATAATTGCTGCAATGACAAGTCTGCCGTGAATAAGGTTCTAGTATCACAAAACGCTTAAGCTTTGATTTGTGCGAAATCAGCTTAAACAGTAAAATCAAAGTTCGCTGAAGACATCATAAAGATAATTTAAAACAGAAATAAAAGAAATGTATTTTTAACATGATACTGTATCGAACGTTTATAACTTTTCTTTGAAATAAATTATTTCGAAAAAATGTATAGAAGGTATGTCTTAGTAAAAAATCTGATATTGTACACCACAGGACTTCTTTGTACGGAATATTAAATTATACGCATTTTTTCATGCATTTCATTTTTAAACTTATTTCCTCGTATTTCGTTAGAGATATATTTCTCATTCTATTAATTCAGTTCTGACTTTGTGACAAGGCAAAAATACATAAAGCCTCAAAATATATTTATTAGAAACTGAAAAATACAGAAAAATATAAAACATAAATAAAATTAAAACAATTTAAAGATCAACGTTTACAATTAAAATTAGAGTTCCCACACAAAAACAAGCAATTCGGCCAGCGTGAAAGAAGGCAGATTTTTCGGTACACAAAAGTGAAAGTTTATTTTTGGTCTCACTCGGCAAAAAGATACTGAAGGTGTAGAAACTGACTTAATTTGTTGTGGACGCTAAGCTGAGTCAATATATAGGATAATGTAATAACTGCAATGATAATTCCAGAATGGATTAAGCATGGTTTAATTCGCAATGATAAAAGAAGACGTTATCTTTGTTGTTGCGAAGCTTAGTTTCTCTAGATTGGCAACAAATCCACTGTTCTGCTAAGTTTCAAATGTAAATAAATAAGGCTGTTATGGTAAACAAATATTAAGTTTAGTCGCACTAAAAAAGCTTTTAAATTGTTGATAATTCTACAATTATTGTACACAGGTTAACTAAAGGCATAAAAACTTTAACCGGGAGATAAGAACAACATAATTCAATCATTTTTAAAGCCACAAATGCGCAGTTTATCAACATATAAGAATAAAAAAAAACTGAGCTCACGGAGACGAGTAACAGCTCCCTTTTACAGCAGTCCTATACACAAAATTTCAACGTTCTGAGACTACTCATTTTCGAGTTGTACGAGATATATACATACATACGCACTTACGTACATACAGACGCCATAAAAATGCCTTCTGCATCCATTTTAAATCAGTTTTATAATTCGTTTGGGGAAAAAGACTTTTTCATTTTGTTCTTACGTAAAGATGTCAAGCAAAAACCTCGTTAAATTGCATTCGATAGCGGTCAAAATGGATATTTTGATTGAAATATGGTACCCGGAATTTTTCGTGATTACAATACTTCCTTTACTTCATACAAGTAAGTAATAAACAGTACCAGAACATCTCTGGAGTAGTAAAAGTTTTCAAAATATTCTAATAAGTTACGTTTATGTCTAAAGTCCAAACATTTTATTCAAGGATTATTTCGATTATTATAATTATTATTATGAATTATTCGATTATAATATTAATTATTATTATTTATTCGATGATTAATATTTCACCCGTAATTTTTCTAACATATTTTATAGAGAAAAATGTTTACAGCGTGCTGTAATACGAAATTAAATCTACTTATATTGTAGCATCATTAGACTATATCAATGCAAGAATATGAAAAATGTGCAGTAGCCTCGCCGGGATTCCAACACACTTCAAACGTTCTTCCAGTTGCTCCACAAAGGCATACAGAAAGGAGGGAGAAAATTCCTAAGATTAGTGTATGCAAATTTCTTATTGAGTAATACTTAGCAGTGAAATATCAGTATTTTGTTAGCACTGATTACTTTAATAAGGTTTATATAAACAAGAAATGGCATCGCTAAAGAGCGGCGATGTGGTTTTCGTCAATTTCCCAACTTTTGTGATCCTGCATTAGGAGTACTAATGCAGAGGGTTTAACGGACACTTGTAATACGTAAATTGTTTTTCCTTAATATTTTAATTTAAATACCTAACTATAAGTTTTTCTTGATAGATGACCCTCTTTAATAACAGTACTCACTGCAAAAGTAATAATGAAATATAATATTTTAATGTTATCGTGGACGTCTGAGACTGTTTAGAAAAGTTATTAGGAATTTTGTCCTTGCTTATCGCGTGCGGACGTGGTATAACTGGAAGCATATTCGGCTAGCAGCTGGAGGGATCAGAGTTCGAAACTTATTGAGAGCATTGCTGTTTCTTTGCTTTTCCTACTCTGAAGGAAACTTAATGACTCTACAAAGAAAACAACGAATTTCATGCCCTGCTTTGGAGAGAGAGAGAGATTTAAAGCATACTTGTATTTATACTTCGATAAATTTTAAAATTGGAATAATAAATCATCTGTAACTATGTGAAATTATATTTGATAGAAAATATGAAAGCTTTATGTTTGAAATAAGCGCTTAAAAGCCGTAGCTCGGGGAAATCAATAATCAATTTCTAGTGCTAAGAATATACAAATTAGTTGTGTGTTTCCTCAATTATTACTTTTTTGTAAATTATTTAACTAAACAATTAACTTTTTTTTTTATTCCGGATAATGAGCTATTTCTGTTTTTAATTTTCACTAGATCAATAACGGAGATGGGAACACTCGTATTATTTTTTATACAGAAGCACATATGATCTTTGCTGTTCGTATTTAATTTTTTTTCCTTGCGGCATAAATTAGGGTGTTATATCGATTACTTTTGCTGTTCTACTGCTTTTGACATTTTAAGATTAATACTAATTTCCTGCTTTTGGTTTTAAAATGAAAATTTTAGAATTTAACCATGCTAAAATATTTGCTTTTAACTTGTTATTAATATGTGAGGCTGCTGAAAACTACCATTTAATTTATTGATTTATAGTACAATAAGGCAAAAGAAGCTATGTTTGAGAACATACTTATAAGCAAATCTAAAGCTATTTATTTTAACCAGCTTCGATGTTCAAGGAATTTAAAATAAAGTTTATTTTCCTTGCGCCAAGAGTGAGGTCACAATTTTGCATTCATATTTTGTTTCTCTGAAAGAATGAGACATAGTGGTATAGCAGACTCTTTTTTACGCTATGCAGATTTTATTCTATATTTATTGGAAAGCATATACGTACATGACGCACTTGCAGGCAAACATATATTGTACATAAAAAATGAATTTTGGATACTTATTTGCATCCTTGAACTACTTGTGCAGACATTTCTTTTATTTGTTATATTTTCTAAAAACGTTTACCATTGATGCTGCAGCATAAGTAGTTGAAAAAACACCATTTTTTACTGTAAATATTTAATTATACTAGTCACAATGAATGGTATATATGCAATTGAAACATTCCGTAGTGTCAGAAATTCTTCAAAGAAAAGGTTAACACTTTATCAATAAATAATTTGTGATGTGAATTATTTATATTGATCCCAATGGTATCATGTAAAAACTTAATGTAAAAGTGAAAATATTTTGCAGATATAAAATCACTAAAAAATGGCATATTCGAAATTATAGTTGGAAAATCATATGCTAGTCAATATACCAAGAGCAGGCAGAGTATTCGTAAAATCTCGATCCATTTTGGTTAAAAAGGTGATTGCTTCTCAGATTTATTCTAGGTATCAAGAAGTGTTTGTAGAATTAATGTGAACAGAAGTAAGAGCAGTTGTTGTTGAGCGATTTATAAAATGATTCATCATTTGAAATCCTTCTAGACAAATATAAGGCCAAATTTGGAAAATTTGCTTTATCAAGGGAAAATATTTGGTTATTTTTTAGCAGCTTATGAGAACAAGCAACGTAGCAAATAAAAAATGGTTTACGCAGGTCAGCCTATCTCTATATCTCAATAGAGAGATACATTTGTTTCATACCACTGTGGGAAAAATGTTACATTTTACGGCGAATAAACGTCTTATCACATCCACTCGCAACACGAACTACGAAACAAAACGTGCTAAATACAGCAACTTTAGCTGCTTCTCAAATAATATACAGATACAGTCGGGCTACGGTTCACTTTGTAAACTGCAGATGATGTTTGCCTGCCAGAATGTTTTTATCTAATATACTGCTTGTCCTCGTGAGTTTCTTAAGAAATGGCAGAATATTCGCTTCTATTAGAGCAGGCTTTTCGAAATCCCCGCTCATACTGGGCCCCAACGGAATCTTATGAAAGTTCCCTTAAACATGAGTGTTATTTCTTCTGTCTTTATTATTATACAATCATTTTGTAGTTCCTAGAAACCTGGACAAAGTTAAGAAATAGTTAATGTTTTACCAAAATGGGGACTGAAACTTTAATGGACGATCCACAGTTATTATTTCCATTTTATGCGCATGAATTGAAATAATTTCATAAAAGCATTCGAATATCAAAACATCTATCATATGCTGATTGAAAGCATTACAATATTGATATAATTTGAATACATTAAGATTTTATTAATTATGAATATGCAGTATTTATATCGAATTAAAATTCTGTTTTATCTTTGCTTGTGTAAAATTTGCACAGAGTCATCAACTCAGTGCCTAATAGTCAATCGCCAACATAGATCATAATATATAAAATACGTGTTTCAAACCGGCGAATAAAAAGCATTTATTTTTTACCTCAAAAGCCATAGCTATAGAAAATGTTTAGGAAATGCAATATAACAAAGAGCCGTTATCCTTTAAAAACATTAAAACATGATAAATATTTCGGGTTAATTTTCTGCTTGTTCGGATTCATTCAAAGAAGAAGATGTTAGAAACAAACTCCTTGAAGTAAAATTAAAGAAAAGAAAAAGAACGAACGACTTCAAATAAAATTAGAAGATTTATTAAATACACAATTTTAATACAGCTTGCGATCACAAAAAAGATTTGCATTCAAATTTGTCGCTGAAAACCTTACTAGAACTTCTTTTCTCTTCATTTCCTTTTAATATTAAAAAGAAACACTCAAGTAAAGCGTAGGAAGACAGATTTGCTGTTGTTTTAAATCTTTTTAAAATGCAATGAGAAGTTTAAGATAACATTCTTCTCACTTATGGAAAAAGACGAGAGCTGATAATTTACTCACTGAAGCAGAATTGAAAGAGGAAAAAGTAATTCCTTTGGAAAACTTAAAAAGCATAAATTAAAAAATAACTTAAAATCTCTTTGGAAATAACTTTTATAACGCATATTCGTATAGAAGTAAAATAAAAGCTATTTTTGGACTTTTACAGTATTTTCCATTGGATACACACTCTTAATACATTGATTTCACGATTCGTATAATTAATGTAGAAATTTAAAAATTCAATTAATTTCACGATTCATAAAATATTTACATTCTAAGAAGCCCAAGAAAGTGTAAACTTACAAGATGAAGCGCTTTTCTGCAAAAACGAAGAAGGCTGTTAACGGGGTTTTCAAGAAATCAGTAAAAACGCCGAGATTCAGATAGAGTATCTTCAATAATTGAGAGCTTGAATAGGTCATGCTGAGTTTTGAACGAAAACCTTTACAATAAATGTTAAATGATTTAATTATCTACTAGAGCACATACATACAATATTAAAAAAATGCATGCTAGCTTAACTTGCTAATGTGGAGGGTGCTCGGAAAGCATGACTTAACTTCATTTCCTTAACTAACATACGCTACATTCACATAACGCACAATGCGCTCGCTTCTCACATAAAGGATAAAAAATGCTTCGTATCTTTTTTAGTCCATAAAAAGACATTTCCGTATGTGCATCAATAATTAATACAGTAATATGTACAAAGATAATTAAGTGCTTTTTTCATACAGCTTTTGTTAAAAAAAGATCTACTTTTCTTTAAGACCCTCTGGAGCCTATTAAGGTGAAAATTGCTGCCTTTTGTGTCTTTAATATCCACTTCTTCCCTTAAGCTCTTTCATAGTGTTACCGTTCCCCGTTGAAGAGCAAAAAACACTGCATTGCTGCAAGACAAAACTCAATTTTCTTATACATCTCTTAAAGTTCAATATATGAATAATATCATTATAGCAGTAATCTAGGTGATCTTTCTTCGTGTTCTGTTTTTACCTCAATTTTCTCATTTTAATGCTCTGCTACAAATGTTTTATTACTACTAACTTATGAATTTTATCGTATTACTTCTAACTTAGTATTCGTAAATCCAATTCATTTCAAAAGACTATGTGTATTTATTCTTTTGATTTCTCCAACCTGTTTTAAAAACTTTTGTCACATTGGTGTAGTTTTAGGGTGAACTTATTTAAGTTTTGTTTCTTTTATAACGCAAATTGATGTTAATTATTCAAATTAATGTTTTGGTTTTCACTTTCCATTTTTGTATCAGAAAATCGGCAACCGTTATTTTTCCCATTGTGTTTTATTTGTTGGAAATGGCAATACCAATAAAATAACGTTTTAAAAATGTTTTAAAAAACTATTTCTGGCGTTTGTGCACAGTTTGAAGTTTTTAGGCAAAAAAAAGATATATTCTTTGTAATTTTAAACTTTTAGAAGGCATGCTGAATTTTTATTTCGATTTTTTGCCACTAAAAGTCGTTACGCTTTTATTACTATTATTATTACTTCATTACAGTCTCCCCTGGTATTCTATTATCCCCTGTTTATCGTTGAGTTTTCAAGATATTTCATATTAATCTTATTTTTAGTTATTTTTGTGTACTTGTTACTGCAATTTGAAATGCCCGCCTTAGTTTTCGCTAATAGCGATTGCTTCGTGACCAGTTATTCAGGAGCAAGCTACGACTTAGCTATGGCACATTAATTTTCTATTCTGCATTTGATTAAATTTGAAATTGTTTTTCCTTAAGCATAAGCTATTCTGTTAAACTTTGTGTTATCGCTAAGTCTCCATGTAAATAAATGATTTTAACATTTTACTTTATCCGTAATATTTTTAAGTAGAACACAGCCAGGACAAAATGTCTTCTGATGGTCTGTTGATGTTACTTAGATTTTGTTTGGCAAATGGAAATATTTAGCGTAATCTAAATGGGTTAAAATAATGGTAAGAAAGAGGTAATAAAGGTAGTTTTAAAATCTTTACTAGTCAACGCTTTAGAATAAAAATAATTTTATAAGTCTTTTCAATAAATAGACGTTGCTTACAAGCATTTTTGTTGCAAAACGAATAGTAGTCCTTCAAAATGACATGCTTATCTCATTTAACATTCTCTCTGAAAATTTAGTGATACAATTTACTGCAAGAAGACAAAATAAAATAACAAGAAAAACATCTAACTCAGAAAACATTATTGCGTAAAGTAAAATATGACTACTTTTAAATGATTTCCATGATTCTGTACCCTTCATTAATTTTTAATAAAACTATTGCTTTTGTCGCGAAGCGTTGTTTCAGTTCTTTACTTTTAAAGAGATACAGTTAAACGTTTGGAACTCGTATATAACTCTATTGAATTACAAAATAAATTAATTAGATCTTTTCATTTTCTTATTTGTACGAAGGGTAAAATAACCATGCGTAACGAAATATCTATAAATTATGCTATATCTTATAATACTACATAATTCAAACTTTATTTTTACTTGAAGAGCCAATAGGGTACTGTATTTCACAACTTTGGTAAATTTGAACATCTACACAACAAATTACCATATTTATAAAACACGGGACTAGATCAATTCCATCAAATGTTTTGCTCTTAATGACTTTATGTGTAGTAGTTCCTAATATGCAATACGCTATTAAAATAAAAAAGAACTTATGGAAATAGCAAAAGTAAATATTCAATGAGAACTGGAATGTAAGTTTTAAATAGCTGCATCGTAAGATAATTTCAGTACTTTCCTCTCTATGAGGAATTAAGTAAGCAAAGTTTATTTTATGTACATAAATTGGCGTTCAACATTACGAAAATAAACATATTGTTTCAAATTTTTCAAGAAGTAATAAACCAAATCTTGAAAGTATGTGGTAAAAAAATAATCCAATAATGCTGATGTCACATATGTAATCGTAATCGTACATGAAGGCGGCAGTATTGTAGAGTCCTTAATTTTTCTTATTTAATCAGATAGCTTACTTTTCATTTTAATCAGAAACAAATGAAATCTAATCCCAAGGATGCTTTCATTAAATATTCACCTAGATTGTTTTTTGATAAATTCTATTCTAAAATATAAGTGGAGATCTAATATCCGAGTCGGGCTTATTTTTGAGTAAATACGGTAACTCTGTTCGGAAGTTTTTGAGAAATTAAAAAAGTGTTTATTCTCTTAATTTTGAATACAAATATGTTATGAGTTTTAAAGTGCACTATCATTATTAAAATAAAAGTCTCTTTAGAGCGACCAAAGGTTATCAATCTAATTCATTACTTTGAATCAGAAAAATCATTAAATGTTTCGCGAAGCTAATCTGAGAGCGATCATTCAGGGAATAAACTGCAGAGTTCACTGTATTTACAGAATCAAAATAAAAAGAATACACCTGCGATATTCTCTCAATTTAGTAAAAATCTAATGGCATGTACTTTTGCCGACATGAAAGCGCAAGTTAGGAATTTTCCTTTCCCTCTTCAAAGTTCGATCGTGAACACTTAAGAAACATATTAACATATTATATGCATTAAAAATTGCATTTATACAAATTTGAGTCTTTTATGACGATGTAAAATAAATGAAATATTTATTATGTTCATAATGACCATCAGAAGCAAATATCTGATATATTCCTGAAAGGTTTATTTTCCTCTCCTAGATAAAATACTGGCGCCAGCGATAGTATCATTAGACTCGGTCTAACTCCTCCTAATAACTGATATACATCTCATTTGCATCAGGGACTCTCTTCATATTTATTTTTGCGATTTTTCAAAAAGTTTAAAAGAAATTTGTATTTATTGTACAAAATGCAATAGCTGCATAAAAATTCAGACTATATTACCACATTCCATATATTTTAGATTTGTAGTTTCTTATTAGTGAAAGACAAAAGACTTATTTTCTCTAATATCAAATTCAGAAATATATTTTGCTTTAGTCTTTCCCTTGAATAATAACCAGATAAATGTAATTAATTTCGCATATTTTGCTATTTGTTTTTAAAAATAAAATACAAAATACCGACGGCTTGGAAAAATTAAAGTATAATATTAAAACACAGACGGAATCTAATTTTCGCTTTAAAGTAGAGAATTTTAATTATTAATTTAAATATCGTAGTGCAGATCATAACGCGTTTTTGAGAAAAATAGGTTGAATTTAATTTTAAACAGTTTATAGATATAATTAATAATTTTCATTATCTTGTATTTTAGTATACTGCACTAAATTATAACAAAGACATATTCAGCTCGTAAAATAAGTAAGAAATATGTAACAAATATGTGTAGAACAGAATTTATTCTATATTCGAAGTAATAAAAAATGAAAGGTTATAAATTAATTTTTTTGGTTTATAATAAGGGCATTGTTCCTTTATTGTATGCATATGCAAAGTAAATAAAAAATTTTACAATCATATGTATATCAGGTATAGTAGAGTTTTTTTCTTTTCTGGGCAAGAGAAGAATATTTATTATTTGTAAACGCATTCTGTGTACAATTTATAATTCTTACCTCATTTATTTCTTAAGAAAACTTAACATATCATTTTTATTTCGTTTTTCAAAATTAGCAGCTATTTTCTTTAATTTACTACTCCAAAAAAATGAAAAACACTCGAAAAGCAGCTTTCCCTCTCATTTGAAATATTCAGTTTGCCGTCAAATTTATAACAACAAATACCGGTATAGAGAACATGGTTTATAATGAACTTTCAGATATAACAAAAGGCTTTTTTTTGGCCCTTGAAATTTCCTGCGTAATTACTGTTATTTTATACGTCTATAACGAAGCTCCAAAATTATGAAAGTCGGATATATTGAACTCAATAGATATCTGCGAGTGAAATGTTCTTGTATTTTTATATTCTTTCGGGAATTTCTACAAGTGCTGATAAAAAATTTACTAACCCTTAAAATTATTCATGTTTAGGATATTAGAATGTATTCAAGTGAGGTTAGTTCGGTTTATTTGATCACTGCAGAGGACGCAAAGACTATCTGTGTAAGGGTATGGATGCCTTTGTGGATGACGTTCTAAGTGAAACTGGTTCGTATACTCGTTACACATTGGTAAAAACATGAAACCGCCCATGCAGCCAGCCTGTTCGCCTAGAACAGAACCCACGAACGTTTTACCGTTTAGCCGCTGGTGGGAACAAGTGAGAGTAGAGGACAATACCTTTACTTTAGTTTTCTTTTTATTTTCATCCCCACTTTTCTCTGTGTTCAAAACACAGGTTATACGAGTGAAATGTATTACACAACTCTTGAACAACGACAATACTTAAAAATCATGTTTCGGACACCGTATGATGTACATAATCACTGAGCCAAAGAAAATGAATAGTTTCTCTCTTTTAATTCAAATTATTTGATTATGTTTTAGACAGAGCTCTATTCAAGGCTGATCCTATGATAGAAGTTTTGAAATTTTCGCTATTCAGGGAAAGCAGAAGTAATAAATATATTTTTATGTGCTTAGGACTATACAAGTAATTGGCCTTCTTAGAAATTCAAATTGCTTTATCGCTGGGAGTTTGGTTTAGGCATCATGATGGATTAATAATCATGATCTTGAATAAACATAGCTTAAATGGTTCAAAATTCAAAGAAGCCATAATATACCATTATCTGATCAAGTACTTCATATGCCAACGGATTTTTCAAACACTTTAGAGAGTTTGCCTTTCTGCGCTCAAAAGAGATAATAGTTAGATAGGTTTAAGAAGATTCTAGTTAGATAGGCTTAAGAAGTGGAAGAAAATTTCTTCAGAAACAAATATGGGATAATTAGGCAGATTTTCAAAATTAAATGTTGAAAAGCGAAAATAAAGGTGGTTTTTTTATACTTGTAGCCAGTGCTAAGAAAACAACATTTTTAGCAACGATAAAACTTAACTGTTATGCAAAATGATGCCAAATCAAACTTTAAAATTTTAGACCAAATGTGCACTGAGGGAAAATTATTAAAATTCTTACACAAACAGTTGTGAAAGTGGGATTAAGAAGTTTCAGCCAAAAAGCAAAAATTTTCTCTTGACAACTGCATTGCACATACAAGCACGTGACGGAAATGTAGTATGGATTCATATTGGTTTTTGTTCGTGAATGCATCTTCAGTGCTTTAATTATTGACTAAAACGTGACGAGGAATCTGAAGTGCAATGACAAGGAAATCCTTTTCAAGCAATTTGGAGAAATACTATAATGAAGCAGATTGTAGCTTTCAGTTGTCAATGCTATGCTAAGGATAGAAAAGTCTGCGATTTGTTACAGAATCAACCATCTGAAATTGTTTCGGTATACTGGTCTAGCAAAGAATGTTGAAGATGATGGGAAACGAGGATTTCTCAATCTCTGACTAGCTAAATAAATGACCTTTCAATATTTTCAGAATGTGATACGGAGCTTTATCAATCATACTATGACGATGCTGTTACAGGCGAAGGTCCGAGTGATAAATACATTGTGAAAGAAACTAAAATGGGAAGTACTAAAGATTGTTCCTTTGATGCTTCTGAAACTGCTGAAAATAGATAAATTTAGATAAAAAAGATAGATGAAAACGGATAAATTTCCCTGCAATCTACATCATGCCAACATAAAATTGCAAATTATTTTTGTACTCAGAATTAAATCAAAGGTAATGAATGACATCAATTCCTTTTTTGGGTGTTGATTTTTAAAATTTTAATGTTTTTTATTTAAAATAATCATTTAGTTATAAATGTGTACTTTAAAGAGAAATATGTGATCCGAGGGAAGGATTAGAAGCATGATAGTTACGCTAATTAAATTATCATCTAAGATTATTAACGTATAGTGAAACTAGAAAAAAAAGAACAGCAAATTTAACAACTCCGACTAATAATAAGTGTAGTTAAACTTTAATGTACATTCAGATTAGGCACAGCGAACAAAGTTACAGCCCCTTGAAGTTCTTAATAGCAGAGTTCGATTGCATTACCTTTTATTTTGTTAGAAATTTTGATTACTTGCATGGCTCTAATTAATCGGCATTGGGAAAACTGAGCTATCGAGTGAATGGTTAGAATTTAGAAAGTTGTCTCTATGTTTAGTAAACATTCTCGAATGAGAATAATTTTGATAATTTACTATTTACTTCTCCTTTCCTGTTCTATTACGGCAAAGCAAATGAAGGCTCTCAGCTTAAGGAGAGGGATGCCTTCGCCGACGAATTCTTTTTTTTGTTGGACACTGCTTCTGTGAAAATGCAATTCCTAATTAAAATGGACGAAAACGCAAAGAATGGACTTCCATTGTTAAACTGCACCATGAAAGTAAACCTAGCCAGAATAGAGGTGGCAATTTAATGTTCGCTTTGCCTCTCGGAATCATGATATAGTCAAAGTGTTGATAAGGCCATGACATAAGTAACGCTGCTGATAAATTACAATCTGAGCATCCTAAAACATCTCAGAAAGCAGAAATTATCGTGTGCGCACGTCAATAGCATTTGACAGCATTTCACCAGATAATAAGTGTCAGTGATAATAAATGTTAGGAAACACACCCCACAAATAAATTTGTCTGGTGATCATGGTATACCGAATTATTTCTTTTGTAGACTCGTAAAATCCTACGAAAAAAATTCCTTCCAAAATTCAGCCTTTCTAAAACTTAGTGTCTACTGAACCACTGAAAATGTTTCTTTTGCAAATATATTCTTCATGCTGACAGAACACCTGAATTTCTTCAGAAAATTCTTGGCTGCTAATTTTTTCTTTCAAGGATTCTTCAATGATATTATCTCAGGAATAAACGAGAACTGATTACTGCACTTAAAGACAATAATCTCATCATAATTCAGAATCTCTTGTAAGGAAGTTTGGACAAACATGTGGAAAGTGCGGTGATTCACTTCAGGATGTGAATGATGGGCATTATATGCTTAATGTTAGTTTTTTCAAATAATCTCTAATCTGTAGGTTTCCAATAAATATATAAACTCTTATTCTGATTTATAACTACGTTTAGTAACAAATAGATCAAATGGGTTTGTTATTTTAGGGATACCCCATATGTCAAAATATTACAAAATCTCATATCAGATAAGGTATCAAGAAACACAATTAGTTGTAGTAAGTCAGTAGAGATCAATAAACAGATAAAATTGTGTTCTAAATTAGAATCTTTATAAGAACCCTACGAGTTTGAAGTTTGAAAACTTGTGAACTTTTTTTGTGAACGAGCTTAAAGAATGATGGGTTTTGTATAGTTACGAAAATCTAAATGAAACTACCGTGGAAAATAAATGTCAAAAATTACAAATATTATAAATCTCTTTCTATAGAAAATAAGCTTTTTATAGGCATGCTACATACCATCTGATTAGTTTTATAACATCACGAAATACAACGACATGAAAACGAATACTTTTCCCATAAAAAGAGAGAAGTTAATCGATATGACTTAAGAGTTCAATAATACTTTTCCTGTTTTAGAAAAGTTTTCCCAATGCTTTCATTTCACTTTAAGAAAATAAGAAGATCACTCAAACTATCAGGGCGAAAAATAATTATAGAATTCAAAACACAAATTTCTCTCAAAAACAACGTTAATCGGTCTATCTTTAGTACATTTAAAGAAAGTATCCTAAAAGGTGTCGCACGGTAAATGTTGTAAAGTAAGTGTTGAATGCTGCGGAGTAATTATTAATGTGAAAATAATTGCTGTCGAAATCAGCCTTTAGATGACATTAATGTCACCAAGTAATCTATGAAGTTTCTATTAGAAACTTAATAAACGTAATAATAGAAGTCTTAAAGTATTGACTTTGCAGTCTATTTCAGTTATGTAGTATGAATTCAGATCAGTTATATTCACTTCAGATATGTTAGAGATTAAAAACTAACCGTTAGGCAATACCTTAATTTAATTCAGTTACAGCTGCGTTTAGAAATGCCACTTGAGCGGGTTTGGGAAGATAACAGTTACCTAGCTTTCCTCTAGTGGCTCAGTGGGTATGATTGTCGAACACTGATAGTTTGTCCAGCTTCCAAATCTCTTTGGAAACAGTTTGAGATAGACAAAGAGTTTGAAATAGAATCTCAGGAAAGGGATCTATACAAGCATTTTCGTTGTTTGAATATGAGAGAATTTCGTTTGAAATACCCTCAACGAAGACATGCCTTCCCTTGGAAAGATAGCTTCGCTTGCTTTATCAACAAGCAAACAGTTATTCATTCCTCAGAATTAGTACAATTCATTCCTCAGAATTAGTGCCTTTGCAAATGAACAAAATGGAAATGAAAAACTTTGCGACTTGTTCATTAAAACTCGCTCATTTCTTGTCAAATATTAACAATCTTTTTATTCTTTAAGGCCTTTGCATCATATGGATGCTATCAACTAATCCATTTCGAAAGCAGTTTAAGCTTAGATTTTAAAGGCATTTGAACATACATATTTTAATCAACACATTAAACTTACTACAAACATACATTGGTTTCCAAACATTAAGGAAAACCCACAAAAATGGAGATAATTCATTAAAAAATACGCAAACCCGAATAAAACTTGAATATGTTGCCAAATAAGAATTGATGAGTAAAGCTGCAGTATGTAAGTTAGTAGCGCTGCAATTGGAATACGTTACCTGGGAGGAGCATAAAATTACATATTTGAGAGAAAATTAAAAAGAATAAAAAGCCTGCAAATTTTCCTGTGAAACTGAGATAAGAAATCTGAGATAGGCAATTCATAACAATGATCTCCAGCTATCATTGGCCCGAAGAACTGCAGAGCTATTGAGAGACTGGAGGCAGGACAAAGTCAGATAGAAGTGACCAGATGGCTAAATGTGAGTCCTTCTGTGGTTCATAGACTTTGGCGATAATTTCTACCACATATTCGGCATCCAGCAGGTTCAGGCAAGGACGGCCAATCACTACGACAAGTGACGATGACAGATATTTGTTGTTATGCACACGAAGGAGTAGAATCTCAACTCCGACTCAACTCAGATCCTCCTCTTGCTGCAGCCACTAGAAGGTTGGTGTCAATAAAAATCATTCGTAGAAGGCTTCACGGAGGAGGTCTGTACGCTAGGCAACCAGGCATTTGCGTGCCGTACATGTCACGCAAAAGAGAACGTTTGAGTTGGGCACGTCAACATGCCCACTACACTGCTGATCAATGAAGGTGGTTCTTTTTACTGTCTCTAGGTTTAGCCTCCAAAGCTATGGTAGGCGTTATTTGATTTGGAGAGAACCTGAAACCCGTTATCATCCATCAAACATCCGCGAAAGAGATGCATACGGGGGAGGCAAAGTCTGTGATTGGGGTAGTATCTTTTTGGATGGACGCACAGACCTCCATCACTTTCCACGTGATACTGTGAATGTTCAGGCTTATAGAGGTGACATCCTTTAAGTGTAAGTGCACCTTTAAGCCGCCGGGTAATAGGTGATAATGTCCTGCTACAGGGCGACAACGCTAGAACGCACAGGTTTCGCATCGTGGATGATTATCTTTAGCAGCAAACACTTCAGCGCATGTAGTGGCCAGTTTGATCATCGGAACTGAATCCTATCGAGCATGATTAGGATGCTTTAGAAATAAGCATGGCTGCTTTCAGTCCTCTTCTTCAGATCCTTACTAGGCTTGCAACTACTTTGCAAGAGCAATGGCCTTTCACTTTCTATGGAACTGATAGACTGCATAATTGACAGCATCACACATCGCTGTATGTGTTGTATTGCTTCTAAGGAAGATCATACTCCATATCGAAGGCAACGTTCCTATACCAAACTGACACATCCGATTTTTTCATTTTATACATATGCTAATTTCTGTTATGCCATAATTTTCTGGTAATCTTTTTTCATGTTATATTATATCTTATCATGTGTTGTATACTATGGGCCAGTTTCATTAATTCAACATGTAACGTTTTGCGTAAACGTTATTTTTGTGATTTTTCCTTTATTAAGGATAACCAGTGTATAGTTGATTCCCATTTAAACGTTTACTTGGGAACGCAAGTAGAATAATAAATTACACAAAGATGCCGACATTCACATAAGTTTGGAGAGATTTGGTCAAAAGTAATGTAGAACTAAATATCAAAAACAGTAAAAGGAGAAGAAAATCAGAGAACGAAGGAAATCAGGTAATAAAGAGTGGTCTTTCAAGACACAGAACGATTAGAAATAATTCGGAGAAAAATAGAAAGAAACTTTGATTTTACCAAACTTCACGGAATAAAGAAAATACTAATATATATTACAAAGTGTATTAAAATTATGCAATTGATAATGATGATAAGCAAGCAATAAATGTAGCCACTCTATATGATTTTGCAAGATTTCACCATTCATTAACGATTGGATTCTAGTTTCAATGTATCTTCAATAGCATTGCAATGCTTTGTGCACTATGTTCTTAATTCTTTTCTCTTAGCAATGACCCACACTCTAGTCAGGTACTCAGACAATAAAACCATAGGATCATTAACTTTATTTATTTATTCCAGTATTTAATTTTCCAACTGAGTAACCACATAAGTTTCTTTTTTCTTTCCTCCAAGCTGATCTTTTCATTTATTCTTTCATATTTTTGTTCTTCCCTGTATTTCTTCCATTTTCCAAAATTCGGTATTTTTTTCGAGAATATCATTTCTGGAAAAATAGGCATATAAGCAGGGCCTTCTACCATTCAGCCAAGCACGTTAAAGGGGGCATTAAATTTATTCTTTATTTCTTTCTCTAATGAGAAGGGTCACAAGGGGGGCATTAAATTTATTCTTTATTTCTTTCTCTAATGAGAATTTCTTTATAAAGGTTGGTTTCACTATTTAATTTTTTTTCAGTCACAATATTGTGAGAACAATCATAAGACTTCTGTAATGATTTTATCAAAGATTAATTTAATTTTGGTATGTTCTATATAATTAACCTTAGTTATTCTTTAAGCAGGACCGGTTCAAACTTTACATTTATGAAGTTGAATCAGAGAAGGTGTGGAAACCACTTTAAGACTGGTTAAATGTTTTAAGTATAAAAAGTCAATGAATTTCTACAAGAATGTCGAGGCATACAGAGACTGGTTACAAGATTCTGCTTCATTCTTGGATCGATATATGAGCCAGAACCTAGTTACACTGGTCTTCTCTTATGCAAAGTTTCGTTGTTCATTTTTATGGGGGAAAAAAGAAGCCATCCTGTTACGAAAGCAATGATTGATTGTTCATTAAGTGGCTGTGAGGTGAGGAGGGTGAGTTGCTTTCATCGCTAAACCACGGGAAAAGAAAAGTTCTTACACTTTAAGTACGTATAATTAATCGTTAATCACTAAAAGCATAATTTTACTTTTAAAATGTGTGCAAAAAGAAACCGAGCAGTTTTGTTGCAGCGCTAAAATTGTGAACGCATAAAATGAATGTTATACTGATGAGGAAATATTGAAATCCATTACGTTTTGAGTTATGACTTGAAAGCATATGTAAATTATAAGGTATTTTCTCTTTTTCTTTTCGTATGCTTTCGTGGTGTAACTGTAAACACTCTTGCCTCGAAATCGGAAGGTCCAGAGTTCAAATCCAAGAGAAGGCATTGCGAATTTCTTCGATTTTCTTGCTTCTAAAAATTCTAAAAATGACTCCATAAGCGGCGTCCGAACTAAAAGGTGATGGGCTATAATTCGTCCCCGACAGTAAGAGGGGACTGGGACCCTTAATTTCCAGTCACTCCTTAAAAAAAACAAGGGGGAAGAATATAAGGTATTTTCTTCCTCCTTTCCGAATATCCTCGTGGTGTAACTGGGAATGCATTCGACTCGTATTTGGGAGGTCCGGAGTTTGAATCCAGGCGAGGGCTTTGCACTTTTTTCACGTTCGAAGCATTGATAGAACCTAATGACTCTACAAAGTTAAAGTCATCCACTGATACTTTTTCTGAAAGACATACATTCGCTAAGAAAATATGCCTGTTCTTACGTAAAGAAACACGTATCCTTTTAGGTGAAACATTTACAATAAAAAGGCTTAATACAATAAGAAATGTTAACAGGAGCTGAAAACACAATTACTGTCTTGGAATATAGTTTAGACACTTTCTTTATACAACATTCTGCTGCTTAGTAATATGGAATTATTGCATCTCTTGTGCTTGATCTCGTGGTATATATGGTGAGCACGTACAATTAGCAAATGAAAAGCATATTATTCTTATCCTCGCGCGGACACAATTGAATTTTATGCGTCTAACTCAGGAACATCTCATAATTTCTACATAATGAATTACTGATGCCATAATTAGAGATGAATTACTTTACTAACTCCAAAACGTTTCTTAGGATTTCTCAAAAACAATTTCTTAGATATAAAGCGAAGGCATCTGAAGTTTCGAACGAAAACATGATGAACTTAAAATGCAGCGTTTCCTATGACCGTCAAACACATAAATTCACTCACTTTGCACATATATATATAGATGCATATTTTAAGTAAAAAATATCATTATGTTGGTGCAATAGTCAGGAGTTTGACTATTGCCTATACAAGGGCAAAAATGTAAGGTTTATTTCAGTTTATTGAATACCTTTCGAAAGGTTGATAATGATTTGATTCCTCTGACTTTTAAATGCACTACACTCGCTCTAGAAATAAATTACTCAAGAATTCATAGGTTATTACTAATATCGAGTTCGGTTAACTTAATCATAGATTTTTTTTGGTTTATTGTTTTAGTTAACTTTGAGCTTTATTCATGAAACTGGAAGAATGTTTCGTATTCATTAACTGATTATGGAATAAAATGCTTAGTTAAAGAAGTAAGTTAGTTTAAATCTTTTTGATTGCTTTCATTTTTATGAACTGGTGATCAATAATTTTTATGCATTTTCCTTTTTCTTTTGCGTCTTAGTATGTGCAACTTTCTGAATTCAGTGAAGGGTACTTCACTAACAAATTTATGTGCATTCAGATAATATTCGGGTATTTGAATGATTCTTTGTTTTCATGATAATTTGTGATTTAGACCTTTAAAGCTTACTTACATAGCAATCGTAAAAAATGTTAAGGGAATAATTTACTCTATCTTAAAATTAAGACTTGGAGAAAAATGCGATTAGTATTCAAACTGTACTAATTTAAATCACCTGTTTAAAAACGTTTTCGTCATAAGAATAAGCAAGTTATCTACACTAAAAACATTATTTTTATATGACAAACGGAAAATAGTTAAATGCTAGTTGTTTTTTTATAGAGGCATAAGTAAGAGATTAAGGAATGCTGCTTTTTTGTCCATTTAGTAGCAAATACACTACGATTATTATTGGATGTATAAACATGAAGCTGTAATTAATACTTTATAAGGTATTTCTCCCGCCTTCTTCGCATGTCTTCGTGATGTAGTGGTCAGGACTCTCAGTGCGTATTCGAGAGGTCCGTGGTCCTGCTTCAAAAATATCCTAATGTCTCTACAAGTGGCGCCCGTAGTAAAAAGGTGTTGGATGATGATTCTCACCACCAGGATTTGGCAATTGAGTCCCCTGATCTCCAGTCGCCCTTTAAAAGGGGGACTATATAGGGTATTTCTCCCACCTTCTTGACATGCGTTCGTAGTGTAGTGGTCAGCACACTCGACGCGTATTCGAGAGGCCCGTGGTTCGAGTCCCGGCGAGGGCAATGCTAAATTTCACATTTCTTGCTAAAAAATACCTAATGTCACTACAAGTGGCGCTAGAACTAAAAGATGGTGGATGATGATTCTCCACCGCCAGGATTTTGCGACTGGGTCCTCTAATCCCCAACCGCCCTTTAAAAGGGGATATATAAGGTACGTCTTCCGACTTCTTGGAAAGTCTTCGTGGTATAGTGGTCACCACGCTCGATGTGTATTCGAGAGGTCCGTGGTTCGAGTACCGGCGAAGGCGTTGCTCATTTTTCATGTCTCGTGCTTCGAAATAACCTAACTTCTCTACAACTTTACCAAATACATATATTTTGCTAGCTTTGGTTACTGGTTCAACGCTAGAGAAATTGATTTTTGGTTTCAATTAACTGCATGTGGAATTTTGTTTCGGTAGTAGTTTAAAAAAGAATTTAGATCTTTAGATCAAAATATTTCGCATATATCAGGTAAGATGCAACAGTAGTTTCTTTTCCTTGCGAACCATTGCTTTGTAAATGAATATTTATTTTAAAGAAAACTTTAATCATCATTACATCATTGGTTACAGTAGCCTAAACAAACTTGTAAGAATATTATTGATTAAGCTGGTATAATGCAAGGACACCAACACATTTCACAACAATTATTACATGCAGCGTATGAATAAGCAATACGCCTTATTTTCGTTTTTATTCTCATTAGTTGCCAAAACTATGAACAATGCAGAAACAAAACTTGAAGTATTAGATTATCATACAATATTCAAATCTTTGGAATTTGTTACACTAAACAAATTTATGCAATTTATTATTATTCATTACGCTCTTTGCTTATTAATTAACATACTTCAGTAGACAGTTAGAAGTCTTGTAAATATGAATATGTTTGCGAGTGTATAAATTTTCACCGTAATCTTCGTTTCACGCTATACATGTATTGCGAGCCAATTTCTCTTAAAAATCTATTGTAAAAACATCTCTTACACCGCAGATACCTCTTAAAGTTATTTAACCCCAATTTAAACTAAAATTGCTCTTAAAAGTTAGATTTGATAAACAATTTTAATGACCTGTTCATCAGAAATTCATTGTTAAATGAAAAATGCACCTACTTTTAGCCGAAGTATCTTTTATAATTATGTAAACATTTAGAATTAATCAAGTATCGCCATCTTACAGTAAACAAAGTATCAGCAAAATTAAATGGATTGCAGCCCTTCTTCGTGTGTTCTTTGAAAGAAGGATCGATAATAATAATAATAATACCAATAATAATAACGATAATAATAATAATAATAATATCAACTAAATATAACTTTTTTTTCCTAAACATGATATAGTGGTTGAATGTTTAATGTTTTAATGTATAAATATAGATTAAATTACTCATAAATATTTTTCTCAATATCGCTTTCTCGATTATGTCTATGTCATTATTTCCAAAACAATCTCCTAAGTGTATTTTGCCTAATGTATTATCTGAGTGTGGCCTTTCAGAAAGAGCTGTTTTCATTAGGCAAAATTAAAGAATGCGTTGGTAACTTATCTTCTTTTCTTGACGTGTCTGCATCGATATCTAGGCTACCCGAAGAACAGCAAAAGGCTTGCATCCAGACGTAGTGCTAGATATCAAATTTCAGCCTCAGGATTAATATGATGAAACGCTGTCATCTTATCAACGATGTGCTATATCCTTACGACATGCGCTGAATTCTAACTAAATTATTAAGACCTATGAGACAAATTATGTAAAGTGTTAATGGTACAAAGAAATTACCTTGATCTATTCAATTTGACTGTCCATTTCTAAGGTAAAAATCCAACGGGAAAATAAAGAGATAAGAGTTTGTAATAACGAAAAGACTATTATTTAAGTAGGAACACAAGAAATAAGCAATACTTATTTCTGTACACTTCTGTGCAATTAAGGATGCGCTAATTCAGAAGCGGGGAAAGGAAATAACTTAGCTCTTTCTAGGATCTGGAAACAAAGGAGAAATGAAAGTGCTTCGTTATACTTTTGAAAAGTGATAAATAACTTGCGAATAACCATGAAAATATTTAAAAAAATCAAATTCTCCGAGTTGCGTCGACTTTTCTGTTACGTTCTAAATTATAAAGAGCAAGCTGTAACCATGCTCCCGCAGCAAGTGCATTAATGCCACTCTTCGCATTAATGTCTGAATACGCATTAATGTCTGAATACCACTCTTCATATTCAAGATATTAGTCTATTTTTACATAATTTGTCAATTTTACGATAAAATCTAAGTATGCAATATTTTTTTGCATCGTAATTTATTTTAGATAATCCAAATGAAAAATAATTTTGCTCAACATTATAGTAAATTCTGTAAGATCATAATAAAATCTAGGTAAATAAAACCTACAGTTTTTCTCTATTTGTCTTAACATTTTATCACAAAATTGCTATGCCTTTGATTATTTCATCAAAGTGTGCTCTTTGATACCATTAAGAGTACAAAAATAGCCAAATATTATAACGTACTCAGCATTATAAGGAAATAAATTTTTCAAAACATCATCATATAAACAAACGGCAGCTGGATGTTTCATGCGCATCATATTTCATTTCCTTTGTGTATTCAAAAGGAGACATTGTAGGCAAGACAATTCATGCAGAATGCCTATAGTAATATAACTAACATATTGGTTGGCAAAAGATGGTGTTTGGACTCTTTGCACTAGATACAGTATTATTAGCTACACGACTAAATCGATAAACCAGTCAGTTAGCAAAATACAAGACACAAGACTAATGTTGCCCAACATCTTTGTATATTGAATGCCGGAAGTTGGAAAACCTCCTTTGAAATCTTGTTTATGAAAATAGCGGCTTTATCTTCACACCATTTTCTACCCACTGTTACATCTACGATACAAACGAAATTCGTCAATGAGGTATGAAGCTTCTCGAATCCAGTCATTGCTGTCCCTGAATAAAGCTATGTAAGCAATGCAACGATATTACTAAAATGTTTGCAACATGATTTGTTTGGTAGCTAAAACGCATATGAATGTTTTAATGTTTCGTGTGGATATGACCGAACATCCTCTGCGAGATGAGATCTCATTTTCCTTGCAAAACCATCACTCAATGCCTTTATCTATATTCCTTTATGTAAGCATACATTTCTATGATCTGTTTTCCTGTTATCTTGTTCACTGGCGATTTTGTAACCTAGAAACACGCAAAGCTGCACAGTGTTGGTGTTCTAGCCTTTTGTGTTGCTGTGACTCACAAATAATACACCATACTAAAGTTCAAGGATCATTTTAAGCCCTTAGCCGTCAGCCAGCAGGTTTTCACGCATGAAATTTCATGCTGTTGGTTCATATCTTTCTGAAATTGTCCATTTCTAAAATATTAGTTCAGTCTGTTTCAGGCGAAAACATTATGCCAATCAAAGCTCTTCCATGCATAGATGGAAGTTTAAGCGTTTGCACCTTAGTCACAAATCTTCGTTTTCGTGATTTTCATAATTCTGCATTTCTTCTTCGAATGAGTAACAACTTCATTGTTGAGGAGTATGTTTTCTTAGATTTCGCTTATTTATTATAATTACGTCATTAAAATGCTGAGATACAGTAAAAGTGCATTAATGCTTTTAAAAAGAATTTCTGTAGATAGGTGCTTACTTTTCTAAGCATTAACAGTAAACAAAATGGGTTATTTTGTTACATTTTGCAACTTAAGGCTTAAATACTGTAAAGCCCACAAATTTGACTCCGGTAACTGGACATTTCACCTAATTCGAGGGTAAATGCTAAATGATCCCTGCTGGTGCAACAGAACATTTCTTTGAATTAATGTGATGGTCTATCAATAGCTAGATTGCAATAATTTCTAACATCGCTTCTGAGGTACAAAGAGAACAGGTACTTTCCCGTTCTGCTGAAAATTTTCTACGGTACTTTATTTTTGAAGTTTTTCTCTTTCGCTTTGATGCAATAAGTCTTAGAACTAACGAATTTGGTGACAGGTTTTGTTCTTTTCATGGGAATTCCAATCCTACCTATTCCTCCTTCCAGTAACGAAGTGGCTGAATAAAGTGCTTAAAAGTCGGGTAGAAACTGAGTTTATCTTGAGTGCAGTTTAATGTTCACATCCAGGCTTACGAATGTTGTAGATTCAAGTGAAAATGTTGAACAAAGAGAAAATAAAATAAATTGACATGGCAATGGAAATGAAATTAGAATCCTTGAAGAGACTGAAGAAAATGAAAAGTATCAATACAATTTCAAGGATTTAGGTGTTAGATGAAGTACTATAATAAGATTGAAAAAGAAAAGCGGAAATGAAAACTTGGTGAGCGAAAAAGCATGTACTTACTGTTCAAAGGAAAGAAAGTGTATGGAGGGTGGCAAATACAAGAGCGAGAGTGAAGGCATTTGATTTGTGGTTTAGGCAGTAAAAGGAAAAACGAATACTCATTTTAGAACCCATTTTGCAAAAGAAGTTCTTAAAACCTAGAGGAAATTTCAGGAAAGTCATCTTCAAATTCAGACCCACAGAAGAAGTCTGAACTTTCTACTATGGCTGGCTGCCTCGAAAGATGAAAGAACCGTTACGGAATCGGATAGTTAAACATTTGGGAGAAAAAAGTACTTTTTGAATAACGAAAATTTTAATGAGTTGAGTAATATTTTCAAGAAGTTAATTGAAAAGGACTGTCCATCTGGGGATTAGATTTGTAACTGCAGAAACAGTTAAATCGATTCCAGGTCATAAAAGAAATGTAGCGGTTGTTAATTTCCAACATATCCTGATCACTGACATTAATTAAGCACGAAAATTCAGCCACATTCATAGGTTGCGTAAGTTAAATTAACTGGTTCACTTTTATACTTAATAAAATAACTTTTAGTTATTACGTAGAACGTGGGACAAAACACATAGCTGCAGACGCGAGTCTACATACAACCTTCACGCAAGTTCCCGTGGCAAAAAGCAGCCTGCCCGTTTTTTCACCAGCGTCCAAAAAATATGGTGATATTACCATTTGGGCGGAGCCTCAACAACTGTCCATCGCCTGTACTACCATCTAGAGGAGAGGATGTGAGCCAGAGTCCCCGGCAGAAGTAAGTGAGATACGATCTTGGAATGCAACAATGTAAAAAGCACCCGTAAACTCAAACCAGCGCTCAAGGAATTCGAAGAGTCCCGGATGTTAAAAAAATTTAAAAAAGGGCACTAATGGGACTGCCACCTTATATAATCTGCCATTTTGGTACAGGAAATAGTTACACCGCATCAAACGCATACATGATTGGAGATCTTTCAAATTTTTTTATCAACTCTTTGTTCCTTCGGTAGTCAAGTTTCTAAAATCGAAAATTCTGTCAATGCAAGCATTCCTCATTCTCGACAACACCCCATTCCATCATGATGCGAAATAGCTACAAGACGAAGCTATTTCTGTCCAATAATGTGATATTTGTATTTCAATCCATGACCAGAGCGTTTGGGAAGCATCAAAGGAGAAATACAGACGTAAACGTCTTTCACCTTTTGTCTTAGTCACCAATAAATAGTGTGACAAAATTGATAAATAAAATATACATGTTGGACGTAGTGGGGTGGTTATCTTAATATCGGAATGAAATTGAATGTAAACTTCATTATTTTCTGGAGAAAGTTGCTGAGCAGTTGATAAAGCGAGTTTCAAGAAAACAGACAAGAAACAGACAACTGTTAAACTGTGGATTTACTGAAGAAAATTCCAAGATGAATGTATGAGGCAGGATAAAAACTGTGAATATTCAGAGATGGTGAAATAGTTGCTGTAGTGAAAGAGAACAAGGATAAAAAAGGAAAATTAATCAAAAGGCAAAAAGATGGAAGACAAAGGAACAGTTAAAACGATGACTCATATTAAGGAGTAAAAGGCCTTTTAAGAAATGCTCCGTTACTTGGAGGAGAAAAGTGCATCTGCTATGAAAATTTTGTTCCTCCGTTGCATGCGTGATGAAGGTGAATGAAAACGAAATGAATGCGACAGACAATTAGCATCACGAAATCATTTCCAACAAAAAATTTACTAGTCATTTCTTCAGCTTTGTATGCAAGTGTTTTTCAAACTTTTAACAATTATTTTAGGAGGATTTATATTTTTTACTTTTAGGTACTTTCCGGAGTTCTGTATTGTGTTAAAACGTCCATTAGAGTAACACGAAGTAAAGTATGATAATTTCTGAATAACTCACCTCTTATTCAATAAAACTCGACATTTTTGGTAACTCTTCACCTTCATAGTCCGCATTAGATCGCGTTTGCGAGACTGTATTGCATTATTTTCAAAACTATAACGTAATAGTTTTAAACGTTCTTTGAGGTAACCATTACAGATATTTTAATTTGATTATTTAAAGAGGTATGAACTGCATTTCATGCCTTCACGATTTATTTCTTAAAACTGCATATTGCTGACGTATGTTGCGACTTTTCGTAAACTAGACACTTTCATTACATTAGATTTAAAGACTCCATTTCTTCTCTGTTCACAGATAAGAACAAGATAACTAATAAAGAGTAAAATTCTCAGGCAATTGATTTGGCTATTTAGAAAAATCGAGTGTTATTTTAATCATGCTAAACATTTTACCGATTGTAGCAAATGTACTTAAAAATCGAGTTGGAGTTAATTTTTCTTATTATAAATTAAACTTTTCACAGGAAATTAACTTCAGAGAAATACGCGGCTTAAGGCTATTTAACCGAAGTATGGTTATGTAGCTTATCTAATGACTATTTATCCCAGCCGACATAATAACTATAATCTATATAATTTTTATGTAATATATTTTATTTTCACCAACAAAACTTTGCGAAAATAAAAGGTTAGATGATTTTTATGGTTCATTTACACTCTGATAGCACATGAAAATAAGTGCTACTTATTATCTTAATTTATGATAGTAAACAATATTTCTAATAAAAATTGTCTAGCACTTAATAAACATGTTTTTAAACTAAGGTTTGCATTTTAATTGCCATTACGATCAAAAGAAACATTCAGAGAAGAAAGGACAAAGATATTTCTAATAGTAAAATGAAAATTTCTTTTCTTGAATTACAGATGATGGGGTCTATTTAAATACATTTTGATATATTTATCAGTAAATTGAAGTAAATGTTTCCAAATTTCACGTCTATGAGTGCGAGAGATCAATTAGTTTTACCTCTCTTTTACTGCTAATTTATTTAAAACTAGAATTTAACAATCACAGATAGGGTGAGACAGGCAGAAATAGCATATTTGTTTAAAGTTTTGATATTCCTTTCCTTTATTTACTTACTTCAAGAGTATTAGGTAATAAAATTCCTCCTGAGTTGAAACTACTAAACGATATTTCAAACAAAATTTGGACAGAATTAACACCTGGCAGTATTTTCAGCTTCGCTTTTATAAATAGGTTTATATTAATCGTTTGGGTAATTTATTTTGAATGTAACAATTTTGTCTCATTTCATAACTGGGTGATTAAAGCCGCATTGCACTTCCATATAATTAGGGATAAAAAACTTGCTATTAGTAATTTTCACCATACAGTAGAATTTAGCATAAACTAAGTATACTTTTAGTCAGATACTTTGCTTTCCTTCCATATGTAACTGATGCTATATTTTCCACATTTCAGAAAGAAACATCTTGTATGATTTAGTTTCCTTGCCACATCTTACTGTGATAACATAATCCCAATAATCTCAAACGTAGAAAATATCTCATTGGTGCTAAATATCGTGTGCAGTGTGATCTTAGCATGTAATTTAAGAAAGTAATTTTACTTACTTACACTGCAATTACCAAATAATTATTTGAAACCCAAAGTGCGTTCTCCTACTTATCAGTCTATAACTAAATTCAAGAGAACTAAGAAATGTATCTCGATTTTCACTAAAATTCAACTTACCTAACAATTATCTTGAGGTAAACATTTCAAATAAAAAAAGAGAAAAAATATTCCATATCAGCCTTTGCTTTTCTGTAGTGGACAACTGACTGAAACGCATTGATCTTAAAACATCCCTGCAAAAATTAAACAAAAGATTTGATTTTGCATATTTTCTAATTCTTGATTAATTTTTATGTAATACATTTTCATGAATCCCTTTTGTCTATCAAAACTAGTGTATAAATATACACTGAACGTAGGTGAAGCATAAATGTTTTCTCAGTCATAATCTTCTTCAACTATCAGCAGATTGATGATTTACATATTCAATAACTTCAGAGTCCCCTCTTTACTACTCTAATACTTTACAAATCTACCAAATATGGACTATTTTTCGATACCTTCTTCCTTTAAATTTAGGTGCTGCAGTCAAAAAGCGTCTGCACTGCAGTTATCATTTTAATATGCTAGACAGCAATAAGATTTCCTAACAAAATATCATAGTTGTAGTTAGAGATAACGGATTTTAGAATCATGTAATTTGAGATTTTGATTGATTTCAGAGAAAGCACAAGATACAGAAATAATATTACTTTATTACTTCTTTGAAATTTAACATATGTTTCGCTTTGAGTTTTTTCAAAATGGATTTTTTAAAATCATTAAAAGAAAATAATAGCCATATTTAGTAAGTCATGTTTGACAAAATATACTTTTATTTAATTAATTAAAACATGTTACAAACATCTATAAAATTCGAGTAGATTCATATATTGAAATACAATGAAGAGCAATAAGAACTAAGAATTTAAAAGCATATTTATGTAATTAGAAATTACTTAATTTTTAACTTCCTACAACTTCAAATAACGAACTCCTTTTCTTCTTAATTTTCATCTTTATGCATTTATTCATTTCTTTAGACTGGTAAAAGCTCCATTTTGAAAACTGTGATCTTTAGACTTCATAACAACCACCACTCATTTGTGTATTCCAACCACACAGATCTGCAAGAAATAATGCACTGTTGAAATCCACTAAAATATAAATCATTATGCATAATAATTTGGTGCATTTAAATTTACAGTTAAAGCCTCGATTATCTAAATAGGCTAACCAAACTTGTGAAGATCGTATTTTATTCTAACCAATTATTTATAGATTGACTTTCTTTTCCCTCTTGATTTCAGTTTCCTGCCGAATGTAAATTTTAATGACGTAGTATGCCAAATCTAGGCTATGTGTTTTGAAATAGCTCTATAGTTGGTATTAGACACCCTCTTCAGGTCATATTAATAATCTTGGCTTGGTTTTGCTGTGTGCAACCGATTTAGTGGCTTAGATAAATAAGGAGCCAGTCGGTTAACCGTCTTACCTTATTGGGATTTAACATTTTTATTTCTGTTCGAGTTACATAACTTGCAAGTGGTGGTAATTGTGAGCATCGAATGAGCGCAACCTTTATTAAGTTTAGGTGAAATAAAAAGGTTATTTAAACTTTTTTCTGCAGTATCTGTTCTTCAAAGACATAGAGAAAATTCGCTACTTAGTCTTTTTACGTAGGGTCTACGGTGAATGCTTCCGAAAAGAATACGAAGACTCTACAAGTATTATAAAAGACTTTTGCATAGATGTCACCAAAGATTTCAAGTACAGATTAGAAGAAAGATAGAGATATCCTGAACGAAACATCTCAGATCATTTTTCTTTTTGTGCCCTGTAATTTAAGTCTGGGTTCTGTATGGTTTTTCATAATCATGGTTTCCATAATTAGTTGTATTATTGTGAACTTTTTCACTTTTTATTCAAGACTCCTTTCATTGTTTAGTTTGTTTTAACCTTAAGCGCCTCGGTGACAAAATTTGTTTGAGTGAATTATTCTACTATATAATGGCATCTATACCCAAAAGAATTACGCTGTCAATGAAAAGTAAGTCAGCAGCTGTCAATGTTTGTCAATGTTTTCAATGAAAATGCTCGAACGGCAAGTTTGTTAACTGCAGATAACAATTTGGGAATCACAACATTTATGAGTAATATATAATTTTTTATGTTCTATTTTTTGAAGAGCATGATTTAGTGTCGAAATAAAATACTTAATTCCTGAAAATAAACTTCTATTTAGGTGAAATAAATGATGTAATGCTTAAGATAAATCGCTTACTTGAAGCAATAAGTTTTAAATATGACAATTCGTTATACGAACTCATCCTAATCCTACACAGTTCGGATAATCGAAGCTCTACTGTATCACGAGGACAGTAAGGGGAATAATAATGTTTGCCATCAAGAAAAATAAAAGCAAGTTATTTCGTATGCGGAGAAAATTAAAAAAAAGAAATTTAATTAAAACGTAATTTGACTGTTAAGTTTTATTTAACCTAATTACTTATTCTTGGTACTTTTCAGGTACTTTAAACACATCATTAAAGATATCTTACTAAAATACATCGAAAAGGCCTCTTGCTTTTCTATAGCGCCAATACATAATTTTAAAATTAATATCTGCATATCTAAGATTATGTAACTCATTGCCTTTCGGTGTGAGATTAACAATTCTATTTATAAAAGTAATTTGGAAATACATCGGATTACGCAAAAAGTATCTTCTACATTAAAATATTGATTAAAATGTAAAATGTTATAAAGAGATACGAAGTAGACGCAGATTATATTTCATTTTCACCCATGGAACAGAGAAATCATTTTTTTGGTAAAGTATAAGAAAACAAATCAGTAATTTAGATTTTTTACAAGAAGACTGATGTAGTGATTGTGAAAAAAATTCAAAAACTATGTGTTTCCAAGTGTCATGTACTTTCACTACACATAAAAATATTTCAATTAGTATTTTATAAATTAAGAACAATATAACTGTAGGCAGCTGAATTAGCACAGTTAAATTTGAAAACTGATGTTAGAAAAACGTTTAATCATAAGATGCTATAGCGGTGAAAAGGTTAAGCCGTGTTTCGATTTTTGTTAAGTCTTACTAAGTAAACGTTGTGTAACCAAGAAAACTAGAAAACGTTTGTCGTTATAAATTATGTTCTTTATTACGTGGGACACGTTTTGGTATGTAATTAAAATATTTTTTAAAAGAAGAAAAACAACTACAAATTTTAGATGCGGTTAAGCCATTTTGCCTAAATAAACGAAGACACATATTTATCGTTTTGTTCAAAACCTGATTCAATCACATTTTCTAGACATTTTATGCAACGCATAGCTTCGGAAGAAAAATACGTAACTTACTTTAACATAATATTTATGCTTGTCCACACATTCAAAAAATATGATAATGTATAGGAAAATGAGATTTCATTGTTTTTATCAAAGGAAGTTAAAGAACCTAAATTTAAATCAAAATAAATTAGTATAAATTAAAAAAAGTTTAAAGATATACTAGAATAATTAACATATATTCTCTTTTCTGTCGCAATGTTTAAAGTCGTTCTGTTTTCTTTAATGAGCTAGTTTTTAATGTTCAGCGAACACATTCAAACTATCCTGCGGTCTTACTAAAGACTGACCTTTCACTCCAAGCCTTGAGAATGATATTTATTAACAAAGTACGTACCTCTTTATTCATATTTCCAAAGCAGGACTATGAGATGAAATATATAATAAGTAAAATAAAACTTTCAAATCGATACCTTTGCTGCACAAATAATTAATGCAAAGTAGTTTTGATTTCGTCTTTAAGATATCCAAATTTAATGAAAGTCATTGTGATAAAAAAGAATGAATTATTTTTGCTATGTTATGCCAGAAAATCTCTTTTTCACTAAAAAGTCAATCATGTGGTGCAAATGGTAGCAAACCATGATATTTATAAACTGCACCAATTTAATTTCAAATTATGGAACATCCTGGACGCCTTATAAAAAGGTATCTTGTTTAAGCAAACTTATACTTGCTTAGAATCACTCAGTTTTGAACTTTGGCTCTTGAAATGTAAAATATCAAAATAAATGCGTTACTAAAGTATTTTCTTTTTGTTAGTATTTTTAGCTAATCCTTCATTTAATTTGTATAGCAGTTTATATTTCTTCTTTAGTCTTAAATAAATATTTTGGACGGCTTAAAAGAAAAATTGTAAAAGTTAATGACTTTATTAAATGTTAAATATTTTCTCGTCTTGACTGTAATTCAGAAGTAACAAATCGTACTTTATTGCAGCGTTCCTTATTAAAATGTGTTATTTATTTGTAATGGTTTTAGTTTGTTTGCTAATGCATCAAAATTGAAACGAATGTTTTGTTTTCAAAAGAGTAGATTTTACATTTTGTTTCAATGAATGATGTGAGGTTTATTGCTATTTATAAGCAGCTGTGAACAAATTTGTTATGACGAGAAGGAAAGATGAACACAAAATTATAAGATGTGAAAGCGCTTTCAATCAAAACAAATAGATTTACATAAAAACTACTAAAAAATACTTTTTTTTTCATTTCAATTAAATGCATTACTGACAGTTATGTTCTTAAATTCCTTTTGATTTGTTATTAAGTAATGACAAATGTGTAAACATTTGCATTCATCTCTTAATCATTCCGATCTGTAAATAAAAGATTTGTAAAAAAACTAATTGTTTACGTAAAAAAATGGTGTTTGAAGTAAAATACGAAATGCAAGGCTAGAGCATCAAATAATATGTAGAGATTTATTAATTTCTCTTTAAAAGTTGGTTTAAAACTGGAAAACATTTTAAAGTCATTATATGTTAATGAATACGATAATTAATTAAATCGTAACAGCTTAAATAATAAACACCAAGATTATTAAACCACGAAAATAAACGTCACTCTAAATTTAACTGAAATGTGTTCAACATGTGCAGAAAATCAGTTAGTACAACTTATATTCCATACATTATAAAGTATATTCTTACCATTTCCAATGTATGCCTCTGTTACATCTTCCGCTTTGCAGTAAAGGAAAATTCTGTTCGTTGCTCATGCATCTTCAGAGATCATGTAGAAAACTCTGTTAACGTACCTGAATATATCGCCACGAAGAAAATATTTCAGGAGTTAAATACTAAACGTTGAATAAAAATTTAATTACCGTTCCCATGAAATGGGGAAGCAGAATACTGTTCAGAATTGATTCATTCAAGACCATGAACAAGTTTGAACTTTTACCAACTTACCCTTTTTAAATATCAGTATATTTTAAATATCGCGATGTATTTGCGAAATAGAGATAATAGAGGAGAAGTTTCTGATGAGCCAGTTGATTCGCAGCGTTTCTCTTACTACTCATAAAGTGGTATACTTACATAGATTACATTCCTACGTAAATTGTTTTGGATTTTAATTTATGTTTAGTTTGTTTTTACATTTTGATATTATATATACAACTTCATACTTATAAATGATTTTATTTTATATCTTTTAGAACGCTACTTTCTAACACATTAAATGAATAAGAGACCAAAGAGTTTACAGTGTAAGATAATAAATATAAGGTAAAGAGAATCTTTTGCTCGAAGAAAAATGGCTGTGATGTTACTAACGAATGTTATAACTAACCTTCTGAAAATTTTCGAAATGAAATTTCTTTCAACTCATGGGGTTTCAACCTTTTATCCTACAGCTAAATAAGAGGTGTCTCGTACACAGATAAGTGAATAATTGCTTGAGTGCGTGAACAGAGACGTAAGACTCAAGAAGGGTTAATTACCCTTTATTTTCTCAAAATAAGAATTAACACAGTCGGCTCCTATCTCAAAGCGTACAGCAAAGTCTCCACTTGGGCTCGAACTAAAAGTAATAAGAACTAAAGCTTAACTAATGCTTAGCTAAAAAAGTATAGCCGAAACGCGATTCTAAAAACACATTCTGGTTGGAAATTGTAAGCTGAAAATAGAAAGGATAGGACAGTAGCTTTAACTCAAGATAACTGTTAAAAACTTAGGATAAACCTTACAAACTTATCAGAAAACAGTCTACACAAGAGCAAAGTACATGATAAAATCAAGGCAAATGAAACCTTCAATGAACCTTAATCCAGCTGTAAAAATAAAAATAATTACTCATCATTTATGCCCAAAAGATTTCTAAACGTAAAATATTAACCGATCTTGCCTATATATTATTATCTTCTAAGAATGGCATAGTTCAAACTTCAGTTTACTAAATTTACATAGTTGTTCTCGAAACGTAAAAGAAATTTTTAGTTTGTAATCCTATAAATACTTATTATTAACAGGCTAGTTTATGCAAATAACACATATAATTAAAGAATATGTCCTTAAGCAGTGGTCTCAGAGTGATGGTTCGGAGCCGCCATGGTCCGAGAATAAATTTCAGTTACGTATTTGTTGTAAATATTGTGCTTATAGTTTTAGAGACATAAAGGTATGCACTGAGCTTATACGTCAAACTGCTGGTGAAGGTAAAAGGGATATTATCATTAGGTTAGGATTACGTCCCTGAGTGCTTGTATGACAGGCTTTGTGACTGGAGTAAGGTGGGAGAAATTTCCACTTCTGTACAGTCCGTAAATTTAGTTAGTTAGCCGACATTTGTTGGTGCTTCAGCATTCTGTTGTTTATGGGTTGTTTCTATACAATTGGTACTTCTGATGTGTGTATTTGTTTTCAGTCACTAATTATTTAGTTGATTCCAGAGCTGTGCAGTTTATATTACTTCATAAACTATGACAAATTAAAATGAACCTTATAAATCCTGGGTATACTTTTTATTACATCTAATTTATATCAATACGTATTTTGGAATTAAGCATAGCTTCTCTATGTTGTTAATGAGTGAATTAAAAATGAAGCAAACAGAAATTTCTTGCAGGTTTCTTGACTTTAGGTAGAAAATAAATACATATTTGAATTTTTCCTTTGTGTTAATATAATGAGTACCATGTATGCAATTTTTGATAAATAGTTAGTAACCAAAATTAAAATTAGTTAAAACATTATTTTTTTTGTTAAAAACCAATTTTCAGTTTTTGTTAAGAAAAATTTTCATTCTGTCATCCGGCCTATCCCCAAAATGCAGGCCAGTGAGATGCTTTACGATTACTCATTTACATTTTCGATTTGACCGGCATGCAATTTGAACCATTTTAAAAGACAGTTTCTCATGCATTCTTCATGAATAAGCCTTTCAGAACATTATTCGGAGAGTCAATCAGTTATAAAGAGGTATATGAATTTCTAAATATCTAAAATGCAGAGATTAAAATGTATGAACAAACTCCAAAATCTTAAGTTTAAAAACTAAAACTTCAGAAATGCTTTACATTTTATTGAAAGAGGTAGAAAGCTAAACGCTTGGACTACTACTTATGACCTGAGAGGTATATATCTCATTCTTTGCCAAAATTAGGTATATAATGAATTAATAATAATGTATTTTTTCGCTTGCGATCCTTTGTATTTAAAATTCTATATATGAAAATCAACAAAGTGAAATTCAGTACTGAAATTTCATTTTTTACCATATACATTTTTCAAAAGTTTAATCGGGAGTTCTTTTTGTAAAATGTATTCCATTAAAGTGGAAATACATATTGTCGAAAGTTCTGAATCACACTTCTTTCTTTTGAATGATCCTGTAGGAAAATATTATTTCCTTTAAATTTAGTCTAGAAAGTTACTTTGTTTCCTTTTTTTTCACTTAAGTTTGACGATGTGTGTATTTGAAATTTGTTTTCCAGTAATCCTACAGATTGTGAGATATCTAATCTCCATCTTTTGAAGTAACATATCTGAAAAGCAATTTAATTGCTTGGAAGTCTGTTGGACTACTTGTCGATTTACCTGATACCATAGGTAATCCTGCTTTTCAGATCAAGAAAAAAACATTTTAATTTTAGATTTTATCTTGAACACTCACTATACAGAAGTTGAAAATTTCCGTTGTTAATACTTAGCTGAAACATATCAGATATCTGAAGTCATCCACCCATAAAAACATAGGAGCAAGTTAAGTAATTTAAAATGTTTCGTTTAAAATATTAGTAAACGCCTTTAATTAATCCTACGAATATTATTCCAAACTAAAATGCATGTAATTATAATTCTTATTACATTGAAATTTCGTTTGGTAACTGAGGTTTCATGGGAACTGGAAGACATTATTTAATTTGCAGTGCACCATACTTAACAGTAAAACAGAAAGAAAGCGTTATTTTTCTTCACTAGTTCTATTCATATTTCACATTCTGAATATCATACAGAAAACATTCCCTTTATTCTGTGCTTTGTCTTATTAGTATTATAAATTCGGTTTTGCGTTCTTATTTAGAACATACTTGAAAAACTAATCATTTGAGTTAACGTTTCTTTACTCATATGAACTGCAAGATGATCTGTTTACCTTATTATGCCACTATGTTTGGTTTTCTGCAATTTATCACATTTATGAGCAATTAAGAAGAAATAAATAATTCCGTTATTAATTCGTTGAATGAATCATCATTGTGAATTACGTTTTTCAGACATCTGGTTTATAATAATGATGCCGTTATTTTTGTCTTCTCCTGCCCGTCAACTGAATAGACAAGCACAGAGATTACAGATTTTAGTTTCTATTCTCGTATCAAAATTCAATATTACAATAGTTCAAAATCAAAATTCAATATTACAATACTTTGGATATTTTTTCAAAGTTCTTTAGAGGTTTGAATAAGTATCCAAAGAGCAAACTATTAATTAAACTATTAATTATAAAGACTATTAAACTATTAATTTAAAGAGCAAACTATTAATTATGCAGTAAGTTTAAAAAAGAGAAGAAACACTGAAAAAAAGGAAGGAAAAATAAACTTGGAAAAGGACCAATAGAAAATAAATTGGCATAGACTAGATGAATATATTACTTGATCCGGACGAGTGAAAAAAATCTTCACGTAGATTGCATTGCGGATCAAATTTGGAACAATAAAATTCTATTTACGACTGAAATACTGAGATAGTAAATCTGTTTCAAGGAACTTAAAGCTTATCAACTGTAACAGTTGGAATAATTTAGCAAGGGAGATGTCATCGTGGAAGACGTTCTAATAAAAACTGTCATTACATTGTATTACCAATGGGAAAAACCATGAAATGTCCCGTAAGCCGAAAACAAAAGAAAACGCTGGTATTTAGTGGCTTTAAAAATCTAACCAATAATTAGACTCTTAACAGGTGTCCCAAAATTGGGAATTACGTATATTTTGGTTTGCATACGGGGTCAACTAAAAATTTATAAGATATATTTTGCATAGAAATATTTAGAAATAATTGAAGACTGTGTTATATCAGATCATATGGTCCATTGTCAATTTATATTCATATTTAATTGTTTTAGTTGATTTCATTAATTACAATCGTTTGTGATATTACGAACATTTTGATAACTGCTGCCCTCACATTCCTGGTATAAGACTTAGATTCCTGGTATAAGTACACGTCTTTGACTGCCCTGCTGTACTAGCCAGGCTCTTCAGAACTAATTTTGTCCCCCATAGAGCCAGCTGCTATATTCTTCGAAGATCGTTGACGTCGCTAGGCATGTTTCAGATACGTTTTGCCCTACTGACTTTTCTGTACTAACTTTTGGACAAGAGAACAACAATTACAATCATTTAATGTAAATCTACCCATGATTATCATTTTAAATTGAGAAGTAGAAATTAGGTAGTCATATTAGAATGGTAGTTATGACCTAATTTCACATTAACTTCACTTCGTAACTTTGGTCTTCGGAGAAAAAAGTTTATTTTTTCAAATTTTACGTTCAGGGAAAAAAACTTTATCAAATCATCGTTTGAATGCTATGTGGAATTTGTAGAAAAGGAAAAGCTGTAAACCATTGCAAGCATGATATATTCCATAAAAACTTTTATTTTAACTCTTTTTCGTTTTTTCTGTTAATCAGCAACATTAACGGAAAGTTACCTTTTCATCGCACTGCCTTTAACATAAATTTTAAAATCAGAATGTAAGTTTACATTATGTACAAGAATGTTACATGCTGGAAATTGTAATTTTCATTAGGAATCATTTATCCAACAATTTTCTGCTGATAAGGATTAATATTTGTACCTGCAAGCTAAAGAGTTTTACGTTAAGTAACATGGGCTAAAAAGAGTGGCATACAATTCAAATACGAAATAAGGAATTGAAACAAAATTGCTTATTCTTTTCTTCATTTCACAATTTATACAAATAGGATTTAAATTAAAATATTTAAAACACAGCTAAATGAACCAGTTCTCTTTAAACTCTTTATAGAAATCTTGCATTGTTTCTTTAACACTGAAATACCACAATAAATCGTCCAGAGATAAAATTTGATTTACATGCAAGATTTGTTCTGTCAAATGTATAAAATTAGTCAATATTCATGTGTTACTTATTAGCGCCTCCTGCAAATTAACTTAAATATATAAATAATTATTTTAATGTATATAAGTGCACAGTTCTGGAGCTCGGGAGAGAGACTTTGACTGTTATCGCCGATATGTCTCTCAGTTAGATTTTTCTGCTACTGAATTAAGAGTGAAATTTGAACTGATGAACTGATGTTTGACGCCAAATCTGCTTTTTTAACCTGCTTTTAATCTGCAAGGAATTTTCTTCCTTCTTACCCCGTGCCTTCGTAGTGTAACTAGAAAGCAGGTCAGGATAGCATCGGAAGGCTCGGAGTTTCGGCTAGGGCATTGCCGATTTCTCATGTTTTTTCCCTCGAAATAAACCTAATGGCTTTATGCACTTTGGTTCTGGAATATAATTTTTATTTCATAAATAAAAGCAAAAATTCTGCTATGAGTATTTCCCGTGGTAATCACCACAAAGCTGCTGTCAGTTATGGTTTTCTTTATTCATTTTACTCTCAATATTCAGAAAAATTGATTTTTTTTAACTTTCGTTCAATCATTGTTGATCTATTTTAGGTCGCGGACAATCGAAAAGACATTTGGGTAATAAGTGTCTTGACATTGAGTTGACAAAAAATATCATGTATTTTTGTCTTGATTCAAACTTTCATGCAATGGACAGATAACGGGATTTCACAGGAACAATAAGTATTCAGTAAAATTTAAGCCTATAGTTATAACAATGTTAACATCAATGCAGTTCTCTAACTAATTTTATTGTGACGGAGTTAGTGATGAGAACTAAGAACTATCTCCATAGTGAAAAACGAAAACGTTTGTCATCTTGCTCTTTATAAATTCTGTGTTCATGAATATACAACCGAAATCTCACAAAACTTAACGAAGCGCAAATATGTATATCAACTTACCCAACTCCGAATAGATTCGAAATGATCTTCAGTACTTCGTATGCTACTGAGAAGATCAAAACTCGGATTGAAAAATTCTGATATATTACACCACATGCTTGAAATGAAATTGCAGCCATAAATTTTTAGAGCCTTTGGAAATCTAAATATTGGACGATATTGCTCTGAGTAGATGCATTGATTTTCTCTTCCCATACAAATCACATGTTAAGAAATAAACTTCCTTTCGTTTCATGCTAACTTTTCCTGTCAGTTTTCCCTTATGGCTAAAACTCATTTTTGTTTTTACCTATCAATTTTCTTTTAAATAAATTTCAGTTGCCCTTTCCATAATACACATTTTGCTTTAAGATTTTTCTGCTTCTATTTTATTCTAATCAACCTGCGAATTTGACAATGTTGTCATTAACATGCGAAATAAAATTGCTTAATGTAATAAACATTGTGAACTTTTTTAGTCTTTTATTTATTCGTAATAATATGGAGATGTGCTTATTTTTAAGCTATTTTAAATTATTTTACATGATAAAATTTTAAATGTGTTCTTTTAAGTTATGTAACAATATGTGGTTCATATTTTAAGATGATATTTTGCTGTTCTGAAAAATAATATCGTTAACGCTTAACTCCAATAGCCACTAGAAACTTCAAACACTGCAATGTTTTCTGTGTAACAAATCATAATGATTTGCTTTCGATTTTTCCAAAGGACGACTGAATTCAGAACAGACAGAAATATAGTCAAGTATCATTTAAAATGCATCATTTAAAAATACGTACTCAATATGACAGAATAAATACTTACTAGATAATTTATAAACATCTTTTCTTATATGAAGTTAGAAAAATGTTACTTTGCAGTTTTCGAATGTACTTAGCTTTAGTTAAAAAAGAGGAAGTAATAAATCATTTAAAATTAAAGTATTAAAATATATTTGTTAAATAATTATTAATGTTTGCTGCGAAAATTATAAGCTTGTTCCGAAATTATACAAATGATAATTATTATATCTCTTACGTAATTATTGTTGTGGAACTCAATTTTTCTGAAAACTGAATTTTTATCGACTTTAAAAGATTAGACTGTAATACATATATGTACAGTATAACGAGATCTTAATATACGAAAAGCTTAGTTTTTATTGACTTTAAAGGATTAGACTGTAATACATATATGTACGGTATAACGAGATCTTATATACGGTATAACGAAATGCTCGAAGAGGTTGTCTAAAGACTGTTTCTCCTTATACATTGATGTCAGACATGTACTTCTTACTAGAAAGTTTTAAACTAAGGTAGAATAATTTACGTGAATAGTATGTTTGTATGGGGAAGTAAAAAAGTTTTGAAAATTAATTATTTTACGTTTAATATAGCTACTGTAAAGAAAAGTGTCTAATCGGTAAATTGTTCATTGTACAACATACTGTAAAAGATTATAAAATATATTAAATCAAACATTTCATATATTTAAGCGAAACGTTCAGCGAGATTATAAGCAATTACGAACTTTCCGGGATTTAACTAATTCTGTTTTATTCAGTATTTCTTCATTAACCGCTAAAATGAGCTACATTTGTTTAATAATTGTTCTCTGAGGCTCAAGGAAAATTTCAGAGAAAAACTTAGGAGATACTGAATTTCATTCGAAAATATCAGCTGATAAATGATCTAAGTCAAGTATTAATTATTCAGTAGCTTGACGAGTTCTGAAAGTAAAGAAGCGAAATTTTTTGCATTAAATTATGAAAATATTTAATGAATACTTTACTAACTGTTTTTTGATCTAGGATGAATATGTAAAGAGTTAAATTTTGTATTTTGAAAACCTCTCTTATTTCAGCTCTAAAACCGTTTTCATAAAACTTTTTATTTAATTTATTTTATTTATTTATTATTATTATTAGAATTAGTAGTACGTATCTAGTTACAATATCTAATAAAACGTGTAGACAAATTTTCAAATACCTTGTCGCGCAAGAGGCAAAAGACAGAAGTTAAGGATATTTCTGTTGTTTGAAGCAAATAACGAAACATATTTCTGAAAATAAAATTTGAAAATTAGCGAAAATACGTTTAGAGGAAATTAGATTATTGTAAGAAATACTAGATTGTGAAGAATTATTGAAGCACATCCAAGTCAGTATTCCAAATAACAAATGAATCAAAATTTCAGGCTGATCTTGAAACTTTAACAAAGCTTGGTAGTTCAAAGAAAATTTAGATTTAATATTCAGTAAAGTTTAAATATGTATAACATCAAATTATGAAAAATTGCAGTTACGTTTAGCATTGGTCATAGAATTATTTTTACGTAATACGAGACACATCATTTCACGCAAATTACAAGAAGCCAATTATTTTTGTTTAGTGGTAATCAACGTTTACATTTGGAAATTAATTGATTGATCATGCATAGCAAAATGAGATTATTGAGCATTTATTTGAATTACTGACTTCTTTCCAGATATAGTACACTTCCAAGAAGAATGCTTTTCTGTTCTTTAATCAGCGCACACACTACACGAGACTTACACGCTTCTTTATCATTCCGCTATTCCCTCGTCACCTCCAATCGCTCTTCCAGCTGGTAGAGTAACAACAAATATTACAATCGCTTCCTAGATCTGTCAGACTTACCGCAGATTTCTTCCAATACTCTTTGTAGAAGGGATATAATGGTGCGAAACATTAACGGTATCTGTAAGTGCGCCGCTGTCTTCAGGCAGTTCTATTGATGGATTCAAAGACAAGTGTATAGTTCTGGAATATCCGTATATACTGTTAAGAGAAGAAGTACTGTTGTTTCGGGATTCTTAAACACATTTTGAAATTAATTTAGACTATGTAATATATTTAATACTCTGATTGGGGATTACTTTCTCTTTTAATTAAATTATTTAAAATTCTGTAACTAAACAAGCTTTTTTACCCTTCCATTTTTTCAGTCTATAATATGCGCTTTCTGTTCAGGATGTGATTTTAAACTGCAACCAGCTTAAGTAGCACTTTTTTACATGTTTCTTATGTTCGGAATGATCTCTCTTCTTCTTAAAATGCGGTTAAAATATTAAATGACTGTATTTACTCAAAAAAATCTTAATTGATCGCAGCAAGCAAACTTTATTTTCTCTAACTAGGAAGAAACTGTTTTAATACAGGAATGATTCAAAAATCTAGCACATCAAAATTGCGAAAATTACGGAAATTGGAAAATGGATATTAATGGCAAATTGTTTCAAGGGATGATTCTGTTCTGTAACAAGTATTATATCACTTGGAACTTTAGTTCCGCTTTATGCTGTTACCTTTGAATATGATTATTTATTTGATGCAAGATGGACATGGAATTTTCCCAACAAGATCGAATGTTTTGAACTGAGTATTACTGCGCAACTCATTTGTACGGTAAAAATATCGATGTGTTTAAAGGCGTTTAGAAATGTTTGATAGTGTAAAAAGATAATGATTTTTTTTCTCTTGTTAACATGTTTATGGGTAATTGGTAAAATTAGCCATAAGAAAGGAAGCCGCAGCCCGCCTCTACAAAGTGGTAAAAAATGTCATCGCAATCACATTTATGCATATTATGATTAGGCAAAAGCAGTACAAAATTCGTAAAATTTAATATGGAACGATATTATAATATTCTTTTCATTTAACCAAATAAAAATCCCAGCAATAAGATATTGAGGTTTAAAATATTTTTGCTTTTATATTTACGAGCAGCAAAGGAAGCTAACACAAATCGAGCTACAGAACTTTAATTTTTAACAAAATTCGAACTACGAAGCCTCAGTTTTTATATCTGGCACTTTAAAAACACAACAGCATTAACAAGAAAAAAGAATCTGCGATAATCTCATTTTTAAATTGTTCAGTTTGGGAATTTGAAAGGCTAGGAATTCAAACACAAAGCATATCTTTTGCAATGCATATCTAAAAGTTCAGATGGACTATAACGTGTTAATAATTAGGATTTTGTACAAAATGCATCTATTTTGCAATGCAAATTCGAACGATTAGCTGGAATAGATTGTTTCAGTGTTTTGCAACCGTGAATATAACTTTATATGCTGTATTAGTAAATGCCACATGCATTATACATTAATAAATATTAGCTTCCAGTTTTCTTATGAAGTCCTAAATGTTAAACATTAAAATATGTAATAGTTGTTGTTATTATTATTCTCTCACTCAGTGCCACACTACTATTAAATAAAAATCAGGAACAGAATAGACACTGAGTAGAAATTGACAATCTCTTTGTCGGAACAGCATCAGCAAGTCAGCTCAAATAGGTTTTAATTTTGTGTCGGTGTCGATCTTATGCAGGTATTCTAAAATTAATAATTTAATCAAATTCTTTCATCCTTGATTATGCATCGTTGTTAATTATAATGCTTAGCTACTTATGCGATGCCAGTTATATTCCGGAGTCTATTCTACACCTCGTTAAATCTGTCGTGTATGAATACTATGCCGATCTTGAATCTACACTCACGTTTGTGAAAATTGCAACACCAAGAAGGAATCGTCATAATTGAATGCAATTTAATACACAGTTGAGTGGTAGTGGTACAAATAAATGATTAAATGTTCAAAGCAAACAAACAAGAACAAGAGATCAGAATCAGTATTTTGTGTGGCCACCACGCGCCGCAATAAGTGCTGCTACACGACGTGGCATGGAGTCAAACAAAGTTTGAATGTCTGACTGAGGAAGAGCATTCCATATCGTTTGTACGCGTACCCAAAGTTCGTCTGCAGACGCAACAGGACGAGGATGACGAGCAAGACGCCGACCAATGACATCCCACACATGTTCAATTGGCGACATATCCGGGGAACACGCAGGCCAAGGAAGAAGCTGTACCTGCTGCGCTGCAAAGAAGGATTTAACAATCCGAGCAGTATGAGGGCGGGCATTGTCCTGTTGAAATACAGCGCCTGGCAAGCTTTGAAGGAAGGGAACAGCTTCGGGCTGTAGAACTTCACGGATATACCGGTTGCTGTTCAGATTGCCCACAATTCGTAGCAATTGAGATCGTCTATGATATGCTATGGCGCCCCAGACCATAACTCCGGGTGTTCGTCCACTGTGGCGTTCGATAATGCACTCCGGAAGGTGGCGTTCACCGGCATAGCGTCTGACACGAATGCGGCCATCATGGTACCACAAATTAAAGCGGGATTCGTCAGAAAACACGACATGCTGCCAATCAGCACGCCAGTCTCTATGCTGATTGGCCCATTGTAGCCGCAGGCGGCGATGGTCGTGCGTTAGGGGGATCCTGTATAAAGGAGTCCGTGCGCGCAGTCCACACTGCAGCAGACGTCTACGAATTGATGAAGCACACAATGAAACACCTGTAGCTATTGACCACAGTGCTGCCAATTGTCTAGAGGAAGCTGTACGGTCCGTCCGCGCCATGCGGACCAGGTGTCTATCATCGCGAGCTGACGTCACATTTCGGGGTCCACTCCCGGATTTCCGAGTTGTCCGACACTCGTCCGTCCACTGCTTCCAAACGCGCATCACTGTGCTGCTGTTACGCTGCACACGAGAGGCTACTGCACGATACGACAATCCAGCTTCACGAAGGCCGATGATTCTCCCTCGTTCAAACTCTGTAAGTTGTTCAAATCTCGCTCTCTTTCGTCGACGAGGCATAAGTACAGATTGAGTTAACGTTTACCACTAGCAGATAACCACCGATAACCATACACGCCTCGCTACAGCCGTCTATTTATTCGGATCCGTCAGCCGTTCAGAGGGCGCTGCTCAGCATGCGCATGCGCTACGGATTTGCAATTCTAATCATTTGCATATCATGGGCTACTTTGCATTTCCTGAAAATTTCAGCTCACTCGCGTAAGTCCTTCATGGTGTTGCAATTTTCACAAACGTGAATGTATGTCGCGCCGGTCTTATAGTCCTGTAAGAGACCATCGAAAGCATCACGACAAAAACATCCCAAGCGAAAAACGTAGCGGAGAAATCATCGTAGCACAAGACTTCGTGGGAAGAAAAAAAGCAAGGAGGAAAAATCGGAGTTCGGAAACACATTTCTGAACATTAAACTTGTGCAAAATCTTTGTACTTTTAAAATATATCGCACAAAATATCATGGAGAAAAGTAAAGCACCTATAAATCATCGGATGATGACATCGCAGACCTGCGTTTACGGACTATAAAAACTTCAAGCAAAATTTCACTCCATGATTCGCGAGCAAGGAGTGAGTAATATCTACCTCCATATATCATATCTTTGCATTAATTAAGAAATTTTACTGAAAGAACACGAAGGGAAATCAATGATTAAAAATCTGGTGATGAGTAAAAATCAATGCTATGCATAGTAGTTAATAGAATTTAAAATCTTTTTGCTAGCTGGTAAAAGTCATAATTAAGTTAACTTCGTTTATAATGATATATTAGTTTTTTCATGAAAAAAGGAATATAAAAACGAACGCAACAAGTAAGATACATAAGTTTAAAATTCTATTAACTGCTATACGTAGCATTAATGTTTACCAGTTTGCAGAGACATTAGATTTATTTTGAAGCAGGTGAGATGAAAAATGAGCAACTCATTTTTTAAATTAATACCTTATATACTCCCCCTTTTAAAGGACGACTGGGGTTTTGGGGACCCAAATCCTGGTGGTGGAGAATCATCATCCACCAACCATTTTAGTTCAGGCGCCACTGTAGAGTCATTAGATTATTTGGAAGCAGGAGATGTGAAAAATGAGCAATGCCGAGACTCGAACCACGGACTTTTAGAATACGCGTCGAGCGAGCTGACCACTACACCACCAAGGTATGCGAAGAAGGCGGGACAAATACCTGATATGTTTACAGATTTCGAATGCTTAAGTTTTCTTCTTGCTTTTTCAGTAAAATTTATTATTGTCACAGAACTGTGTAATATAGAAGTAAATATATTACTTATTTCTTCCTGTGCTTACACACCATTACACAAAAATTAATCAAAACTTTTTGCGCTCAGAAATTGGATGTTTGCAATTATCATTATGCTTGGTTTGTAGGTGCTTTATTTTTTAACATGATATTTTGTCCGGCGATGTTTCAAAATTGCGAAGTTTGTGTACCGCTTTATTTTCTACCACGATGCGTTAGAACTGCGACGCTTTCTCCTTGCTTTCTTTTCTTTTACGATGTATGATAACATTTTCCCTTGTATTGTTTTCTCTATGACGTTTTCATCTGCGATATTTTCAGCTGTAAGCGCTGTGTCGATACAAGTTCTGTGGTGAATTCGATGGAATGACGGTACGATGCCGCGTCGATTTTACGCCCCATCAATGCTATGTCGCTTGCATGCCTGTGTGGATTCTGTGCAGGTTGAACCTGCACAGTGTCTGTTCCTATGCCAATAGTGATTCCACGCTGGTGCCCTATATGGGTGTTTTTTCTTATGTTTTTTCTTGTTTTTTGCTTGTTTTTATTTCTTGTTATGTTAAATTAATATTACTGTAATATTACTTATGTAATATGTAATATTATATTATAATATTATCTCAAATTCAGTTATTGGCTGTTAAGTGACATATAGTTACTAAGTATTTGGCAATAATAGTGCCATTTATAATACTGAAAATAAATACACTTAAATTCTTCTAAATGATCTTTTAATATTTCAAATTCAGTTAATTAAAAGAATGTGTTTACGCTGCCTGGTATCAGAGAAAAGCTGCCTGAAATGTGTGCTATGTTCTTCTCCCAACTCGTACATTGTTGGTATGGTTCTTATAGCTCCGTGTTTAAAATGTAAAATTCGGGTCAAGGATATAAAGTAAAATTATTTGAATCAATTAAAAATTTTTCCGGTTTAGCAATAATGCATCTATACTTGAGTGTTCCACAACCCTTACAATTTTGCTGCTAAAGCACTCCACCTGCAAACTTCTCATGAGACAGTGGCAAACACAGTGGAATGATGCCACAAGAGGTCGACGTACTCATGCAATTCTCCCAAGTAGAAGCATGGATCTCGGGAGCAAAATTGTCAGCATGTCACATTTTTTAACAAGACATGGATCGTACAAAGCATATCTGCATAGGTTAGGTCTTTCCAACACAGATAACTGCGACTGCGGGAAAGTGGATAGCCCAGACCACTATTACTTTGAATACTGCTTGACGGCGAAGTTCCATCTAAAAAAGTCATCAAACATGTTTCGCGCAGCGTGGTGAAAAAATACTCAAATTAACAATGTGGCCCTATCGAAACTACATGCTATCACTACATATTGCCCTGGAAAAACGCTGTAATCTGGAACAGTTGTCATTGCAGTCATCCTCCAAGTAGCTAAATTTCGGTTTCAGCTCCTGTAATACAAGTATTTAATTTTTTATATAGTTATTTAATTCTTTTGATTTTAAAATCTTTGTTCCATCGAATCAACTTCGTGACATATGCATATATTTAGAGTCATCCGATGTAATACACTGTTACATATAGTTACCTAATTCTCGTAATATAAATGCTCATTCTATTGTTGTAAATGTGCCAGTTTAACACATGAAATACCAAAACCTGTGTTGTATAATGTCATTTATATATATTTGTAGTGTAAAAATCGTTTTTTCAGATTGATTGTCATGGCTTAAATGTAGCATTTTTGACTTATTTGTAAGGTTTTAGTTTAAACTAACAAAATTTCATGTTAATTTCTCTTTCCTGTGAACTCTTATTTCAACTTCCCGTTAGAATGAGCTTTATGCTAATTTGAAGTAGAGCCAAGTTTTGTATTTAAAGGTTAGCGAGGAACTTCTCAGTGCGAGAGAACGTTTTTAGTCTCAGATCACTTCGGCTCTGTTCGACGTTCGCCTGACTAGCTAGTATTTAAATTCAAAGCCTTAGCGCTGTTACTCTAATACTTATTGAAGTAATCTAAGTGCATGGTATTAGCGAAATCTTGCTACGCACCATTGATAGTTTAGAATAGAGGCAAACCTCGCGTTTAAAGCTCTGAGAGATCTAAAAATTCCACTCGTTTGAATTACTTTTGGTAATCACATAATTTGTTTTTACTTTTGGTTTTGAATTTTAACCTTGCCTCCATGAATGACGAAACACGAATTGAATAATTGAAGAGTTAGGTTTGAGGGCAACTTCCCCTCAATAAGTCTGTTTTCTGCCAGCTCAACAATTAGTTATGCATTTTTATAATTTTTAGGATTTAAAAAAAAAATTATTAGATTTTATATTTGCTAATAGATTTTGATACTTGCACTTGATTTACTTATGTTCTCAGAATTTAAATGATATTGTAGATTAGTTCGCAGCAATATAAATTATTTATTTATAATTACTTTTAAACCCATTTCTTTAATTAATTTTTTACTTTAATTTGCTTTTTACGAATAGAAATTTTGTTAAATTTATATGTAATATTATGGTATTCAAAATAGCTTGTAGCAAAAGAAAAAATATATACCGAATACAGGCCTTGTATGCCAATGTAACTGATTTCCGCAGAAATGACGTTCAATTCCGTATGGCACGAACTAGGACTGATGACATATTCGCGGTGTATATGGTGTCTTTCCCCCATTTTCTTGGATCTCTTACAGCTCGACACTCAGATGTCTTTCACCCACTTCACCCCTCCCCCATTGTGGCCGTCCTGCTTAAAATGATTGAACTCAATATTTAATGACTACTTTAAATGCTTGTTATTTAAATTTATTTTAGGTGCAGAAAATACGAAAAAGGTAACACTTAATTTTAATCAGTATTAAAATTGTATTACATAATCATTGTACAATCAGGAATGTTAAACTATTTAATCAATTAGAAAGTAAATCAACAGTTAAAATGAATGTATTTACTGAAACCGTATTTATTATTACGGTTATTCAAATATTAAAGTCGGAAAATGAATCATGTGACTTTTCTTACTCCAGAATATATGATACATGGAAACCAAAGCAGCTTCGCTTAACCGTATAAAATACTATGAATCTTGCATTGATTGTATAATTTGCGAAACGGAAATGATTTGCCACTGCTGATTCACTGTAGTGTGGCTGTTCTGCCGTTGTTATATGTCAGTGATGAGTCTATGCAATGTCTACGTCATGGTCATTCTGTACCAATGTTGAATCTACGCAGCGTCGATCGTTTGCCTATGACAATTTTGCGATGGCGCTAGATGTACATTTATCCTCCTACTTCCTCATAACATCATAATCAGAATTTCCTTTTTATCTTGTCCATTGTGAGTCAGGGTATACTTTTGATGTATGTCTTTACTCGATCCTGTCCTGGTGTCGGTTATACAATGCGTTAACGCTGCGCAGTGTTGATTTTACGAAGTGTCGCTTCTACGCAGTATCAGTACTGTGAAAATGAGCTTATTAATATTCTAACAGTTAGCGAGTCCAATCTTAAGGCAATATAAGGCAACTCTTGCACTCTTTTGATATAACAGATTACAGCCCAACTACAAAAGGTTTTCGGATTTTCAAATTCCAGCTCACTGTTGGATTCCAGCACATGCAGGTATCACAGGAAAAAATACTGCTGACTTTTTGGGAAAATGTGCATCCAACAAGTCCTTGTTTTCGAATATATACTATCTCCGAAATCTACACTCCTTCTTAAAAAAATATTGGAAAAAAAGCAACTTTTGAATCAGGGCGAACAATGTTTGATTCATGTTAAAACTGGTAGAACAACTTTGATGATGTCTTTTATGGACTTCAAGGGATAGTATTGGTAATATGTGAGCAATAACTGTTTATGCTACAGATCATGGACCCTTTCTAAATAATAATTTTCAGTTTCAGTTTGATAACGTAATGACTTATGCTTTTACGAACATTCAGGAACTCCTGTTTTTGACTGTGAACACACACGCAGGTTCCAATTTAGAAAGACATCATCAAGGAACTTGAATTTTTGTTTCTGCCAAATTCTGGACAGCAAACATCTCAGATTCAAAATGCGTAATTTAATAAAATCATTAAGCAACGAAAACACGAATTCGTTTAATAAATAATTTAATTTGGGCAACAAACATTCCTTATTCTTTGTTTTTCAGATAAGCCACTTTTTTCTCATTCTCGTGATTTCTGACTAACATTGGACAGATGAGTTAACTTAAGATATATTATGTTTGATGCATTTTTTTATTCCCATTTTATATGAGTGCTTTGCATTATATTAAACGGTGTATTATCATATTATATTCCCATTTAATATGAGTGCATTATAAATATTTGCATTTATAATAAATCACATAACGTGTTTAATTATAATGTTGGATTACTATACTCGCAACTGTTCCAGGGAAATTAAATCGGAGTAGTACTTTTTTATTGTTTTCTTGTAATGTATTTGGACCAGTAGCATCATATTTACTTTTATCCTATTCTTTTAGAAAAATAATTTTAATAAAAGTGTTAAATTTGTTTATACAGCAGAATATCATCAGTGACGATTTTTTGTTATTGTTGAAATATTTTGACCATACAGTAAAAATATAATGTAGTAAATGGATTTCTACAGAAATTGTTTAATTTATCGTTGAAAGCATATTTGTAAATAACAATTGAAATATCTTAATTGCATAGTAGAAGTATATTAATAATATTATTTTGAACATACTGAGACAGTAACTAGTTTAATTCACAGTTAAAGAATAATTTTAATGTCAGTATTGTTATTGAAGAATATTTGTATGGCGTATTGATGTAAAGGTGTTCTCATAACAAGTAGTTTTGGTGTTCATGTTAGTAGTTTATGATAATAAATAGTAATACAGTAGTTTTGTACAATTTTAACAGTGTCTGTGTTTTTGGTGATCTTCTCACGTATATTCCTAAACTTTGCGAATTAATGTTTTTTGTAACAAAAATATTAGTAATTTATAACAGAGTCTGTATGTATAAAAGTACTTTAAAATCTCAATGGATTACCAAAAGTGACTATATATTTTAGAAAGACTATCGCAGAAATGTTCTTGCATCTATTTTCATATTTATGCACATTGTTGTAACAATTATATTCGTAGCTCATAGCTATTTTTACTTTTTGTAGTCGATATGAGAGTTTATAAATCTGTTGAATTTGCTTAAACACAATGAACAGTGTTTTGCAGTAAGGGCACATATTCTTGTGGAAAATATATTTTTAATTATTTTCTTACAATGCAAAGATGTAAATGCATTGAAACTACATGATATTCTAGTGCAACGGAAATGTGTATTTTAACATTGCTGTAAAATTAATATAACGAAGGGCTACGGGCTCAACTGAGAACGTTGGCTTAAATACACCATTATATTTAATGGACTATGCTTCAGTATGCAGTCAGATATCTTTGCAAATCTTTGTAATGCATTTGTCCTTTAAGCAGTGGTTTGGTTTTTTATTACATTCAGTATACTTATATATATATATATATATTATACTTTAGTATAAAATTATTTAATTAAATTAATTAGTTAAATTTTAGTATAAAATTATTTATATATACTTTAGTATATTTATATATATGTATATATTGAAGTTTTGCCTCAAGGAAAGGCTCCAAAACTGTTAGTGGCTTGAGGTATAGCTGCCCTTCCTTTGGCGTATATACATATAAAAGTTATTAATTAACATGGAAACGTAGTATGAACTCTAAAATTTGGATCTTTGTAAAATGATTTCACAAAGGTGGACTGTTAGACTTGCAACGCGAATTTAAAAATTATAATGTAAATTGGAACTAGTGCACAAATGGTATTCTTCGAAATTTAAAATAAACGCATTAAGAAACATACTTCATCGCAAGAGGTAGATTTCAGAGCTTTTAGGGGAAAACGTTTCAGTCATTTGTTTACAAATAAAATTAAATTCGTGAAGGAAAATATTACAAAGTTATGTCTCGCTATAGGCGTATTGAGAAAATGTACCCTGAACTGCCACATTAATTGTATTAATAGTGGGCGTTAGAAGCAGATGTTTTGAAATCAAAGGCCTCAAACTTAAGCGCCATATTTCCATTGTGCTCCAGGCGTGGTAGAAAATAATACATTTATGATGCAGAAGGAAAAACACGCCGGTGAGAAAATCATTATTATTACAATATCGGATGGTTTGGCGCGTCTGCTGGTGCTGATGAATGGACATGGTCGCCATGTGAATTTAAAGCTCTTATGTCGACAAGCGGTTACACGTTGCTATGACACAGCTTTTATCTCGTAAGCTAGGTACTACATCATTGTCATAATCTGTATTCATAGGTAGCATTTTACTATGCTTAAAGCATAGAGAATCCAATTTCTAATGATCAAAGATTAGAACTCCTTTTTCAAGCGTTCTTTATAATGCTAAACGGTGTTACTATTTTATGCTGTTTACAATTCAGGCTTCTCAAAATTTGAAATGTTACTGCTTTATACAGATTTTTAATAATTGTTATTAAAACTAACTTCAGGAAATCGTCTTAGAGTGCTAACTTTAACATCATTTAAATGGCATAGTCTTTGTGTCATAGCACTTCTAAGCTTCAGGAGATTCCTGTGAATGATTCTTAAATGTGAATTGAGAAATTGGTAAAAGTGAATTGGTAGCAAAAAATATTATACAGCACATTATGGACTGACCATTAACTACTCCAGAAAAAGAAGTCAGGCCTTAGAGTAGAATTAAAAAGGAGTTTTTAAGGTTCTTACATTTAATATTCGTTTTCTGTGTTATTTTCATGTTTTTTAATAAATTTAAATCAGCAGCGTAACTTAAAATTTTGTTATCTTATCTTACTTACTGGAATTTATTATATTTTAGTTAAATATTTATTGTTTTCTTCAGCTTGTATTTAAAATTGGTTTCATTGTAATACTTCATATTACATAGGTAATTAACTCCTGCAAACATACTAATCCGCTAATCCTTTTGACACCACTTATGTTACAAAATACCTAGGAATACCTTTTGCAGTCCTGACAGAGTACATGTAAATGCAGTAGTAGGAATATGTAAATATGTTTCGTAATAATTTCAAAATGATTGGCAGAAAAATCTGAGCATAAGCTGTAATCTTCTGTGCATATATGAAGAAGTTCCATGAAGGGAATATTAATGAAGTGTTATATAACTTCTGTGAAATTATATAACACTTCATTTATATTCCCTTCATGGAACTTGACTTCAAATGCTACCAAAAGAAATACTAAATTATTACCAGTTTTGGATTTATAATAACTATTAAGGTCACGAAGAAAAGAAAGCGTAGCTCAAGTGACATTTGAATGATAAGATTAAATACTCTGCTACAAGTACAAAGCTACGAACAAAGACTGAAATTTGATTTTCAAAGCTACAGAGTACTATTTTCTCTCTAGAGAAATCTCGTAAATGTCTTTTTCTATTTATTATCTTAAAGAATATGAAAAGCTTATTTTTTGTCCAAGTTTTTGTGGAATAATGAAAGCTTTGAAACTAATGATAGACGTCTGTTGAGAAATTAAAAGAACATACTGCATGAATAATGTTCCCCGGAATTATTTCAAACGAAATATATTCGTAAAATTATGCTTTATTCGCCACTGAAACAAGAATCGAGGCTGAAGTGAAGATAGGCTACAAGATCCGGTCAATAGGAGGACAGTTTGGTTGGATTGAGATGAACAGATAGGCTCTTTCTTGGCTGGAGACGGTGATGTTTGCGAGGATTTGATAGCATCTAAAGAAATTTAATCTTTACAGTAACATTTCTTTAACTTTATGTGTAGTATATGTACCGAAGTGATATTGTGAAGGATTAGTGGCTTCTCATCGTAAAGGAAAGTAAAACAAACCGTGCTTAGAAAAGCGAGTCGCAGCATGGACTGCAAATATGTAATGCATGTGCAATATAACTGAAAAAATGTAGTGTAATTGCAAATGGTGCGTGACATTCTAATGTAAAATATGAAACAGAATAAAAACTCAAACACTTTTAAAAATTATGAATCTGAATTTTTTTCCTATATATTCTCATACAAAGATGTTGGAATTAAATAATTTTGATAAACCTTTCATATGAAATTATTAATACGAAATATCATGAAACTGAACGGAGCTGGAATAACGATTTAAGAAATAAAACCTGAAGCTCTGCTTACTTGAGTTTTATTCTCCCCCTAAAAATTGACATTTTTAAGTAATCTAGCAAGCAGGTTTTTACGATATTGCATTACAGTACTATTTACCTTTGTCGCCATCGCGGAAGATGCTTTCATGGGAAATTACCTCGAATTTTCATGTGAAAGATATTATGAAAACTGTATGCAGTCAGAAAATTGCTAGAAAAAAGCCTTTTATGACTTTATTTTTTTCGCTTCATGAAGGATGCACGGAGTAAAATCACAGAATTGCAATTTCTAAGTGAATGGGTCCTTTTGTCGAGGTCTCATTTTCGAGGTTTATTCTTCAGCTAAAAATATTGAGTAAGCAGCTAATTTCAGATATTTAAAATGTTAATAAAATCTATTTGAAGCACAGAAAAGTCTTAGGAACAGACTTTGGGTAAAGATCGAGAAAATACAGGATGTGTTAAATTGTAACTCAATCATTTTTAATTTCCTACAGAGTTGTCTATAAAAGAAACACTAAAATAAACGGAACATATTTCTCATACTGTAAGCCATTCTAATCGTAAGCTAATAAACGATGAGATGATTTCACTGTCATGTAACTCTCTTTCTCAATTAAATTTTTATAACTAGCATACATAAATTTTCTATCTCTGTTTATAATAATCAGTTACGCTCGCCAAGAAATGGAAATATTTCTGTTTTTGTGTCTCTGCGTTTAGAAGTAAATGACTAAGTAATCTCTGGAATACAACGATTCCGTTTATTTAGAACTGACTTTATCCCTTTACTTAAAACACGGCTGTCTTTGTAATATGTAGAGAGAGTGAGATCAGAAATTTGAAAAAAAAATCATAATTATTATTAAGGTCAAAATAATTAATATATCTGGAATATATTATGTTATTTTGTGCTTTGCTATAAATACGTTAAATACTGTAGAAGGGCATTAATTCTGTACGATTTATTTTTTCTTGCATACATACATGAATGTACACACACACACACACATATATATATATATAAACAAAAGTTTAAAAATTTCAAAATTACGATTATTAATTATTAAAGTTGCAAATTATATAGAAATAACAATACAATGTAACAACTAGTTGAAAATTGTTTCTAGCCTAGTATCAACTAGTCTTTTGAAGGAGCAAAGAAAAATTTTTTAACAGAGACATATTTCTGAATTATATTTGGATGATTATAAAAAAGAGCAAACATAAAAAGTAATAAATTAATTTTAAATAAAAAGTGAGGTAATTAAAAACTTAAGGTAATTCTTTTTTTAAAAAAAATGAAGCAGAATAAAATAAAAATTTTTATAGAAAATATTTTTGATCAATCATCAAGATATCATCTGCTTCGGGGTGATTATAACAAATAATAGTTTACAAAAATTAAAGAGTATAAAATTGCAACACTTACAAAAAAACCAGAGGAAGAAAAGGGTAGTTAAAATAATTTGGCAAATTAATATTAGTTAATAAATATTTAACCTAAGAAATAGAAAAACCGCTAAAGGGTTATCTTAAAGCAAAATTATTGAATTTTGGAGGCAAAATTAAATTACTTAAGAAGCCAATTCACCTGAAAGAAACGGAAAAAAAGAAATGTTTTGCATAAATAAAAGATTTTGTATTTGAAGAAATAAAGGAAAAAAACAAAAATTTCAAAAATCTAAAATTTGTGAAATGAAACGCAGTACAATTAGCTCAAATTTTTGAAAAAGAATTAATTAAATATTTAATGAAATTAAATAAATGTATATAGGAAAACGAAAAAGATAAACCTGTATGAAAACCTTGCCCTAAAATCCTAAACTTTGGAACTTTATCCATGAGCACGGAAGCTAGATGGGAAGGAATGAGCTGAATTGATTTGTAGAACTGCAACCAGTTAAAAGGGAAATTAAAAATTCCAGATTTGAGTTGAACAAATGTCTTGTAAAAATGAAATAGGAGGAGAGTATAAATGCAAAATTTAAAATTTAAAATTTAAGCGCAGAAAAATTTGTTTATTAATAATCAACAGGAAATAAATTAATAAAATATTTAAGTTTAAAACTTAAGTGCATGAAAAATTGTTTAATAGTGAAAAACTAAAGAAAAATAAAAGATTAAAAATTGAAATGTATTAAAATAAGAAATAAATTGCATTTAATTAATTATGAAAGCAAATAATGGTTAGACAAATTAAATGTGTTCAGAAGAAAAATTGAATTCTGAGAGTGTTATGGAACTGTAATAAAAGTAGAATTTAATTTTTAATTACATTATGTTTAATGGGGAGAAGAAAAAGTTGTGAGAACGAAAAAGATATGTAACAGTAAAAAATCTTTACCTATTTGGTGTGCAATAGGGCTAGAATAGAAAGCGCCTTTTTTTAGAAACAGAGATAGAGGGACTGTATCGATATTTACTTGGATATTTACAATTGCTGGGCATCCAGTAAAATCTTTCAAATTTCGTTTAAGTATTTCTTATAAGTAAAAATAAAAATTGGAATGACTAATGTGTACTTTATGGAGTGCTGAGTCAATAAAGTCAAGAGGAATTTGATTATTACTAACTGTAATTTTGAATTTCTTGAAGAAAGTTTTCAACATTAGTGCAAGTATTTTTAATTCTCAAAACATGGGTGATAATGGAGTTAGCAATTACTTTATTAGAAATATTTGAATTCCAATCAACTAGTTTAACAGTACGAAAATTAAGTATGAAGTCTTTTTTTAAGTAATAAATAGTATGAAGTCCTTTGTTATCAAAAAGTTAATTTTTTACAGTTGGGAATTTTGTGGGGTCAAGGTAATAAATTTCGGTATTATTCGTACTGGCTTTATTCAGTTTCAAACATTTAGCAATGTTAATTAGGCTTGATTTATTGAATATGGAAATCTCAACTATATACCATCTAAAAGAAAGATTATATTTTTCATTTTCTTCACAGTTGTGTGTAAAACTATGTTTTATACAAAAAGAAATAGATTGTGAAGTTTAGTTAAACAGTTCCGGCCCATGGATATTCCGTTATTCTGGTGGAATATTTTATCTTTAAATTTGATAAAATTATGGAAAAGTGAACATTTATGAAGGGTATTCAATATTTCAAATTTAAAGATACTATTGAGTGCTAGAAAATTTTCGTAAAGTTTGACAAAACTATAACTGATTTAATAAAAGCGCAAGCGTACAAGTTTTCTAAACCATAACTGTTTGTATCATAAATGCTATTATTTTGAACGGTTTATCATTTTCTTTTTTTGCTTTTTTACTTATTACGTGCGGCCACCATTAGGCACCCAAACGGAATGAAAGGGATGCCCCGTGGAGGTCCTTTTAAGGCAACTGGCTCGTATTCGCATTACACATAGGGAAAACCACGAAAGCCCAATACAGTCAGTCCGTTCGCCGGGACTCGAACGCTGGATCGAACTACTAGTATTCAGGAGCTTTTACCGCTCGGCCGCTGGCGGACCTTTCTCGTTTGGTTTTCCCTTTATCGCCTCAAACTGAAAATCGTTTATTTATGCAAAAAATATTATAAAATTTTGTTTTTGCTTTTCCTTCAGGTCATTTGCCTTTTTTAAAAAATTAATTTCGTTCTCTTAAATTTTTACTGTAAGACTTAATTACTTCTGTTTTAGAATAGTCCTTTAGAAATTCTATCATTTCTTAGGTTTGATGTTTATTAGCTGAAAGTGAATTCCTCAGATTATTTTAATTAGCCCATTTCTTTCCAGTTTTTTTATTTGGAGTGCTCTAATTTTGCACTGATCAATTTTTGTATGGTATTACTTGTTTAAAGGGATGTTGCAGATAACTGTATCTTGATAACTAGTTAAAACTTAAAAAACTTTCTTATGTTTTATTTAACTTATATTTTTAATTAAATTTTTAATTACGTTGCTTTTGCTTTAAATTAATTAAATTTGGCTTTTGCTTCCTTTCTTTGTAATCATTCAGATATAATTCAGAAACGTGGCGCTGTCGAGAACTTTCAGCTACTCCTTGAAAAACATTTAGAATTTTCAACTATTTTCTGAATTATCAACTGTTCCTAATTTTTATTTTTATATTGCTTTTTGAGTTCTTTTGTTTTTGTTTCAGGTTTGATTTGCGGTCTTCTTGGTAGATTGCTA
>KK114406.1:0-42427 GCA_000611955.2 Stegodyphus mimosarum
AATCTAATTACAATTCTAAATAAATAGCCAAATAAATGTGAAATTCGTAACAATATATTTACTCGCACATAATACAAAATTTAATACAATCAAAATGCCATAACTAAAATATAAATAAAATAAAAGAGTACAATATACCTGTGACACAAAGGAAGCCAGTTGCCCCGGGTGAGACCGTTTTCAGGACCTGCAGATTTCTGTTGTAATGAGATTATGAGACTAGCGTGCTGCCTATACTGTACTATTGAGGAGCATCATATAGGAGCAAGAGAAAGGTAGAAAATCTTGTCCTCATTCCGTAAGAGAAATATCACTAATTTGCTGATTCAAAAGAGAAGAAGAAATACTCCGTTCTGATTTCTGAAGTGAGGTATTATCGATCTACTCTTTAAGAACATCTTGACGGATGCCTAGATTGTCTACAAATGATTTGCGTCTGCAGGTCAAAGATGCGAGTTACAAATAGAGACTACACTATCTTGTTAGCCCTTCGATTGCTTCGCATCCAATAAGGCCAGTCGCCAGAGTAGTCTGGCTGGTATCAAACAAATGTATTCCGCCAAAAATATCTCCACGACTCACAAAGCAAAGACGTCGCAAAGAAATGTTGAATTTGAAAAGCTTGGATTTATGTTCTTAAATGCATAAAATTTATTTTAAATCCTTATACGAAGGAAGTATTCTAAACGCGAAAAATTTCGGGTATCATATTTCAACGAAAATATCCATTTTCATTGCTATCGAATGCAATTTAAGGATGATTCTGTGTGAAACCTGTACTAAGGACAGAATAAAGGACTCTTTTCCCCAAAAAAGTTATAAATCTGATCTAAAGTGGATTCTGAAGAGATTTTTTCATGGCGTCTGTGCGTACGTATGTACGTACGTACCAGTGGCGTGCGGTCCATGTGTGCAGGGTGTGCTCTGCACACCCTGGCAAAATTATAAGAGACAAACATTTTCTGTACCTATGTCTACCTATCTTTATATGGTATATAATAAATATTATTTATAATACATTCAAATATTATGTTGATTTGCTTGCTTGTATTCCCGCAGTGCGTGCGGTACTAGGTGCTGCACCACGTTGCGCGTTCAAAAGCAAACGAACATAAGAAGTTTTGATGTGTACGCACTGCGCACTAATAGAAAATCACGCATTATATGTATGGGCTACTGGAGAAGCACAGCATACTATAGCACTGAGGCAAGTGCAGCTATTTTTCCTGCACTTGTCATTCAGAATCATCCGAAAGCACGGTTTATTAAGAGTTGTATTAGAGAGGGGACTGACGTGCTGAAGCGCTTTTGGATTTTTAACAGATTAACTGGTCATACGATTTTGCAGATGGTTAATGTTTAAATTTATATATTGTAAGATTTTGTTTTTATGGAAATATAAAAGAAGTATTTCATCAATATAAAGAGAAATTTTTTAGTGCGGCAAAGTAATTTCGGTGATGTATTATATTTATAGAAATAATTCCCTGAAAAACAATTTTGTTTTGTTAGACAAAAAAGAAACGAATTTGAACAGAACAGTAAACAAAATTACCATTCATTGTGTCTTACAGATGGTATATAAGTTATATATGTAACACTATATCCCTGGTTTTGTTTTTAAAAATTGTGAAGATGTTTTTCGCAGAATATATGATTTCCAATTGTTAAAAACAATTAATAAATATAATTTAATCCACTGACCGAATAAGAAACAGTTTGTTCTATTGTACCAGCGTGCAGTGAAATCCACTGCACGTGGAATAGACGTTCGATTTGTCGGCACCAATGAGCATCCTGATGTCATCAGACTGATGATGAGGCACCGCAGCGGCGGGCATAAGTTTTTCGTGGAAGCCCGAAGCGTTGCGTTTTCGCCGTCGATATGACACCATACAACACAAGATATGATTTTTGCTTCAATGCTAGCAGAATTCTTATTAGTTTAGCTGTTTTTATAGTTATACCTCGACTACTCGTAGGTAAATATTTTATTTATTGTATTCTTTAAATTTGTATTCATAATAAATAACCCATTTCAGAATGGAGAACTCAGATGTCTCAATAATTAAAGATTTATTGGAAAATCCATTTTCGAGACGAGACGTTACTACAAAAAACGAAATAGTTAAATTAAGTAGACCAGTGCCGGATATTATTCTACCGCAAAACGTTAAGGTTAAAGGACAACAGTGTGTACGACATTTTCAAAAATCTATGTGTGAAAAATTTAAATGGTTAACCGGTTGTAGTGAATTGAATAAGTTGTACTGTTGGCCATGTTTACTTTTTGTTGTAACTGAAAAGGATAAGACAATTTGGACAAAACAAGGCTACAGTGATTTAAGTCATCTCCATGAAGCTGCAAAGAAACATGAAAAAACACAATCTCACATAAATGCCGTAATACTATTAAAAACATTTGGTAACGCCAGGATAGATTTAATGTTAGATCAACAAAAGGCTTCATCGATTGTTCAACACAATGAAAAAGTAACAAGAAATAGAAATATTCTCAAGAGATTAATAGATGTAGTTTGTTACTTAACTTAGCAACACAAGAAGATGCATTTCGTGGACGCAATGAGAATATAAATTCCCTTAATCGAGGAAATTATATAGAATTAATAACTTTAATTAGTAAATATGATGACTTTTTAGCAACCCACCTAAGAACTGCAACTGTATTTTCTGGAACCACTAATAGCATACAAAATGATATTATTGCATCGATAAAAAATATTGTAATTTCAGAAATTAGAAATGAGGTAAAAGAAACACCCTTCGTTGCTATTATGCTGGAGGAAATATCTGACATATCTCACAAATCGCAATTATCGGTTGTGCTACGACATGTTAATAATTGTAGTGCACCAGTGGAAAGAATTGTTTTTTAAAGATGTTAGTGGTGATCGTTCAGGGGAAGTTTTGTGTAATGTTGTGCAAGAAACGATTTTGAGTTAGGGGTGTGAGAAGAAACTGATTGCTCAAACGTACAATGGGGCGGCAGTCATGGCAGGAGCGTTGAATGGGACGCAGAAGAAAGTAAAAGACATTTTCCCAGAAGCTATGTTTGTGCATTGTTGCGCACGTGTACTTAATTTAGTTCTGTCGCAATCTGTATTGTTTATAAAAGATTGTAAATTATTTTTTGCAACAATTTCTGGCATAGCCTCATTTTTTTCGGTGTCTACAAAAAGAAATCATGTTTTAAATGAAATTATTAAAAGAAAATTTCCAAACTTAGCTACAACACGTTGGAATTATTCATCTCGTTTGGTAAATACCATAAAAAGCGAAAGGCAAGGCCTATCTGATTTATTTGAAAATATTATTGAGAATCCAGAAGTCTGGGATAACGATACAATTAATATTGCAAAGAGTTATCACACGCTTTTTGAAGAATTTAACGGTAATTTTCTCCTAAATATTTTTGGGAATGTGTTTAGTTGTACTAATGTTCTATTTGATATTTTACAAAAAACTAACTTAGATATAGCATATTCTAGTCAAAAAGCAGAGGAAGTAAAAGATGCAATTCAAAATATGCGAACTTTGTTGCATTTGATGAAGTTTATGAAAAGACAATTTCTGTAGTGGGTCCCCCAAATTTAAAAAAAAGTCGTGTAAATTTACAAAACTCAAGTGTAGACCAAGACCAACATTTTAAAAATTTATATTATGAAATAATGAACACTATTTATTGTAAGTTAGATGTCCGTTTTAAAAAATTAAATTCGCTCAAATTTTTTGAACTTTTGAATTTTAGTTTTTTTAAGAAATATCAAAGTAAATTTCCGGATGAATGCCTTAATTCGTTAAAGAACGCTTATGCAAAACATTTCGATTTTGTAAAGCTAACCAATGAATTATGCTTCTTTATCGTAGTGAGTCATACCCCGAAATGAATTTATCGAAACTTATTCAGCATATAATGCTGAATGATTTGATAGATGCCCTAAGCAAAGTAAATAAATTGGTACATTTAATTTGTACAATTCCATTTTCAACTGCTTCGGTGGAGAAATCATTTTCAGCATTGAAAAGAGTAAAAAATTATGCGCGCAACACATGAGCCAGGATAGATTAAGCAATTTTTCTCTAATAACAATAGAAAAAGGAATGTTACACTTATTACAGTCAAAACCAGAGTTTTATGATCATGTAATTGAGGATTTTGTTTGTAATACGGATAGACGTATAGATTTTGTGAACAAATGAATAATAAAAAGTGAAAGAAGTGTTTAATATACATTTTTATGGTTTTAATATTATTGTTGTTGTTGTTCTCTGCACACCCTGCATGAAAACCTACCGCACGCCACTGGTACGTACGTATGTATGTATGTATCTCGCATAACTCAAAAACGAGTAGCCTCACCATAAGCTCCATATGAATCTCATGTAGCACCGTGCGGTTTTTTCTTATTTCTATGATTAAAACTGCCGTTTCTATGATTAAAACTGCCGTTTCTATGATTAAAACTGCCATTTTGAGTCTATAGATATTATAAAAAAATCGCTGCGAGTCTTGAAAGAATTTCACAAGAATATGTTTTAAAATATGTTTTGAAGATTAGAAAAGTATAGGCATAAAGGCACAGCAATCGGAGGAGATTATTTTGAACAGGATTGATAAATGCTGGATAATATAAACTAAAATCTTGTGTTTTATAAAATCTTTCCCGGTAGTGTTTAACTGAGGTTTATTCAATTTGATACATTATTTAAAAAAGTAAAATAAAAATTTTAATTATCAAGAACTGTCTTTATTGCTTTCAAATCATTCAGTTTGTTAATCAATAATACAATGATTAAAACTGAAAGATAGATTAAAGATCGTATGTTTTGTCGAATGGTAATATCCCGAGAAGGTGCGACAAGGTCTTTCGTTTTCGCACAGTGGTAAGACATTGCTTTTAAACCGCACAGTGTGCTAATTAATAACAGATCGGTCGAATCTGAAAATAAATTAAACATCTAATGCTTTACCGAATGAAAACATTCTGAGAGTCTATTATTAGCAAGATCACATGGAAAGTAAATTAGAAATTTCAGATCTTGGACAATGGCCAACATGTGATAAAGCCTGAAACTCATTCTCTCTTCATCCGACCATCTTGTCACGGCAGGATCTTATACGTCGAGTGAAAACAATACAACTCATACATTTTTGTAACGACTTTGCAAAGATTTATAGATAAACAAACCTTAGAATTTTATTTTCTAATATCCTCAGTCTGATAGCCCTTTTGTTGAGCTATCATATTACATTTTCCAAGATAAAATTCATTTTCTGAAAACATCAAGGTTGATTTTATTCTACTCCTCCTTCACAGTTTTCCAGCGTCTGTCCTATGTTTTTGGATACCGCTAATAAAGAGCTTGTTTTATTAGCGGTATCCAAAAACATAGATGCACAGTAATCAGTTCAGATGCACAGTAATCAGTTCAGATGCACAGTAATCTATAGGAGACACATCAGAAGACTTGGCTGGAATGCATTAAAGGGAATACTCTACCTTCAACTCCGGTTTCATTTCTCATTTTTCAAAACTTAGAGCAGTAGATTTAGAAATATGGCTTCGGGCCATATCCTGATTGAACTAAACACAATGAAGATTGTTTGAATAAAGAGTATTTTTAATACCTGGAGATGGGAAAGCAGTAATATTAAATTTTCGTTTAGATTCCAGTGTAATTTTTGGTGAAATATCTTTTAGTAAAAGGCACTGGGTTTCAATTTTATCTTTGTCATATACTGAAGTCTCATTTATATTGGCGATGAGGGAAAACAGTTTGCAGGTTTTGGTTCAGCAATTTTAGTAGTGTTTTGTACTGAAAATCGTCTTGTTTGAAGCATCGGAGAAGCACACCAGTCAGATTGCTTTGGAATGCAAGATGTACGTTTCTGTCGTGGCCATGTGCCAACAGTTGGACTAAGAGATCTGTCAAGAACAAAACAACAGAATTATTTATTCAAGAATTTCCATCAAAAAACATCAATGATTAAAAACGTCGAAATTTTGTATATAGGACTGCTATAAGATGTAGATGTGCACCTCCTGTTTTGGTTGCAATCGGCCGTACCAGTAAGTATATAAATATATGTATATATATATCCTCTCTGTTACTCGGCTCAGTGAGCTCAGTTCCTTTATTCTTATACATTGGTAAATTGTGCATTTTTGCTTTAGAATTATTGAATTATATTGCTCTTAACTTCCGGTTATAGTTTTATGCCTTTAGTAAATCTTCATGCAATATTTATAGAATTATCAACAATTTTAAAGTTGCTTAAGCGCAGCTAAACCTAATTATTTTGACCATAGCAGCCATATTTGTTTACATTTCAAACTTAGTGGATTTTTTCTGGAATAGTTTTGTTGCAGAATAGTGGATTTGCTGCCAATCTAGAGAAACTAAGTTTCGCAACAGCAAAGATAACGTTTTCTTTTACTATTGTAAATTGCATTGTGCTTAATCCATTCTGGAATTTATTCGAGGAAATAAGTATTTAAGATTTACTTCGCAATTTTTAATACAAATATTTTCAGTTTTTATGTAATTTTCCCTTGTCGCAGAGTGAGATCTGAATTAATTGAATGAGAAATGCTGAATCTTCTGTGAAAAACTATTTTTTTTTGTTTGTTTGATTGATTTCTTTTATACATCGTTTTAGATTTATTACAATATCTGAATAGAACATGTAACGATGATTAGGTAATTCTTCAGATGATATAATTTTCGTGCAGCTTGAGTTATAGAATGAATGAGATGTAACGCAGTTAAGTGAACATAGCGCCAGAGGCTCGCTATGATAAACAAATGTAGTGAATTTTAAAGAGTGCATTTATTCTATTGTGATTTATGCGCTATCGACGAAGTAGATTTAGTTCAATGCAATACGTTAAAATGAAATGCACGAAAAAATGGGTGTAATTTAATATTCCGTGCAAAGAAATCATGTGGTGTACACATCAATTCTTTTTTTTTTTGATTTTGTAGTACAAATGAAACCTTTAATACTATTTCCTGTTTAATATTTTGCCGACATAATTGAATCTTTGACTTGGAAACTGAGTTCAAAGTGAAGAAAGATTAGAATGAATGCCTTTTTAGATCACCACTAACACCTTTTAGATCATCACTATCGTCAGTAAGAAAGGTATTGTTCGTAGTTTACGAAATGGAATAATAAGAAATATTTAAAAAAAATCGTTCTTTGCGAAAGAGGAAAAAATGAAATCAATGGATCCATGGAACTAACATCTGAAGTTACTGCATCTCACACTTCGCGCATTTATTATTTATTCGTAATGTAGTCTTTATTGAAGATTTAATATTTTTACTTTTCTTTCGTGGAGTAGCAAAGTGCGATTGTTTGAATTCTTATATTTGTTTAAAGCGTTTCATTTGAAAACTAACATAAATAAATTATATTGCATTATGTTTTTTTCTGTCTCTATGAAGAGTAGCTCAGAAAAAATAAAAGGATATCAAATATGCTTCTCTTGACTTTATAAATCTAATAAGCTTAAAGGATTAGCATTACGATGATAGAAGACAATGTATCAAAATAGTAAAAATAAACACATTAAGGAAATTTTAGTAAAAGCAACAAATAAATCTTAAAATATTAAAGATAAGTAGTAACTCTTTCTCGCTATGGAATTTGCAAAGTATATATGAATGAAATATATAATGCAATTTACGTTTGATTTCTAGGTTATGTGAAGTCACTCAAATTATTGAAATACAAATTTACTAATGTAAATGACAGAACTCACAAACTTCTTCATGAAAATTGATAGAATTTTCCTTATTTTAATCAAAGTCCCTTATCAATTTCATTATTATTATTGTTGATTATCTCTGTTTCAGTTTTATTCTCAGAAATTTCAGTTTTATTCTCAGAAATTTTATTTAATTATTACTCTGTTATGAGTCTCCAATTCTTCATTATAAAATCTATGTTAAAGCATAATTAAAAAAATCCGATGTGGACACTGCATTACTTCCTTCTATGGACTATTAAATTATACACATTTTCGGTGCATTTCATTAAAACTTATTTCCTCGAATTCCATTAGATATATATATTTTTCATTCAATATATCAGTTCTTACTTCGGGGCAAAGTAATATAAAATCTCAAAATATCTTCATTAAAAATTGTAAAATACATAAAAACATAAAACACCAAACACTGTTAAAACAGTTAAAAAAATTTATGCACAAAAACAAGTAAATTGGCCAACGGACAAGAAGGCAGATTTTGTGGTACACAAAACTGAAAGCTTACTTTCGGTTCCACTCGGCAAACAACACTGAAAGCGCAGAAACTGATTTAATTCACTACTCTGCTGAGTTTCAAATGTAAACAAATGGCGGTTCATTAGGCTTAACTCGTTACTTAAATTTTTAAATTGCTGATAAATCTACAACTATTGCATGCATATTAACTAAAGGCATAAAAACCTTAACAGAAATATAAAAACCACGCAATTCAATCACTTTTAAAGCAAAAAATGCACAATTTTCTGTAGAAGAAGGAAAAAAAGAAGCTCACAGTGTCAGGTAACAAGGTAGGTAACAAAGTGCCAGGTAACAAAGAAAAACGGAGGTGCACAACTCCATGTTATAGTAGTCATATATACAAAATTTCAACGACTATTATTCTTGAGTTATGCGAGATGCATACATGCGTATGTACATACAAATGTCAAGGTAAATCTCTTCTGAACCCATTTTAAATCCATTTTACAATCCTTTTTGGCAAAGACAGTACTTTATCCTGTCCGTACTTGTAGATGTCAAGCAGAAACATCTTTCAAATGGTTTCGAGACGGTTGAAATGGATATTTTCACTGATATATTACAATCGAAATTTTTCGCGATTGCAATGCTTCCTTTACTTCGTACAAGAAAGTAAAAAAATCTCATGTATACACCGCATGACTTCCTTGTACGGAATATAAAATAAAACACATTATTCCTGCATTTCATTTAAACTGATCGAATTGAAATAAATCTACTTCGTCGATAGCGCATAAACCACAATAGAATAAACGCGATTTTTAAAATTCACTATATTTATTTATCATAGCGATACTCTGGCGCTAGGTTCACTTAACAGCGTTGCATCTCATGCCTTTTATAACTCAGAATGCACAAATGTTATATCATCTGAAAAATTATCTAATCGCTGCCACATATTCTATTCAAATACTATAATAAATCTAAATCTATGTGTAAAAGAAATTAAACAAATAACAAATAAACAGTTTTCACAGACGATTCATTGCTACTTACCTAATTCGCAGGCACTACTCGTAAATATTCTCCTCTGTCCGAGACAGGCTGGCGACAATATTTGCTGCTAATACTAAACATTTATTTCCTTGAATTTTATTAGAGATATATTCCTCATTCAATTAACTCAGTTCTCACTTCCTGACAACGCAAAAGTACGTAAAAACTCGAAATATCTTCATTAAAAATTGAAGGATATGGAAAAACACAAATCACTAAATACAGTTAAATCAATTAGAAACACAATTTTTGCAATTAAAATGACAGTTTCTACGCAAAGGCTATCTTTTCAATTTAGCGAGATAACCATTTACTTTAGTGTTAAATGGACTTTCCCTTGTAACGTTTTTCTCCACGAAAGCTTCCCTGTCTTGTTCTTTCATGCTACATTATACATGAAATACTATAATTTCACTAAAATTATTTACATATGTACAAAATTCGTAACAGTATATATGTTTCCAATTAGGAACAGCAGCGTTGCAAACGAAATATCTGGCAAATGAAGCAGCTATGGCATGACACGTATCTGTTTCTGATTAGTGAAACCCAAGTAGCTCAAACTCCGTTTGCCTAAAATGCAACATCGCATCAATGGGCAAAAGATGCTCAAATTCCCTTTCCATTTCAACACGAAGTATTCTATTCCGAATCATGTAACTTTAAGCATCTGATCCATAAGTCATGCTAATGCTTCCAACATACAAATTCAACTACTGAAAAGTCACCTACGTGAAATGAATTTTCTGCGATATTTTTTAAGACAGCCTTATAAAGTTTGCAATAAATTTGTAAAATCAAAACTCGTATTTTATACTCCTGATAAATATAATAATAATTTCTCTTTCAAAACAGCTGTGCGATATTTACTTAAATTTATCATAATATTTAATATCGGTAGATCCACTAAACTAGATAATTTTCACATTTGACGTATTATTGAAAATGAAATTTAATTTTATTAAACCAGAAATGAAATAAAACTTTCCAAAAATGAAGAGAAATACAATACTTCAGAGGCAAGTCTCCTTCACCAATTCAAAATTATTGCACATAAATTTAGGACATTTATAATAAATAGCCTCTTCAGATTTTAAGATAGCACTCATTCGGAAGAAATAAATAAACGTAAATAATAGACTCTCTATAATAACCAGAGTACTTGTAAGATGACATCGTCGATAATAATAACTTTTTGGTGATCAAAATTTACGACCTTTTTGTATCTAGAGGCTAGCAGTTTAATGGCTGACAATGCGCATTACAACAGCTAAGGTGGAGATGAGGAATAAAGTTCTCCAGAATATATTATTCCCATTCTTCATGTATCTCGAAAATAGGCATTTGAATGTTTCTTTTTTTTTATTCAAACTGCAAGGAGTATATCTTTATTGAAATCAAATTCTATGTGTATCAAATAGGGAAATTTCGGGAATCTTTAAATTATTAAAAGTGTTCTAGTGTCATCATTTAGAATATTTTTGTTGTAAAGGTTTTGCAAATATTTGCATTTTTTTTCTAGAGTTTGTATAGTATTTTTACCTATTTTTATGTTGTAGTATAGTTATTTCATCGCTCATTTACTTATTTAGTCCTTTTATGTGATTATTTCACGTGTATCAGTTGTGCATTTTGTTTTTGATTTGTAGTCTCTTAATTCGCTTTTATGTTTATTATGTGTATTATTTTGCAAAATTTTTAATTGAGTTGATTTACACTCGAACTGTAAAGTTAGCTCATATAGAACCGCACATATGAATCAAATCCCCTTATTGTGGCTCAATGATAGTTTTTGCTCCATTTTGGAAATATTTTGCGATGCCAACTTGGCGACCTTCTAGTAGCTTCTAGGAAATTCGCACCTGAAAGTACAAGGATAATATTTTCTGATTTTATGTCTATCAATTGTGGATTTGATTTTTATTTGTAGCCCCTTAATTCGCTTTTACGTGTTTAAAATGTATATTGCAATGCTTTTAATTGAAAATTACTTAAAATTTACACTCGAACTGTATGGTTAGCTCGCATAGAACCGCACATATGAGAAAATCCCTTTATTGTAGCTCAATGACAGTTTTTGCTCCGTTTTGGTAATATTTTGCGATATGAACTTGGCGACCTTTTAGTAACTTCTAGGAAATTCTCATCTGAAGGCGCAAGGATTCTGGAAGCTTGTAGAAATGTATTTCTTTTCTTAAGCGATGGTTATAAACGAGAGGATTTTGGTGATTTGCCATTTTTTACATATTAAGGAGAATTTCCGCCTATCTCTGTGTTCTTCGTGAGCTATTTATAGCTTTTATGTTTTATATAAGAGTTTTTCCTCTCAAATTGAAATAAAGTGTTCTTTTCTTCACTTTTCTGATCCAGAAATCTCCAGAAACACTAACAATACTAAACAACTGAAAAGCGTAAATTTGTTTTTAAGCTGCAGGAAAATAGATGAAAGTTCTCTGTCTTTTTATCCTAAAGTTTGAATCAAAACTGAAATTTATATCATATATTCTAATGGAAATGTATAATATTCTTTGCATGCTTCGTAAAATGAAGTAAGTTTGTAAAATTATATGAATTTCACAGGAACGTGATAATTTAAAGAAAGCTTAAAATTAGATCAAATCTAATGCTAGATTGATTTTTATTACATATGTACTTAATATTCTTATACAACTCTGGCTTAAAATAAACACACAATATTCTGAAATATTTAAACGTTCTCAAAGAGAGATTCTTAAGAACAATCAGTGCTGTTGTAATTCCAAGTGTTTGCTAGAGCAATATATAAAACGTTTCTTTCATACACATTTCAAATGATGCAGTTATATATAATTTACATACGCAAGGGTAGCAATCAGTAAATACAAATAACTTTAAATCTAGATTTGTGAAGCTAGTAGTTTATCATATCTCCTTTAGAAATTGACAAATATTATTATTCAAATTATTTACTTTCTAGTGCATTCAAAGATAGTTATAAATGAGGGCAACACATTCCAAAATGCTTCAAGATAAAGAACGCTTTTGAATTCTCTTTCTCCCTTATTGCTTGAAGCATGTAGTAGTACTTATTTCAGACAGTTAACAGAGTTCTACCGAAAGTGAAATTGGATAAAATGTTTGCTTTTCGTGTCACTGATTCTTTTTTCCTCTTATCACTGTTTTCCTTGGAGCGTTGTAAATGAAAGGGGTAAGAAATTTCATATACAGGCCCAAGAGTTGTAGTTACCCATTGCACAGAATAATCAACGAAACATCAGTCTGAAATACGCATGCGAACTTGTTCTGATGAAAGGAACAACAATGACAAGTGTTGCCCACTTTCTTGTCAGAAGGGAACTAGTTTTATCATGTACAGTCTGTGCCAGTTGCATCATATTGAATAGTACTGGAATTTTTTTTTGTAAGTTACGAATCATTCATTTTATCATTTTTAAAAGCGGGCCAGACTGTAATCAACTTTAGCAGTCAGCTGTTAACTCATATACATGATAATGAATACTGAACCAAGGGCTAAGAGAATTAGTCTGCACGCATTTTCTTTCTATACTTAGTTGCTTTGCATTCTCTGAAATATAAACGAAAAGCCGCAACTTTGACACTATTCAAAAAAATTCTGTGATCCATCAAAAAAAAAAGTTTTTCTCTTTTCTTTCATTTTATAAAATTCGAAAAATGCGTCTAATTTTGATGCTGAACCTTTTGCAGATGTGTGTTGTGTTTTGCGATTTTTCTCAATTGTCTAACAATAACATCAGAACAAGCCCACGAAATTCATCGCGGCGAAAAGCGCAAAATTGTTCCTGTCGTTCTCAAGACCCTTGAGCGCCATACAGGTGAGTTGCTTGCTCACTTCCGCCCCCAATTTCGAAGGAGGGAAAACTCCGGGGAAGTGGGTCCGAAGGCTCCTACCACCAACCCCTCGAGAGGACTTCCGGCTCGCCGCATATTTAGAGAGCCCCATGCCGCACCCGCACTATACATTTACAAACATGCATGCCCCCTTCGGAATTCGAGCCCGGGCCCTTCGAAACTGCAGTCAGCGTCACTAGCCATTATCCCGGTTGAGCGGTTTTTTTTTTTCAGATGTTGTAACAAAATATCGATTAATATTTTAAACCGCTACATGCTTGTTTTATGAGTGTCTATCAATGCATGTATGATAGAAAACGTAATTTCAATAACAAATAAATAGCAGAAAAATCTGTTGTCTCAGTTCCCCACTTTTTGTTTCTTGAATAAGACCGTAAAAGCTGAGGGAAATATGAACCCGGTAAGTAAAGCAGACAAATGTAAAATACATGCTGGGTTAGTTACTTTTCTCGATTTAAAATTCGAATAAACAAGATACAGCTGGAAAATTATACTTTACTTTCTCATAAACTTACATTCTATGTCTTTTTTCCCTCTGTCTTGGTTAATGAATTAGAGAAGTAAAAATGTCAGAAGATTATAAAAAAAAATGAAAGTAAACAATGCTGAGAAGCCAGAGCAAAGTAATTCAACAAAACATTGTTTTTGTTTATAATTTAAAAAGAAGAACTCCCAGCTAAATAAATTAAATAAGAGACTCTTCAATAATTAGAATTCTAATTCTACACTTCTTTGCAATTCTTGACAGAATTTTTAAATTAAAACGGAATTAAAAATATGTGATTACTTTCAAATGTGACTATTGTTATTACATGATACAGTATAGCGCCACATTGAAGATAGATAAGAAGTTTGAGAACAAACATCTACAGCACATGCATTTTAATCATTTTAAATAATAATACATTATAATTTTTCGTAATGCGTTTGCTAGCTTTAAATTATTATAGAAATACATATGAGAGTATAAACTTTTTAATGCTACCACTATGATTTACATAAGGGACATATATTATTAATTTCATTAAGTTCCATACCTATTTTATTAACTCATTAGATATTACGTAGAGTTTTAAAATTCTTTACATTATAAGACGTCTGAATTAATTTAAAGTAACATTTATTGTTATATTAATTGAATTTTTATCATTACCATTGTTATTCCCATAAAGGACATACGTATATTGATTTTTAATTATATTCCATAGAAGTTTCATTAAATCACTCAGATATAAAACAGAATTTTAAAATTCTTGCATTATAGCCGTCTCAATTATTTTGAAATAACTTGTGTTTTATTAACCGAATGAAATAAAACCGACTTAATCTTTTACTTACAAAACACGATATTTGCGTTTCAAAATGCCTCACTTCTATTCTCAATTCATCATATTATCTTGCAGTTGTTCAGCATAAATGAACTATAAAATGTTCTCTGTGTTAATTCAAAATTATTCCTGAATGCTAATTTCATTTAAGTATTTGCATTTAAGGACTGAAATTTAAGTTTAATTTATTAATACACCATTAACCATGCGTAAAACTGTAAACCTCTCCATGATTACAATGAGCAGAGATTCTCATGAATATGTAATAGTTCCATTTAAACTGGTGTTACTTAAAATAATCTTTAAAGATCTTTTAACTTCCAAATATTCAAACGATTTCCATTAAATATCTTTCAACAGTAATAAAATTACTCTCTGAATGTATATTTTAAATTAACTCATGCTCTTTCCCGCTTATAGTTTGCTTTGATAATATGATTTGATTTCATATTTTTACTATTCTTACATAACAGGCAGTTACTTACTTAGTATGCTGCTATGTTAAACCATATTAATTAAATTCAGTAAGCAAAGATTTTTTTTATTTTGTTACAAGTACAGATTACTTTCTAAGTTCAGTCCAAGACATATTTATCTGTTCACTCAGATTGATTGCATATCCTAAACGTGAAAAGGAACGTTAGACCGGAAATAAATGTTACGAGGAAAACAAATCCAGTTGAAAGTGTGCCAGGATATGAGAATTTCTAGTTATATCTAAAAGCGAAATCGAATAAAATGTTGCTGAATTTTTCAATAATTTGTTAAAAAGATATTTAAAAAAATAAGCATAAGTTTTTCACGTTAAACACCGAATATGAAAGTTTATTTTTGAAGCAATAAAGTGCAATTAAGGATTTTTGAACTCAATAATTGCATATTATTTTCAAAGATCTAAACATCTATTCAAATTACTTTTAATTGACTGACCTAAAAGATAAAAATATTTCGGTTTCTTTTGAATTAATTCATGTACATACAGTGTTGGCTGGAACGAAAGGGCCGATTTTCTTGCAATGATTAGCACCGAGCGTGAAATTAACATTCTTGTCAATATCCGTAACTCCTTTTATAAGAAGGTCATGAATGATAGTATTGTGGAACCGTGGAATCAGGAATACATTAGTTCAAATAAAGGAAAGTTAGTATGAGAATTTCATCAAAATGAGAATTTCCTGTCATCATTTTTTGTAAATGGTTATATGAGTTATTCCTCATTGTCCACGAAAACTTTAAAAGTTATCTGAGCAAATCTAAGACATAGGGTTTCCTTTATTTTGCATAAAAAATTATTTTAAGTTTGATACCTTTCCTGAACGCCTCAACTTTCACTCACATATCCTCGCCAAGATATAAATTTAAAGTTAAGTGAAGGGAGTACTTAAACGGGTTAATATCTGAGTTTATTGACACCGTGTTTCGTTAGCCAGCACACATTTCGTTGCTCTCTCGCTGTTACGCCCTTTGGCCATTTTGAATAATCGTCACACCTGTTAGGTTTGTAAGTCAATTGATTAAGTTTCACCGCAAGTTGACGTTGTTATTGTAAAGCCCGAAGATCGTGCCTTACTATTATTAGTTGAAATTAATAAACTCTTATTTTCACAATTCTTCTGTGCTGGTATTTCATTCACCCCTGTGCGAGAATTAGCCAGGTTCTTTGTAGGATCTAGTTCAATTTATATGGAATTGAAAAGATAAATATATATGGAATTGAAGAGATCTTACAAAGTTGGGTGCAGAGATTTTTTTTTATTGCAGCGTCGGTGGCGAGGAAAATGTTGAACATGTGCTTTTACTACGTTCCAAATATAACAGTAAAAGAAAGATCTTGAAACTGGCAAGAAAAAAAATTAACTGGCGTCCAGATTTTCATCAGTTTATTTCCGAGAGAAATGCTTCGACTATTTTGTCAATTCATCGTAAACTTTTGAATCCTTCGTAATTTTGCTTTATTTTTTTCTCTACTATCTATTATTTTATATCGTATTTCAGAATTATTTCTCTAAGCTCCTTGCGATACTTTGTTATACATTGGCAATTCTTTGTCTTTTTAATAAAAAAAATTACTTTTAGCTGGAAAACATTTAAATCGGAATTTAAATTAATAGAACCTCTGTCAATAAAGCTTTTAATAAATAACAATATTATCGGCATATTTACATTAATGTCCTTCATAAATATGTATATATTAATAATCTTTAATGGAAAAGAAAACTAAACATTAGGGCAAGTTTTCTTGAACGGCCCGTTAGTGCTGTCTTGTTACGAAGGATTAGAAGTCTTTCGATAATTTCCTTAGCGTTCGTAGCTTAGTAAGCTTATTAAGTTATTTATTGGATATTTCAAAATATTGTTATGCATTATTATTGTATTATTATGTTTATAACTTTCGTTTCCTTTTTCTTCTTCAAAGAAATATGGATGGTTCAGACCGTAAATGGTGCAAATCCTCTTTTCTAGAAAATGGTGTAAGATACACATGAAGAAGCCGAAATACACAGACCTTCAGTGCTTAAAATGAGTATAAACTTAAAATATAAATTTTCGCCATTAAGTATAGGATTGTATTTAGGAACAAGAGGAATAAGTAGCCAAGTCCAGTCATTCATAAGAAGATGTAATTGTATTGAACATGCATCGTCTCAGTATTTTGAAAGTAAAACGCATTACTTTAGGCAAAGTTTTTTTAACAGCGAAAAGAAAAAACACAACTTTTTTTTCACACAGGCAAAAGTGCTATTAACATGTTTATGTTAACAACTCCTTCCTGACAGTCTAAATGAAAATGTTTGCTAAGACACAGGATGTAATTTATTTGAAGATTGAAGCAGAAGATGAATAACAAAAGAAATTCATCTGAGAAGAGAAAGATTAGCAAAAGCAGAAAAAACAAAAAAAAACAATGATAATGTACTTGAAGAGCTATTCGTTTGGAGCTGGAAGAAATAAAAATAAATTAATAAATACGCGATCCGACGACCGATGTCCGCTAATCTCTAAGGTATCTACATCAGGCATGATGTAACACATAAAATAGAATGCAGAAACTATAAAAAAGTAATTAATTCATATTTTTGTAGTGCGAAAAGCCACTGCAGCTGTAAGATATATGATGCTCTGCTTAAATTAGGAACAGGATCACTTAGGGAAGTGTAAGTAAATAATCAGAACTTTCCTTATGACGCAAAACTTAGTATCATCGTATCAGACATTCAGAGAGAGAATAGGCGTACTGGATGAAACACGATTTTGAACTGAAGAGGCAGTTGAGAGTAAAATAATTAGATCACTACTTGAAGTACTTGATAATAGAGTAATTTATAAAATAGTTAAAATGACGAAAGTCAATTTATCAGGACTTAGTGTTCTGTGCATTCCTTTTGGAAACATGGTAAATTCTGTAAAGGATTCTTATCCTCAAGTTCTAAGTCCTGAACTGGAACAGGGAGCGGAAGGTACGCTATGTTCTGATGTAACTGCTGGGCTGGAGAATAACTGCACGTGAAGGGATTTGAAATCCTCTTTTATTCAATCACTATTAATAACAAACCTCCCAATTCGGGAGAGATACAGAAAGTAAAAGACCACACTTGGGTCGAACTTAACAATCAAATAAATTTAAATAAATTAAAATAGAACTTAAATTAAACTTTGCTTCGCAGAGCACTTCGCGGAAGTTGGCCTCTATCTAAAAGGGTGCGTAGCAAGTTATACTAAATACTACCGCACTTTAATTTATTTTACAATGCAATCACGTAGTAAGCACTATGGCTTATAAATTTAAACTGCTAGCTGGTCAGGCGAACGTTGAGCAGCGTGACAGTGATCTGAGGCAAAGCTCTCACACACCGAGAGGTTTCTACCTCTGGCTTAAATAGTTAAATATTTGCCAAAATATGTTTCAGAATTTAATTAACCGAGCTCAAAACAACGTAATCTAGCGGGTGAGAGTGGCATTATTTTAATTTTCAAAAGTAAGGACAAATGAAAGGTGCCAAAGAAGGAAAATAAAAAAACAAATCTCTCACATATTTACGTGCTGACAAAGCACAAGCTAAAATAAAAAGAAGAAATAAAGTAAGAACACAAAAGCTTCAGCTACAAGTTATTTTCTTTAACAAAAATTTTAGCCCTGTTGTTATTAATAATCTGTTTGGGAATTTATGCATCGCTCACTGGTTATACTTTACTTAGAAACTGCTTGTATTTAAAAGTTTACAATTTATGGTACCTTCAATCTTATTTCTTGGGATCTTCCACGAAACGTTTCAAAGTTATAAAGCTTATCGTCAGGGTATAGAGATATAATTTTTTAATAATTCTGCAATGAATTAATGAAAATAATTGAACTAATTAGAGGTTTAGCTAATCTTGAAAACAGGTGCAAGAAAAAGTTTCCTAGATATTTAATTTACGCATTAAACACACTGATGCATGTTTCTAAATTTTTCTCCTTAGAGTCACTTGTGAAAGATATTTTACTGTGAAAAAAGACAAGAGTGCAGTACAACCAATGCATTTGTTTTTCTTTATACATGCATGCAAGGACTCACCTATTAAAAATATTCAAATTAAGCTTCTTATTTACAGTGTAGCTTTATTAGGTAAAAGTCGAATAGTACTAATCACTCATTCCAAATTTTCTAGTATGAAGGAAAAAGAAAGTATTGTAATCGCGAAAAAATTCGGGTATCATATTTCAACGAAAATATCCATTTCGACCTCTAACCAGTGCAACTTAACGATATTTTTGCGTGACATCCGTACGTAAGAACAGAATAAAGAACCCTTTTCCCCCCAAAAAAATTGAATGGAATTTTTCGTAGCGCCTGTACTTATGTACGTATGTATGTATGTATCTCGCATAACTCAAAAACAAGTAGTCTCAGAACGTTGCAATTTCATATGTAGGACTCCTATAACATGTAGATGTGCATTTCTTATTTCGGTTCCAATCGGCCGAACGAAACGTATATAAATATATATATATATATATATATATCCACCTTGTTACCCGGCTCAGTGAGCTCAGTTTCTTTATTCTTATATATTCGTAAATTGTGCATTTTTGCTTTAAAAATGATTGAATTATGTTTTTCTTATCTTCCGGTTAAGACTTTTATGCTTTCAGTTGACCTGCAAGTTATAGTTGTAGAATTATCAGCAATTTAAAAGTTGTTTAAGTGCAGCTAAGCCTAACCATTTTCCTCATGGCGGACATATTTGTTTACATTTGAAACTTAGGAGAATATTGGATTGTTGAAAATCTAGAGAAACTAAGCTTCACAACAGAAAAGATAAACCCTTCTTTTATTCTTGCGAATTAAATCATGCTTAATCCGTTCTGGAATTTATTCGAGGAAATAAGTGTTTAAGATTTACTTCGTAATTTTTATTATAGACATCGTTTTAGATTTATTATAGTATTTCAATATAACATGTGGCAACGATTAGGTAATTCTTCAAACGATATAAATTTTGTGCATTCTGAGTTATAAAATGAATCAGATGTAACGCTGTTAACTGAACCTAGCGCCAGAGTGTCACTATGGTAAACCAACATAGTGAATTTTAAAGAGTGTAGTTATTCGATGGTGGTTTACGCGCTATCGACGAAGTAGATTTAATTCAATCCAATAAGTTTAAATGAAATGCAAAATGCGTATAATTTAATATTCCGTTCACCACATGACTTCCTAGAGAGGAAGTCATATGGTGTACACATCAGATTTTTTTCTAAGGTATCCAATAAAAGTAAATACAAGGGAAATTAAGCAAGAACTACAAACAAGTGTTAGAAAATTCATTGATGTTTACTGGTGTGTTGGAACACAACGTCAGGAAGCTTCATTTATATACTAGAAAGAGGCTGTGGGCAACGTTCCTCCTCTTTGCTCTTTCTTCCTAGTTATACGACACCTTCCACTTCCAACAACGGTAATTTAATAAAAAAATTTAGTATACAGGTTTAAGTCTACGTTTCCATCGATCTGTGGAGAATCCTGTACCAGTTGCTACCAGATATGCTGGATGTATGTAGATCATCCCAGTGTTAAAGAAGTGATGTTATCCGAATGTCTTTGAACAAGAAGAAACAGATTGTGCATTGCGACCTTTAATTTCTGAGTTCGTGTATAGAAGACTCACGATTTTGACAAAGTACCGGCAAGTGAATAAGATACTAAAAAACTTTGAACAAATATTACCTTTTGTTGTACTGTGGATTGTTTGAAATCATATGTTACCCTTTTTATTCCTTTCCCATGGTATAAACATTGCATAAATAAGATTAAAACGGTTTATGATAAGTGTAATTTCATGTTGTAATATATTATGACCTTATATTTATGAAGAAAATTAACTTCAAAATATAAGAAAATTTTAAATCTAAATAAATTTTTTTCATATGTTGCGAACTTATTTTGTTTAAAGAATAAATATTTTATATTTTGTAATGTTTCTATAACTCTTCTATAATGTTTTTAGTTTAAAGGATAAATATTTCGTATTCTATATTATTTCTAGACACTAAAAATATCAAAACGAAAGATTAAGAACACTATCTTGCTAATTAAATGGCATTAAAAAAGGCTATCTTTGATAAACAATGGAAATTCTGTTCCTTTTCCCATTAAAGATTATCTGATTTGTCCCAAATAAATAGCTTTCAAAATAAAACTCTAAAATATTCAAATGGCATCAAAATGCCACGATAAAATGCTATAATTTAATACTTTAAATCCATTGCTAGTCACATTCTCAGTAAAATAATTAACGAACGAGATAAAACAAGACATTTAAAAACCATTAAACTTCTGACTATTTATTTCAAATGCACTCTTTTCCGACTGCTAGTGCACTGCATTATAATGCTTTCGAACAAGTAAGCGCACGCGTTCGAAAAGCCTAATCCGATTAAGCGATCGAAAATACCGTCGCTTCGCGAGGCATTTAAAAGCAACAGTCTCGGCAGACTTTGCAATTCGGAATCAAATAAATCGTCAGCCGATCTGGGAATCGGGTAAAGGGTAGGAAGTAAAAAAAAAAGGAAGAGGTGGCGCAAACTGATTTAAAGGGCCGTTATTTTAATGGTTAATGATCTCAGACTTAAAGGAAGAGTAATCGCGAATCCATTCCGGAAGCTTAACGACCCCAAGACACCTAAACGAGTTCAAGAATGGGCTCATGGGCTCTCGGAGGAACTCATCAGGAACATCGGAGAGAACACCTCCACTGATGGAGCTCGCGAAAACAAGAAGGGATTTTTGGAGGGATGAAGCTATAAGTGTTGAATAGGAGGTTTATAGGACTGGTTTCACATTTTGAAGCTACGGCGATGTTCAGGTAAAGGAATAAATAGAACAATAACATCGGCTGGCTTTATAGGCTTACTCTGTCGTTCTCTGGTAACACTGTTCCGCGTTTCTCTTCACACATGTATGTGCATTTGGTTAGGTAAGGTCATTTATACACAGTAAATCACACAAGGGCTATCTGATTAACATGAGGAATACCTTCATAAAGACTTTCTAATTAAAACTGGATTTTATTGATGTTATACATAGTCTATGGATAAGTGATATCTCTGGATGATTACCTAAGATTTCCCGCTTGTAAATTTATTCGTTAAGATAAAATATTTTAAATTTTGTTATTAATCCAAAATGTTATTCAGACTGATATATTTAAACTAAAGTAGTGTAATTTCATTGGCCATACATAAAGGTATTTAAATTTTTATAATGAAATTTCCGAAAAAAATATGCAGTATTACTTTCCTTGAAAAATTAGAAGACACTATAAATTTTATGTTAACTCTAGATGGCAATTAAATCTGACTCAGATCTTATTTATTTATAACTTTTCTACATCTTCATTTTTTCTATCTGCAACCTTCTCAAATCTTGTAGATTCATTAGGTTATTTGGCAGCAGCAGAGGTGAAAAACGAGCAATGCCCTCTCCGGGAATCGAACCACAGACCTCTCAAATACGCGCCGAGCGTGTTCACCACTACACCACGAAGACATGCTAAGAAGTATGCAGAAATACCTTATATACTCCTCCCTTTAAAGGGAGACTGGGACTAGGGGATCTAGTCGCCAAATCCCGGTGGTAGAGAATCATCATCCACCGCTTTTTGTTTGTGTTGTAGAGACATTAGGTACTTTTAGAAACAGGCGAGATGAAAAATGAGCGACGTCCTCGCCGGGACTCGAAATAGGAACCTCTCAAATACGCATTGAATGTGTTGACCACTACACGAGGAAGGCATGCGAAGAAGGCGGGAGAAATACCTTATAATCTCGGTTCATAAATTTTATGTTATTCTGGAAAAATCTTTTTATTTATTTTTTGTCCCGATCTCATTTATCTCTCTCTCTCTCTCTGTATATATATATATGCATTTAATGAGCTTTATTTTAAATTCTGAAGTCTTTTGACATTTTACCTCAGTTCTAGAATTTTTCCCTTCCAACTGAATTTCCCTCTAGAATTACATACATGTAATGAAGCATCTCCTAATGCGCTGTCAAGCCTTTTTAATCCCGCGTATATATTTGTTTCCATCGACCTGTTCAGTTGGCTGAAGTGTAGAATCACAACTTACCTCGTAGCCAAAGTCGTAATTTTAGATTGTAGCTTCAGTAGCAAATTCATAGTTGTTCATATGTAGTAAAAACTGCAGTAAAAATGTTAATCTTTGGCGACGTCACGCAGCAACTGTTAAAAACATAGAAACATTCACCGATACTTTATTTTCAATGTGCTTGCTGCTCAACAATGACGATAAGATTACGAGATCGCGTTTTGTTTTTAAAGTGTTTTACCAAAGCAATAATTCCTTAGGGTTTGCTCTACGGAAATTTTAGACATTGAAGAGGTCCAATAAATGTTAAAATCCTTCAGGAAATAACAAAGGTAAAGAAGCAAGATCCTTCTCGGTTTGTCTTGGAAGAGGAAGATTGCTTAGTTCTGTAGAAGCAGTACAAGACGTTGCTCTTCAGTTGGTAGAGGATACAGCTTGAAACTTTCAGACTAGCACTGGTGTCTGGCGTGCAGCAGAGGCTTTGGATAGGCCTCGTTCGGCAGTCCATAAGATCTCGCGGATTATCTCTGACGCTAATCTCACAAACGTTCGCTGTACAATGGTTGCTTCTTCATAATTTAGACGCTTTACTTCGGTTCTCACTTCAGTTTCTTGCGCCGCTTTGAGTTAGGTTCAGAATGGTTTTGGAGAATCCTATGGACAGACGAAGCGCATTTTCATTTGCAGGGTGCAGTGTCGAATTTGGGAACCAGAAAATCCGCTTCTATCTTAGAGTTTCCGTTGCATTCACCAAACCTGAAAGTGAATTTTCTGCATCATTTATTCTCGGCCCGTACTTCTTCAAGGAGTTAAGTTCTTCAGGTCGTGCTCAATCACCTGGCAGCGAAATGCATCGTTTTCAGAAAGCGAAATAGTTCCGGCTCTGCAAGAACGTCAGTGCCTTACGTGCACAATCTTTATGCAAGATGCAACTCCTCCGCACATAGCACGGTGCATTACTAATGTTCTGGATGCCATTTTACAGGAGAACGTGCGAGCCAGTATTTTCGTAATGTGTGGCGTGCCCGATCCCTAGATCTCAATCCCTGCGAAATTTGGCTTTGGGAGTATTTGAACACATCTGGTAAGTTGTGACAATCCAAGAACTTTACTTGATCTTAAAGGCAGCATTTCACGCCACGTGCTGTACATTTCCCAGCACACATTTCGATCAGATCTGTGAAACAAAAAATCTTGCGATTTCATATGGTAGCTGAAAATGATGGCCATCATGTGGAACATGTTTCGTTGTAGTAAAATTTGTAAAATTGTAAAACTATTTCAAAAGTGTCGCTAAATGTGTAATTTACTAATACAGAGCCCTCTGGTTGCAACATCTATAACCGATTATTTTTAGTGAAAGACATTCCCATCCTTTCATTAAGCCCGCCATAAAATTTCAGAATTTTCTGATGACTGGCTTTGCCTGTAGGTAGCTTGAAATGGGGTTATTTAATTCTGGATATCCTCTGTATAGCAGAACCTAATATGGTTTTAATTATTGACATTTATGTTCATTAATAGCTGGTTAAACTTGCTAAAAAGCCGTTTGCATTAGTGAGTTAAATTAGATTTTGCTCAGATTAATAAAAACGAGAATCAGTCGTTAATACCTAAACTTATTTACATATTGAACCGAAATAAAAACGCTTAAGGTATTTATACTTTTTTTTAATTTTCTTTACATAATAAAATATGTAAATTTGAACTAATATATACATAGCACTAAGAATAGCATACATTATTATTACGAAGATTAAATTCTTTCACATTTTTCAGACCTTAATTATTCATTGTTACTGAAAGTGAGATAGAATATTATTTCTGGTTGTCTAATTTTTATAAAGTTTAGAAATCTGATCCAAATAAAGTTATTAAAACTCCCAAATGAATGCATGTTTTCACGATTAACTCATAAACACAGGTGCTGCTTCGTATTTAGTTTCATTTCTAGACATATGACCTTGTTATGTCTCACTGCTAGGCATACAAATAGCTTAGTCCCATCCACTGCTACTGCTTTGAGGATTTGGAAAAGATCGAGATGCGCTTTCATACACGTCGTTAGTAGACTGAATTACAGCCGGACACAAAACAAGAAATACACGTGCTAGACGCTTAAAATAAAAGCTGAACTTACAATTTTAAACTGGAGTTTAAAACCATTTGTATAAATTAAAGCTTATGTTTGCTCAAATGTGGTTTATCATGTATACTATGATTTTTTTAGATTAACGTGAATCTATCATTGCAGTTTATTACGTAGTACTTTCTTAATTTCCAGATTGCGTGGTGTGTTTGCAAAAATTCCATTGTATATGAACCAATTCTAAACAATAATAATACCAATTCTAAACAAATAATACCAATCCTAAACAAATTAAACACGATTTATTCTTATTAAATTATATACAGCTTGTTCCGTACCTATTTCAAAATAAACGCACATTTAATTAAAATAAATAGGTGATCTTAATTTAAGATAACTAATTTCTTACTTGAATTTACTGAAGCAAGCACTTTGGAATATTCTGCCATTCACGCGAGGAATATTATCATTTAAAAATCTCATGTTGTAAGGTTAGTTATTTAGAATCTTTGCGCAGCCCAGCCCGCCTAGTAAATGTAAATTCCCTTTACAAGCCAAAGAAACCCATGTTGTATGTAAGGTAATGTAATGTAATATAAGACCGTGCTGCAACCCTCCTGGCTGAGAATAATCGGCCTCATGGTTATTGCAGCACAACCAACAGAATAAAAAAAATAATACTATAAACATCAAATCAAAATTCTCAATATTGTTCTACTGCCATTTATAAAGTTCATCAAATCCTTTGCAAATCTAAACTCTTCAGTGCGGCAAGAGAATTCCTTTATGTTACCATGCGTTCCCCTAACATGTCGAACATTACCATAGGCGAAATGTCATGCATTGCCTTCAGCACCACACAACTTACATAGACTATTTTGAAAATTCAAATCTTTTCAGGTACGCCGGAAAGCACCCATCTCCAGTAATTATTCGATTGTTTTCAAAATTACATATCATTCTCATATGTTTAGAAACTTCAAAATTCAACAAATAATCTTTCATTTTCCCCGAAATGTTCCATTTCTCTTTCCAGCAATCAAACAGAAATCCTTGATTTTACCAATAACAATTCTTTTTTATGTCTGGATATGCCTGGAAGCATCTCCGGCAATACCCATAGCAGTTTTTTGACCAGTATGTCGGCCCTCTAATTGCCTATAAATACCCCAATATGGGACTTCACCCAGTTCATTTTCACTTCATGTATTTTCTCAACTTTTCCAGGGAGGCTAAAATATTAGTGTTATCAGCATCTTCTAATGCTTCAAAACCAGATAATGAGTCTCTCTATATATTAATATACATTTTTATATTCATGTTTTTCATCAACCGATTTAAGAACAAGTATGATAGTAGCCAGTTCGGCTAAGAAAAATCGAATTCCATGTTGTAAGGTATCAAAGTTTGAAAACTGGAAATAAAATTTATGTTTACTAAATGCCAACGGACAAAAAATATTTTTGACAGTTTCAAGTTAACCGAAATAATTCATCTCCGCTATTCAGCAGCTGGGAAAAATACGAGATAGAAAACAGAAAAATATACAGTTTATTTCTTTTTTTTTTTTTACAAACGCGAAATGAAGGTGCATGTAAACATAAATTACTAGTAGAAAAAACTTCAATGAGAAATGAGACCATTTCAAAGAAAAGCTTATTAGCGGATAAAATTTAAGACAAAAAAACTTCAATGAGAAATGAGACCATTTCAAAGAAAAGCTTATTAGCGGATAAAATTTAAGACAAAAAAACTTATTTGCTGTAGACAGCTGAAATTGATTTCTAAAAATGTACAAAAATGGGAATAATAGCGCCTAAAGAATGTAAATGGGTTAAGAGCGAGGCCAGTGCTGTATTTTAATAAAGCTAAAATGCAAAAAATATGAAATATTAAATATTAAAATACTCGAAACGTGGGGAGTTGTAAAAAATTTAGATGTACATAAACGAAAGAAAATACGATCTTAGTAAAACGTTAGTAAAGTTATGAGATTGAATAAAAGAAAATAAATTAAATTAGGATGGTAAGATGAGAGTAAAAAAATACTGCTAATGAGTGTGCTATAAAAACAACTTGAAAGTTTTCAGTACAGGTATTTAATTAAACTTACAGTTTTCTCAAAACGTTTCAGAGCAAATTCAATTAAAAAATAAGCGCAGTTTCATATTTATACAGGGAAAAACTAAAGACATTTTAATGACAACTCTGTAAGTTGTTTGTTAAATGTCCTAAAAATCCTCGAATGAGTACAAATGAAAAAACAAAGCGTAAACGAAATAGATTGGGATAGGGATTAAAATTGGCAAGAACTGTAATGAATAAAGCACCAATAAAAAGAATAAACTCATGCAATTTAAAAATAAAAAATAATTGTGAGTATTAAATATACAGTGCAAAGATAAAATCATAAAAAAGGTAATTATAAATTTAATATTTGCGTAAACAAATGAAATTAGGGGAAGAAAGAAATCTAAGTAAGAACAAAATTTCCAGTTTGTGTTAAACATTCTGTACTTGAGTAATATTTCAGTTTAAAAAACAATAAATTATGCTCATAAATTTAAAGTTTTATGATAGCATAGAAAATCATTTTTTCCAACTAGCTGTCAGTTTATTAGCTTAGGCTTTCGAAAATTTTTATATGGGCTATTAAATCAATTCTTATTTCGGATTTATATTTGAAAATATAAGATGGTATTTTGAAATACCATCTCTAGATTGATGGTAACTGCATATCGAAATAAAGGAAGAAAAGTTAATAACACTGCAAAATGTTACGCAAAAATTAAAAGTAAGTTACTGCTGCGTTCCCTACGGGTTCGTGGATTTGGAGTGATTGATGACAACACTTGATGAAGACTGAAAACACAATTTATTAATCAGTATTACTCAGGACGGTTCAAAAAATACTTTTACAGTCGTCGAAAAACTACGACGAACATGCTGAAACAATCAGCAACACAATGTTCAGGCTATCAGGCTGTAACGTTGAAGACAGCTTCACGGCAAACCACTAGACTTTGTTCGGTCGTTCTCGAAACTGAACGTACTCTCGAGACTCTCCGCGTTACAACTTACGATGTACTCGATGGCCTCAACGATGCACATTCCCGATCCCGAGACACTCGACGATCAGCACTAGACTCGATAGCCTCAACGATGCATGCTGTCAATGCACTTCACGATCCATTGACGAAGCACTAGACTGCTACTCTGAGTACAGGCAGGGTTTATTTAGCTTTTGGCCTGCCTTCGAGAACATTCTGGGCCAAACCGTTAAGAATTCGCTCTAGAATGTTATCCATCCCTCTACAGCATATAACCAATTTTGTCGCCAAATGGGCGATTTATTTCCAACTGTGGCAACCCTGCCGTCACTTTCTATTTTCTGGCAAACCTACACCCGCTTTGCGGAGAAGTTGTCTTGTCGTAGCTGGATATTTCGCAACATTTTTTTTTTATTCTTAAGTTGTCTTTTAATGACGTTATTTGGATTTCAACTACTTTCATTTAAAACGCTAACATATCCTCTTTCCACTTGTGTGTTTACGTTCGCAAATTTGAGATAATTGTTTTCATGTGAATAAGTCTTTCAATTCGGTACCTATTGCTTCGCATGTTAAAAAAAAAAAAAAAAAAGTTTCACAAAATTAGTTCGAATGTTTTTCTCAAAAGAATTCTATATATTCTACATTCTTTCTGCAGAGAGCAGTTTCTGGGATCAACCTCTGTCTCTCTCGTCTTCTCCTAAGGCCTCACTAGCTAATTTATAATATCTAAATCGAGATTACAGTCAATTTAGATATTTTACTGCTCAAAACACTTGGTCTCATACTGCGGATTCGCATGTTGCGCAGATCTGCAACTTCTCCCACTTATTTGCATTTTCTCAAAATCTGTCATATCGCTGATATCGTTCGCTTAGTGAATTGAAATTATGATTCTCTATTGTTTGTGCGAATTACTTTGAAAGAAATTGCATACAATTTCGAAATGTTCTGCTACGTGTGGAAACTGGAAATTATAAATCAAAGAAACAAAAACAACAGAAACATAACTCAAACCATGAAGAAATCAGAAAGATGCTATTCATCCAGTCGAAAAGCTAAAGTTTACAAGGAGCGAAAAAGCATGCATCCTGTCTACCAGCCGAATACCAGCATGACCGCTTCTGCTTTAAGCAGCCGTTAGATACAATGGATTGTTTTAGAAACTAGAGCAGGCATTAGAAAGTGAACTTGTTAAAACTATCTGACATAAAATCCCGGCAAAAAGTTGGGATATAATGGTCTCGTAGCAGTGCGATATACTAGCCAATAAACCAGGGAAAAGACAGCTGTTCCTCTGAAAGCTCTCATCTTTTATTACCTCTTGCTGTTTCACAAGACGCACTGAAGGATGATTGTGGTCATGCTTGTGATGTGTGTATTCGGCGTAAAAAGTATTGAAGCTACCAACGAAACCATAAAAACGGTTTTTTGCAACTAATTTGTTGATTAATTTTTCTGCATTCACTACCTGCAACACATACTCCTGTTCACTGAATTCCAAAGAAACCCTACTGCTTTTTGAAACTAATGGTTTATCCACTGAAACCACATTATTTCCACCTTTCAAACCAATCTTCGTAAGGTTTATTTTACTTAGGCTACTATTTGTTTAAATCAGACCACTTCAGCATGAGGGAAGCTACAGTATAGATATTCCAATGATTAGTATGAAAACCAGCTTTTCGGTGACGATTCGAATGTGATAATACTTTTTGCAAAAGTAATGTAAAGCATATCATTCGCAATTTTCATGATTTCGTGTTAAGTCAATCGTTTGAGCAAAATTCATACTGGATACGTCTTTCTACAGCCATTTTAAGATTAAAATCGATTCGAACATACTTGATAACTCTTCATCGAAGTTGGCTTAAAGAAATGAAGTTGATGGCAATAAACCGTATACCGAGAGTGCTTCGGTCAAGATTTTTTGTTTGGGCAGTATATCTGCAAGAAATATTTCTATGTAGATTTTATCAAATGAGTCAAGCGTCGCGCATCACAAAGATCCCTCCTCAATACACAAGAAACAAATAATAAGTATGTTCATTAATGAACTGTGGGAATAAAATAAATATTTTTAACGAGCTCAGTTGATTTCTTTCATCATTAAAAGAACGTACCATGAAAGCTAGCAACCATTCTACAACACAGCTGACCCTTACACTTTTTTCTCCGTCTTACTTTGGCATTTATAAATTATATTACTTAATTTTCCTAATATTCGCATTGTATAATTTACTTTCCTGTAGACTAATATAATGGTAAATTAAAATGATTTGATCAGCATTTCGGCAGCTTCAGACAGTACCTTAGTCTCCAACCTATCGGAAGTGCCTGAATTTTGCTTTAGTAAAATGCAATAATAAATCATGTACCCTATTTTTGAAATTTATTTAAATATTTCGTATGGAATTTCCTGTTCCTACTTTCTTCTGTTTGTGTTGGTTTCTAAGAAGGAAAGCTATATTTCTGATTAATGGCTTTTGCATGCCAAAATTTACATTTTCTCATATCTATTATAAAGTGCCCAATATATCAAAGAAATACAAATTTCAATTTCAAATGAAGTTTCGTTATTCTTTTGTTATGTAAACTTTAACAGTTGTTTCTCAGATACATATATACTGATGCCTGAAAATATTTCATTTTGTTTTCTAAAATAAAATATACGGTAATTTTAAACACATTTTACATCATCTTTTTGTAAATTAATAAAAATACTTAAGTGTGAATAAATCATAAACTGAAACAATTTTTCAAATAATTTGTTTGTATTCTGACTAGAATCTGAGGAACTCATCCCCAGATATTTAAGGGTAACTTATTTAAATTAACAGGAAAAAGTGCGAAAGAATGGATATCTTGCATATGCTAAATAATGCATTTTTCACAATTAACATACGAATCTTACGATTATGGGTAATTTAAATAAAACTTCGGTAAGAATAGTAGATTTCATTTATCACTGAAATCAATAGCGTTTTTTTTTTACTTCGAAGGTATTTTTATGCCAACAGGGGAACATTCCATTTTAATTAACTTTGTTCTTGCTATATGGATTCTATAAAAAGGTTTTAATGAAGTGGAAATTTTCTTTTCTTTTAGTGGATTACGAAAATAAAAAAGCTGAATTATTCTTTTTGTAAAACTTTCGAAAAAGAACGCATTTTGCTCAATATTTCCTTAAAAGTAGATTAGTACATTTTAAAAATATTATTCTGTTTCTTGTTTTAAATCTTTTAGTTTCATTTATTGAAAAGTTAAAAAAATACACTCATGTCCATAAATTAAGGATAATACCAGCTTCGGCAAATAAAGATTCAGAAACAAAATAAACGTGACTTATTTATGAAGCCCATTTATTAAACAAAAGACAAAGAAGAAAAAATATGGTACATATATAATACTATTCATGAAAACTACGATTTTTGTCCCCGGGAGCAATCACAAAAATTATCTCCCTTACAAAAACGTAACATTACATGGTTGGTATGATGGTTAATACATTGTATGTCTCTCAGACGATGAAATACGGTCTGTACAATGGTAGGCATGTTGAGTATCAAATTATTCAGCTGATGTTGGGGAAGATTATTCCACTCAGCAAGCAATGCTCTCCGAAGTACCGGTACGCATGTAGAAGGTGCTTGACGGGCTGCAATTCGTCGGCTAAGCATGTCTGACACATGCTCTATCGGATTCAAATGAAATGAAAATGCTGGCCATTCTATACGGATGACATTATCAGATGGAAGCATTCCTTTACAATACGTGCACGATGAGGACGGGCGTTGCCATCCATAAACACAAATTCTGCGACTATGGCACTCCTAAACAAGCGTACAAGTTGTTCCAGAATAATGTCCCGATAAATGTGGTCTGTCATGGTTCTGATCTGAACATGCAGATCTGTTCTGGAGCCCACTGTAATTCCAACCCAAACGAGCAATCCTACACCACCGTAAAGCTGTCGTTCAATTATGTTGTCTTGGTGGTAGCAGGTACCTGGAGTTCTCAATATGAAAGTCCGGCGTGAATCAGACTGCAAGCTAAACCTGGACTCGTGGAAAACATCACGCAAGTCCATTGTGACTATGTCCACGACGCATGTTTTCTGTTCCAGGCCAGCCCTTGGTGACAGTAAGTTGCCGTGAGCGGAACACATCTGGCAGGCCTACGAACATATAAACCAATCTGTCCCAAACGTTTGTACACGATTTGCCTTGAAACTGTCGTACCCGTGGCCGAAGATAGCTGACGAGACAGATCTGATGCTGTGTTCCGTCTGCTCCTTTTGGCAGTTACTGCCAAATATCGGTCGTCATTCGGCGTTGTAACTCGAAGGCGACCTGAACTGTAACATCTACTGACATCTGCGTCATTTTGGAATCGTTGCCAAAGCCTAGAGATGACACTTTGGGCTGTTGCAAAAAGCTAGGCTACTTCCATCTGAGTACGCCCACATTTCAGACGGGCGATAATTCTACCACGTAAAAATATCACCACACCCGTCCTCTTTGTCATAACTATTCAGCTGCGGTACTAAGCGGTTTACAGAACACTTGTGAACAATTTTACTTCTTTGCTACCATTCCTTATATACACTTCTCTTACATTCTTGGCAGTGTGACGTATTATCGGTGTCATCTGATGGATTCCTGTAATTTGCACATTATTCTTGAAGGTGTATTCGATAATTCTACAGGTTAAATTTTTACTTCAGAGTTCGATTTCCGTGTGATTCTGAATTATCCCTAATTTATGGACATGAGTGTATATTAAACTAACCACATTCTTCTAAGGAACCAAACATTTATGAGATTAGCTTAATTTCTTTAAGACTGCCACCTACAGTTTTAAGTCTTTGTGCCTTGTGCAGAGATAGTTGTTTCGAAAACTTGATTCTCAGCATTTGTCAGAGCATTCTATGTCTTACTTCAGAGTATTTGCTTGAATTAAAAAGCAAGAAAATGCAAGGAAAGTATATCGATGTAATCAAAAATCCATAAAAATGAAATTCATAAACCGTTTCTAGTTATTCGATATAAACTATAAATATAAATATATAATATAAACTTTAAAATTAATAAAACTCTTAATTCTTTCACTGCGAAGTCTCTCAAAACGCCCGTGCAGTCAGACATCGGAAGGTCCCCGAACGCCTAAGTTCATTTTCTACCTGTTGCTTTCACCTATCGCGTTGGTGCACTGTTAATTGATTTCAGGAATTGTCGGGCACATGCCAATCATTCTTTTGAAGCGACTAAAAGCATTCCTCTTATATAAGTGAACTTTCCCTCTCCTATGTTTAACGTCAACGTTTAGCTATTGATTTTCGCAGTTGCAATCCTATCCTAAAGGGAAACTGCACAAAATTGGTAAAACTGCACAAAGATCCCCATGACAGAAGTAGTCGCTTCATTTAAGTAAGATATTATTAAAGTTGCAACATTCTGAAGTAAATCCATTCAACAAAAATACTATCTAAAATTAGTATCTAAAATTTATATATGCGGGCTTTCCAGATGCTTGAGAGAAACAGGTTTTGATCTCTACCGATGCGAAAAAATGAAGTAACTGCACAGACATATAAGGCAGATAATACGATAAAAACACATAAAGATATATATGATAAGCAAAGTTACAGGAAATTCACTTTACACTTAGTTTTTTTTATGCTATGAAGGAATCAAATTCTAAAATAACTAAAACAGAACTTATGTGCCAAGAGAGGCAAATACATGCGTATATGTAACAATTGCATGTATGTGTATCTGCATTCCTTGCATTATAAATTGTGCTAACAATCACGAGGAAATAAAACTAATACTATACACGAGGAAAGGCTACTTTTTATCTAATGAAGTCTGCATGCATGTTAGTCTTTTAGTTTCTCATTTGATTTTCTTAAATATTTTCAATTTCGTAAATAACCCAGTCAACTTATTATGCTTTGAATCACATCACGCTTCCGAAATTTTTAATAAAATGATAGGTGGAATTCCTCCATATCATTCCTTTAATTTAGCTTTTTCAACTTCTTTGTAAGTAAATGCACTGATGCCTTCAAAAAATGCTCTTCTACGAGTCGTCTTGACGCTGTTTATCAAACTTTGGAGTTCAAATCAATATTAGTATCTAATTAGTGACTTATCTTTAAAACTTCAATTTCTGCCTGGGCGACAAATTCTTCATTCAGAATTTCATCTTCGGAAAATTCGCTCGCTATATAGCTTGTCATAAAATACTTTTCACTGCTTTCTCATTATTCCTGTTCCATGGCTCTCCCATGCGTAAATACAAAGATATCCAACAAAATTATTTTTTATCTCGTCATTTATATTTTCTATATTTAGTCACTATATGAAGTCATTTATATTTAGTCACTATATGACGCTGATTCTGAAATTATTTGATTATTTGAGGCAGATGCAATGTTAGTTAGAAGCTATACAAGCAAATAAAACAAAGTCAACGTTAATAAACAATATTTGCGGTATACAGAATATTGTCCAAAATTAATAAACTTTGCAGAAGATGAATTTTGAATATTTTGAAATATTTGAATATTTGAATTTCTGCTTTATTCGAAATATATAAATTATTTTAATTGAAGAAATATATATATAGATATTCAATATAAAAGTAATTAAAAGTAAATTAATAAGCCCAAGACTCGCACTTAAGCTGCAAAGTAATAAACCAATAATTCACAATAAATTGTAATAAGAAACCTTTCCATATACCATCTACAAGGAATAGAAATTCAATTTAAAATCATTATCGAAAAGGAGTTTGTCAGAAATTTAAAAAGAATTTAAAAATATAATTTTCAAGTTCTACTTTGTCAGGACTAAGTGTTCTGTGCGTATTCTTGGCAAACATCTTCGTGAACAGCTGAAAAGTCTCTAAGTCCCGATCTGGAACAGGGAGCTGAATGCAGCTATGTTCTGGTTGTAGATACTGTGCTTCAGTTGTATAATAACTGCACTTGAAAGGGATTTAAAATCTTCTTTTATTAAATCAATATTATTTACAAATGACTTCCCAACTCGGGAGGGATACAGAAAGTAAAAGACCACACTTGGGTCTAAATGAACAATCAGATAAATTTAAACTAAAGCTAAATAGAAATTTGATTAATCTTTGCTCACAGAGCTAATCGCGGATTTGGCGTCTAACTAAATGGTGCGTAGCAAGAATTACTAATACTAACGCACTTGGATTTATTTCAATAAGCAATCACGTAGTAAGCACTATGGCTTAGAATTTAGCTGCTAGCTGGTCAGGCGAACGTCGAACAGAATGACCGTGATCTGAGACTAAAAGCTCTCTCACACTAAGAGGTTTCTACCACTGGTTTAAATAGTATTTAGCTCTACTTCAAATTAGCATAAGCTGAAAACGCGCGCTTCTTCTGACGGGAAGTTGAAACATGAGAAGAGATAGAAAGATTTAAATTAAAATAAAACTTTGTTAGTTTAACTAAAACCTTACAACTTTGTTTTAAAAACAGTTTAGGAAAAACATAATCGCAAAAATGCTAAAATCAAAAGTAAAACTTATTTAAGTATTGAAAAACCAGTTATTGTTATTGATAGCAGAGTAATCGACGTTTCAAGGGGATAAACCAATCTACCGTCAATTAACAACAACTAAAGTAAAAGAGAGTATTTCCTCTTACTTCCAAGTAGACACAAAATTATTTTTAGATTCAAATCATAATTCACAATTGATACTCATTAAAAAAGAAAGTATCTCATTCAGTTTAATTAAAAAAGGAAGCATCTCGTTCAGTTTAATTGTGTTCTTAGTAAGAAACTTTAATTTTAAAGATTATTTGCTTTTTAACAGGATTCGTTTGGCTTAAGTGAACTAATATCTTTATTTTGAATGAGTATCAATTGTGAATTATTATTTGAATCTGGCAAATAATTTGATGCTTATAGAAAGTAAGAGGAAATACTCTCTCTTATTTTAGTTTTTAATTGATGGAAGATTGGTTTATCCTCTTTATAAATCGATTAATCTGCTATCAATAAGAAAAACTGGTTTTTCAATTCTTGAATATTAGTTTTGATTTTGGCATTTTTGAGATTAAGTTTTTCCGTAACTGTTTTTAAAGCAACCTAGGACTTGAAATTCTATTTTTAAATTATTTTTAAAATTCTGACAACTTCCTTTTCGATAACGATTTTAAATTGAATTTCTGCACCTTGGAGATGGTATATGGAAAGTTTTCTCATTATAATTTATTGTGAATTATTGGTTTATATATATAATATAAAATTACAAAACAATTTTCTAAAAAACAAAATATAATCATGTCTAGAATTTTTTAGCATTAAGTTGCTGAAAAATTATGAGTAAAGACATAAAGAAAGAAAGTTAGAACTAATTTTTCGCCAAGACCAAAAATTTTAATTCATAAGTTATAAAGTTCAAATAATTCTCTAAATGCAATAAAGAATTTTATAAATGTTAAAACCAAAACTCCTCAAGCAAGCAATACGCCAATTCAAAACATCAATGAAATTAAAGCAAAAAGAATACAATAGAAGAGGAATTCAATCAACCTCAATGCCACTTCGTCAGAAGGAGGAACACTGAAATCAATTGAAACATCTCTTCCACAAAATTCCCTCCTTTTCTGTATCCAGAATTAGCCGATGAACCATTTCGATGTATTTTAATTATAATATTTCTCCCGAAAATTCTAGCCCCTCCCCAAGGGAAGGAAAAAACAAAGTAAATTCAAATTTTTAATAAAGAGAATTTTATTCAAAGAATTAAAAACGTAAGTGAAATAATAAAATACTTAAATAAAAATTCAAATCAAAATTTTACCTTAAAACATAGTCCAAAGAATTTAAAACGTACGTGAAACTACAAATCCTTAGTGAAAAGACTTAAATAAAAACTCACAATAAGTAATTAAAAACTTCGAGTACTTTCATTTAGAGCACAATCGAAGCTATGAATAAGATGGTTACAGTAGTGACGTTTAGGTTTGCCATTTTGGCTACGCTGGCGAAACTATAATACAGTGGTGAGAAAGTAATCGTTCAAAGGCAAAAATTGGAACAAAAGATAGGATTTTGAAAAAAAAAACTTTCTAAAAGAAAAGCTTTTTAATACTTCTATTAAAATTTTAATTTAGAAAAAGAAAAGATTACTTTACTAATTAAAGTGAAATTTAAGTAAATTCTGACCCCCTTTTTTCTTTTCTTTATAAAAAAAAGGAATCAAGAATGTCATTCACTATAAAACTGTATATATATATATATATATATAGTACATATATTTTATTTTAAAACAAAATTATCCGAAAAGTTTTTCTGCGCAATATGTTTCTGAAAAATTAATCAATTATAGAAAACATATAAGAAATTTAGAACTGCATTTACAAAGACAGGAAAGAAATGAAGTTCAATACCAGTAATATCCAAAGTTTCCACAAATATGTAAAAAATCAACCTATTGTCACAAAACCTTAAACTGCCGTAAGCTAGAGATACGTAAAATACGAAAATTACAAAACATGTATAAGAAGATGAATGCAATCAAGTCCTGATTCAATGTTATCGAGAGGAGGTACATCTCAATTGAATCCTCCCCAGGTAACCATTGTGTTTCTGTTCATGCAAAATTAGCCAATGAACCATTCTAAATTATTTAATTATAAAAGTTCACCCGAAAAATTCTGAATATCTTCTCTGCGCAGTGGAATCCCGAAAATGGAATGAAAATATACAAATACAAATCCGATTGTAATAAATTTAATTTCCATTAAAGTAAAAGAATAATAATTAGACTTACATTTTATTTAATATCAGTAAGACTATTATAGTAATTCCAGGCTTTGTTTCTTAAACAACTGTAAAGATTCTTAAATCCTATCAACTATAGTTAGGAACAAAATTTCAAACAGGACTTTTAAATACGTGATTTATTGTTTCAGTAATATATGCGGAAAATAATCAGATGTTATGACTTGCGGAGTATAAGTTACGTATAAAAGAAATGTAACACAATTTGTAGTTTATAAAGAATAATTTTATGAGATAAACATACTTACATCATATACATATTAAGCAAATAAATATACATATAAAATTAATTTGATGTAATTTTGATTTATAGAAGCAATCTTTCACTCTACTCAGCTGACACAGTGACTTCGAATTTCCGTGGTTTATCACGGTCCCCACTATGCGTATTAAATTGTGTTTAAATATGGGGGATGAATACCCTAAAAATTAATTTCTAAAATTAATGAAATAAACAGGTTATAGTTTGTAAAACTCTTGCTAAGAAGAGATTAACTGCATAGTGGTAAAACACAAGTGAAAAAACGAGCGTTCTTGGTTTATTGTAGCTAATCAGTATATTATTTAGACCACAATTAGTGTCGTTGATTGTAACTTCTGTGGAGCAGAAATTACTCAAAATGGACCTTTCAACCTAACGGCTAATCGCAGAATTAACTAAATATTTGTCGAGTTATTTCCTCTTGCCACTATTTAACTCTTCCAATTACAAATTTAAACTCGTTTCATAAATATTTATTGCCCACCTTTGGTGTTTTCACAGCTTAAAATGACAATGCAAACTTAAGCGATGAACTCAGATTGTACAAAAGTGCAAAATGAGACAATCATGATAAGTATCATAAGATGATAAGTATCAAATGATTTATACAGCAGGTATCTTATTTTTGGATTATATTTGGTTAAAATATTAATCAGATATTATGAACATCAGTCTCCTGTCACAAGTGTACCAGAAACGTTTACTTACTCAATAGGACATCGACGCAGTGCAAACAACAGATGTGCTATTTGTTCACGAATTGGTTCAAAGAACCCATTCACTTCACTAAGCAAGAGACCGCATCGTTCTTAAGTTCTAGGGTTAACCGACAGAGAGCTCTTACTGGAAGCTCTTTCCCATTCTAGGGAAAAAACGAATATATATCTTTTCATGTTAGAAGTAAATTTAATGTTTATGATTTCCAACTTTTTAAATTTTTATTAATTCCATAAATAAACATATTGTTAGTTCTATGTATAAAGAAGGTTTTAGAGAATCTGAAAACTGCAGCTGAAATAAATCACTCTAGAGACTTCACGGTTTGATTGTGTCCATTCTTTCTATTCCCATTGCTCGTTTGTTTCTTTTTTCTCTTCTGTCCATCCTCGCGAAAGGATCCCATTGCTTGTTCGATTCTCTCTTCTCTTCGCTCCATCGTCGCTAATCTTCCTTGCTTCACTCTCAGTTCCCAATCATTTTCATCACTATTATTTCTAGCGGGTTGTGAATCACAAAAAAGAACCAGTTCAGTTCAGTGGGAGAATAGTTCTGATTTGATCCCATAAAAAAACAGTTTCACTCTTCTCTAGTAAAACTCATGTTAAAAGCGTTTACCCTGCAAGCTCCATGGTAGCTTACACTAAGATTCATCTCCCACTTTTAAACTATACCGCTTGCTATTTAATTTTCGGCCTGAGGGAGGATTATTACAAAAGCCAAGAAGAATTGGTAGAGTTTAACTTAAACCTGTTAACAAAACTTCAAAGTAATTGTCGTAACTCTTTATTTTTAGAATGAATGAGGCAGGTAACAATTAATAAAGCAATAGCTTCCCAAAAGTTGTAAAGACATTAGGTATTTTTTTTAAAGCAGAAAACGTGAAAAATGAGCAATGCCCTCCCCGGGACTCGAACCACGGACCTCTCGAAAACGAGCCGAGCGTAATGACCACACACCACGAAGGCATGCGAAGAAGGCGGGAGACATACTTTATAAAGTCAGTGCTCCATTCAACGGGAAAGCTTTCTTCAACGCGAAAACATTGCTTTCCCAAGCCGAACCTGTTCATCAACACAGACTGACGATCCGAAACATTAGGACCATAACCTCATTTTTCAAGGAATTCGTCTGGATGACGTGGAGGGCTCGTGATTCTATGGAAATAGTATTTAACTGCTGCTGGAAAAGGTAAGAATCATTCTTGCACTTACATTTGCGAGTGGTGGGAAAGACTGCAGACCTAAGCGAATTTTCTAGAGGGCAAATTATAGTGACTCGAAAACTCGGAAAGAGTATCTCCGAAACTGCATGGCTGCTAGGTTGTTCACGATCTGCCGCTGTTAGTATTTATGCAAAGTGCATAAATGATGGTGAAACCAGCAGTAGACGCCAAGGGGTTGGCCGTCCTCATGTCATCAAAGAAAGAGGACGTCGAAGACTGTCCCACTTGATACAGCAAAATCGGCTCTAGACAATGGCTCAGCTGACAGCCCAATTACACAGGTTACAGGTTGCGGAGGATGGGGACGCCTGATGTCTAACATAGATAAATATGCTTATGTGCCACGCCCTCTCCTATCTAGCGGCAAGAACTCTTTGGAGCCCAACAGGCTGCATCGGAAGTTTATTCAGACATGAAAAGGTTGTCCCTGGCTAAACAAGGGAGCTCGTGTTTTGGTTTACAGCCGATTACACAGTTCAGTTGGCATTGTTGGGAGTCTAGGAACATCGAGATTGGATTATGGATAAGTGGGAGACAGTTGTCTGGTCGGATGAATCATGATTTCTCATTCATCACATCGATGTCCTGTCAGGGTACGCTGTCTTCCAAGAGAACAGTTGCTTGTCTGGTGGTGGCGGTATTATGCTCTGGGGAAGTACTCGTGGGCGGTTCTGGTACTCTTAGTTGTGATAGAACAGACCATGAAAGCTGCGGACTATCTGAGCATAACTGAGGATCAACTGCATCCTTACATGGCGACCGTCTTCCCAACTGGAAATGAAATCTTCCAGCAGGACAACACGCCATGTAACAAAGCTCGAATTGTGTTGGAGTCGTTCTAGGAGTTCCAATTAAAGTCCTGGCCACTTAAGTCGCAGGATCTTAACCCGATGGAGAACACTTGGGATGTCATGGAGCGGCAGCTCAGAGTTCAAATACCACCCTGTCAGAATATCTGCACTTTGCGTGACCGATGCTCAGCATTTGGTACAACCCGTCTCCAGTAATCTATCAAGAACTTCTGGCATCCGTGCCAAGACGAGTTACACCTGTCTTGCAGAGCAAAGGTCACTCAACGCATTATTGAATAGGTAGTCATTCATTCATGTTTCGGCTCTTCAGTGCAAGTATGTATTCCTGATTGGAGTCAGAATTCCGATGTTTATGGAAGATGTTTGTCTTTCAAATTGGATTTATCTGTTATTGATTAAAAGCCTAAGCTATTTAAAAGCAGTATATATTCTTAAGATTGTTATTTTTTTATTTTTAATTGAATTGATTTAAATAAAAGTGTATTTAACTCATCATACATCATATTAAAAGCGCTACATATTTTTATAGAATTATGTAATATATTTCTCATCATTCAAATATACAGAAGATATATAATACTTCCATGTTAGCTTATATGTATATTAATCTAGAGTCCTATGAAATGTTTCACTATTCTGCCTGAACCATCTCTATTGTTTAGCCATTACTTTAAAATAGCTCTTTCGGGTGATCGCTAAAATCTTAACCCTTACGGAGTGTCATCATCATCATTATCACCATCGTTTTTATCATCATAAAAAATCATCATCATCATCACCGCTATTCTTCTTCTTATTATTATTATAGCCTCTATTATTATTATTATTGTTATTATTATTATTATTTTTTTTATTATTAAGAATTCACATTCCCATAATTTGGGTTCAGTTCTCCTTTAACAAGCGTTTTAACGAGCACTTTATGAATATGGTCTTCATAAGTCTGTTGAGCAAAATTGTCATTTAATGCTAAACTGTGCTTTACGTCTGGCGCAATTTGTGCCTTTTCCCTTTAGCGTCACAGGGGGAAGACGACTACTGAGCTAACAGCGTCCGCGTATGGAGCATCTTTCAAACAGGTGTTAAGGGAGAACGATGTGGCCCCTCATTTCTTCCAAATCGTAAAGGCCAAACTTCCATAAATTTGTCTTTATTAAAGGAGGACGGAACGGACGACATGCCTGCTTTGTCTCCTCCTGTCCCTGGGCGGGGCTTTAATAGCCTTTTGCCCATTTCCACTTCCTACTCCGAGTGAAGCAGCCAGGAATGAAAAATCGCCGCCCGTAATGAAGGCTCTTGAAGAAAATGAAAAGGAAAGGTGAGAAGAAGGGAGAG